>CM053584.1:282507151-282575186 GCA_028627135.1 Pseudochirops cupreus
TCACCCAGAGCAACATTCCAATTCTGTCTCTCCCTCTCTGGAATTCTTGCTTATGTACAAACCTCAGCTAATCTCCTTCTTCCACATCAACAGGGGAGTTCATGCCTTCTCAACAATGGGACAGAGTTTGCACCTTCTACACTTAGCCCCAAGTTACTAAGTGCTAAGTATCTGTTAAACAGATTACTCTTATACTCCAACTCTCTCATTTGATTTTTAATGTCTTTTTAAAGTTCTTCTATGAATTCTTTTTGGGCAGGTGAGCTATTTGGTATTGCTTTTTGGGGGAGGAGAGGCATTCTTTGTTTCAGTATCCTCCTCAGAAGATGACTCCCAATCTTCTCTATTCCCATAGTAACTTTCTATGGTTGGATTCTTTCTCTTTACCCTGCTCATTCTTTTGTTAATTTGTAGCAGCTTATTTTTTGCAATCACCTGTAGTCCTAGAGTATGGGGAATGGTGCCTCTGGTTTCAGAACCTTTTTCAGTTCTTCCTTCTGGCCTGGAAACTAAACCAAGAACTCCAGCCTCCAGTAAGTGCCCACAGTCAACAGCATCCCTGCCCCTTGCTTCTGTTCTCACATGTGTGTGCTGGCTCATTCTCATTCAAGGCTGAGTGCAGCACAGCTGGGTCCAGCATTCCTTGTCAGCAGAGGTTCCCTCAATCTTCCCTGATTCAGACACCCTGCTGTCTGGGAGGTTAAAGTGCCTCTGGTTGGGGCTGAGGCTACCCTCTAAACCACTTACCCCAAGGCTCCCCCTGCTTTTTGTTTAAGTGGAACTAACCTGGAGGTGTTTACTCTTCAGAAGGACCAAACTTGAAATTTTTCTTTTGGTCTTCACTGATTGTCCCAGCAGAACCCCTGCTCTATCACTTTATGTTTTCCTTGAGGTGCTATTTTATCTAATTTATGGGGAAAATCTGGAGAACTTGAAATTTTCTGACCTATTCTGCCATTTTCCCAGAGTCCTCTCTTATGTAGTACATTTTATGGCAATTAGTAATAATTAGAACCTACCTGCATTTCCAGCTGGCTACGATTATTGGAAAGTTATTCCTTACATTGAACTAAAACCAGTCTCCTATAACTTTTATCTATTTACTCTAGTTCTGGAAATCCCTCTTCCCAGATAAATGACAAACTTTTAACTACTTGTTATATGATGTTTCCTTTAAGTCTTTTTTTTGCCCCTCCAGGCTAATCATTCCAACTTCCTTCCATTGATCTTTGGATGAAAAGTTTTCCAGTGTATTCACTGTCCTGGCTACCTTCTTCTGAATCTGGTCCTGCTAGTGAATATCTCTCCTAAAATATTTGGTCTGTCAAAGACGGAGAGTAATGGCATTATTGTCTTTGTTCAGGAAATAATCCTTCTAGTAAAGCAAATCAAATGGGCTTTTCCAGCAAATAGAAATATGCCTCAGCATCTCCAGGGTCTATGATCTCATCTGTGTGAACACTCTTTTTATTGGCACTTATAGTGTTAGCACGTGGCAGCCAATGAGTTTCTTTGGCTGAAATGTAATCATTTTGCAGCCAACCTGGTGAAAAGCATCTTCAGACTCAGCTAGAATGGTCCTTAGATATCAGTCATACTGTTCATTGTTGTATCCATCCATCAGAGTTTTGGAAAATGACTCTCATAAATAATGGAAGGAATAACAAAGCAGTTTCACATACAAATTACAGAGTGAAGAAAGTCATCACTTTTTCCTTTCTTTATCCCCCCCTCAAGTTTATATAATTATCTTTATCAAACTTTTTGCTGATGTGTTCCCAAAGGACCAAGTTTTAGAATGTATAATGTTGTTATCCATGAACAAGAGTTTTCACTAGTAGTAATACTGAGGATATTTTGTTAGATTCATAATTTAGGTTGGTTAGACTAAATGACCTTTATGTTCCCTTACCATGTTGAAATTGTGTGATCCTAATTTTTTATGCTGTTTCCAGTTTATTCCAGTCATCCAAGGCTATGGCACCAAACATAAAAAAAATAAATTTATGAAAATAGGTTATGACATTACTTAAAGTGAGATTTGTTGGTAGGTAAAATGGTATAAACCCCTTTAATAGTTTGCATTTGGAGATTTAGTATGGGCAAATGAGCATCATTTGGGGTTGTTAGTAAGGACCAGATTCACTGAAGCAGTGACTAATGTTAATTGGTGAATGTAGCTGCTTTTGAGAGAATTATAAATAACCCCAAAGCTTCACCTCCAGAGAAATTATTATGGCAATGGGGAGGTACATGTTTTTTGCTGCTTCCATGTCTGATATAAGTATACCATCAATCTTTCTGGCAATAACAACATAAAAACCACACAATCATAGTAACATCAATGGCATTGGCTTGTATTTACAGTTAAATCACAAAAGGTGTTTTTTTTTCTTTTGAGAGGAAATTTAATAGCTATTTTGATTCCTGTAATTCAGTTTAGTTTTTGTGAAGCATTTTGACCTAGTTTAAGAAGAATGGATTCAGCACATGATTGGCACAAATAACAGCATTCAGATTCACTCTATAGAGTTAAGCAAAGCAGTCTCTCATTATTGGATCTGTAATTGCATGTTAATCACCCCATTAAAGTTTCTTGTGGAGTGCTCAAACAGTGATTGGCATACATTGTTTAGATGGAAAATTGATCAATCTATCTTTAGAGTTAAAAGGAAGGTTGCTGTACCTAGCCTTATTTTTGGAACAATTATTATTTTTTAATGAGTAACTCACATCCAAACTGCCAAGGAGAAAGAAAAAATAATTTGTTTGTAGGGGGTCATTGATTCTTTCTAGGGATTCTATGATGGTTTGGAGAATCTGGATAAGGCTATTGATTCAATAGTCTCTTATGCTCTCCAAATTTCCAAAATCCATGGCATTGGGAGTTAGGATTCTTAGTTCCAAAACTTCCAGCCTGGTACTTGCCTGCACTCTCCTGATTGTTGGGTGTGTGAGCTCAAATTCAGGTAGTTCCTTATTTCTAAAAGACCTCAGTCATGGCTCCCATTTCACCCTGGCTGTTTTCTTATGCATACCAGTCCTGCTTTCCTTCTCTTTTTCTGGGAACCATGATCAAATAAATACCACCATTGCTATAGGAAAGAGTATATCAATTAGTTCCCTAAGGCTCTACTCACCATCCTTATAACTTCCCAGAGCAAAAACCTTTCCTTAACTACCACTATCCTGTATTTCTCAAGGGCAGAATAGCATATTGAGAAAAGGATACAGAACCTGGAAAACCAAAATTCAAATCCAGCCTCAGACACTTACTAGTTGTTTGACGTTGGGCAAGTTAATTACCCTCTTTTTGCTTCAGTTTCCTCAAGTATAAAATGAGACTAATAACAGCACCTACTCCCCCAGGATTATTGTGAAGATCAAAGGTGATGAAATTTGTAAGGCACTTAGCATAATGCCTGGCACATGGTAAGCACTATAGAAATATTAGCTAGTAGTAGTAGTAGTAGTAGTAGTAGTGGCAGGGGCAGGGGCAGAGGTAACGGTAGTGGTAGTGGTGGTGGTAGTAGTAGTAGTAGTAGTAGTAGTAGTAGTAGTAGTAGTAGTAGTAGTAGTAGTAGTAGTAGTAGTGGTAGTAGTAGTAGTAGTAGTAGTAGTAATAGTAGTAGTAGTAGCAGGGGCAGGGGCAGAGGTAATGGTAGTGGTAGTGGTGGTAGTAGTAGTAGTAGTAGTAGTAGTAGTAGTAGTGGTAGTAGTAGTAGTAGTAGTAGTAGTAGCAGCAGCAGCAGCAGCAATAGTATTATTAAGTAGTAATAGTAGCAGCAGCAGTAGTATCTCAATTTCTTGGAATATAGTAGATGGTTGTATTGTTTCCTTTTAAAAAATTTGTTTGATGGACCTGGAAAGGATTAATTCAGTACCGTAAACTATACCCAATACAATGTTTGACACATTCTTTTTTTATGTTAAGATCTGGGAAAACTGCATGGCTTTCAGGGTACTGGAATGCAATTTCATGAATAACTAGTAATAGCTCAATGGTCTAAAACTAGGATATAATTTAATAAGTTTTTGCCTAACAGGCTTTTAGATAAATCACACATGTAATCACAGTCAACAAGAGAAATAAAACACAGCAAGAATTTGCTTCAATCAAAGCAAAATGTTGTCCACTATTTCTATTTAAACTCTTGATATTTTGTAGAAAAGACTTATTAGAGAACCAAGTTGTACTTACTATGAGGCATTAGGTTTGAGATACCAAATATTTCAACAAAAGAAAGTGACAAACATTTCATAAGTCATAGATTCCCACTTTTAATTTGACAAATTAATTTATTTTTAACTTTTAAAGCTCATTTTCAACGAAACTTTTGGCATGTTTCCTCAAATTTTGCCTACCCCTAATTTCAAAGAAGTTTGTCCAAAAGAAAAATTTGATCTTTTCTGTATTTGGTCCTTGCTTTTATAAAGGAAGAAATTACTTTTCCTAAAAAAAGTTTTATTTTCTCATAATGGTTTTATGGAATAAAATATTCTAATCAACTATTGTAAAAGGTACTATCCCAGAGAGAGTGGAAAATTCAAATATCATTTTTATATAGATGATTTGGATAAACAGAAAGCAAAAATCTCCTCTTCATGGCATGAAATTGAGTTTGGTTTCTAGAAAGCTGAGCTAGAAAAGAAATTCTAACAGTTTCTTCCAAAGTAGGAATTTTTCAGGCTTGAGTTCTGGGATAGGCTACTTATCTGCTAGGTGCATTTCATAGCAAAGTGTAGAGAAGATCATAGTGAAATATCTAGATCTACATAGATCTGTCTGTCTGTCTATCTACCACATACATATACACATATAAACTATATAACTTTGTTTGTATATGCATATGTGTATGCATGTATGTATGTAAGTATATGCAAACAGGAAATGGACAAAACCACAAAACAGTCTTCAGTTCTATGGAACTTATCCTTGACGCTTTCACAGAAATGATCTTAATGTGAAAGAAAAAGAGATAGACCATCTACCAGGATTGTAGAGTAAGAAAGAGGTAGAAGTGTTGTGATTTGCATCACAGGAGGCAAAATCTATTTGAAAAAATATTGGCTCAGTCAGAATACAAACAAATAATCATCAAATGCAGTTGGAGAAAAGAAAATCATGCAGAATACATTTAAATTACATATAGAATGATCTTGAATAAGTATATTACTCTAATTTATATTTTCCTATTTGGAGATAGGTTAAAGGTTCAATATTTCAAAAGTATTATTTAACACACTGAATATATAAATATGTAAACTTTTTTGCACTGCTCAGACCCAACTCTCACCTGTCCTCAGTTTCTCTGATCATTGTTAGAGAATTTCCCTTTGATTCTATCTCCAATCTCTGCTCCTCTTGTTGCTTCCATTTCTGATTTTAAGTACATTAGGTCCTATTGCTGTCTTTCTATCTGACTTACGCATTATATAAAACATAGCTTTGCCCCTAGTCCTTCCCCCATTTCTTTCTTTGACAACTGAATCCTGTCTGAAGGATTTCTTTTTGCTTCCATTCCCTTCAGAATTTATGGCTGTCATTCACCTATCAGATTGGCTAATATGACAAAAAAGGAAAATGATGGATGGTGGATGGGATGTGGGAAAACTGGGACACTATTGCATTGTAAGTGGAGTTGTGAACTGATCTGACCATTCTGGAGAAAAATTTGGAACTATGTCCAAAGGACTATAAAACTAGGAATATCTTTTGACCCAGAAATATCACTGCTAGGTCAATATCCCAATGATATAAATAAAGAGAAAAGGAACTATTTGTATAAAATATTTATAGCTGTTCTTTTTGTGGTGGTTAAAAATAGGAAATCAAAGGGATGCCAATCAATTGGCAAATGGCTAAACAAGTTGTGGTATATGATTGTAATGGAATGTTATTGTTCTATTAAAAAAAATGACAAGCAGGATGATTTCAGAAAAACCTGGAAAGACTTATGTGAACTGATGTAAAGTGAAGTGAACAGAACCGGGAGACCATTATACATACTAAAAGTAACATTATTTGATGATGAATTGTGAATGACTTAGCTATTCTAAAGTAATACAATGGGTCCAAGAGAATATGAAAGATGAAACATACTACCCAACCTGGAGATAAAGAACTGATACTGTTTGAATACAGACTGAAACATGCTATTTTTACTTTTTTTCTGCCTTTGATTCTTTTTCTTTTATTCAAGTTTTCTTGTACACAATGACTAATATGGAAATGTGTTACTTGATTATATGTGTATAATCTATATCTAGTTGGTTACCATCTCAGAGAGGGGGAAGAGGAGGAAGGGAAGGGTAGAATTTGGAACTCAAAACTTAAAAAAAAAACTGTTAAAATGCTTAACATGTAATTGAGGAAAAATAAAATATATATTAAAATAAATAAGAAAGTTTTAACAGATAATTTTATGACTGTCCTATTGACAACTGCAGAAACCACAGGACTTGATCATGACTTGCTGGTCTTGGACCGATTATCTCACACCTTCCCCAATATCCCTCCTTAATATACACCATAGCAGAATATTGGGCAGTTTCTATTTCAGTGATTAAAAATATCAAAATGATCGCAAACTTTGTGATTTTCCCAGCCGACAATGTGCCTTTAGCACGAGTTGTTTTTTAATAGCTGGGCTTTGTCTCATTCTTTTTGACCCCATTTTGCTTTCAGTCCCTTTTTTCTATTTGCCTTTGGAAATGTTATGATGAAATGAAATTCCAGTGTGGCAAAAGAGATGTAGGTACTTACTGAATATTCAGGGATGTTTTCTTCTCTGACAGACGGTTAATTAGTTCTAAGACTGTCCAGCTCCCTGTTATTCCTTACCATTCCCCCAATCCACATGTTTTCTTTTCCTTCAGTCTCCTTAAAGAAACCATATTAACTCCACAAATTATTTGTTTGCCACATCTACAGAGAGGTAATTCCAGAAATGAAACCAAGTGATTCGTAAGTTATTTCCTCACAAAGAAGTTAATCATACCATCATACCATGAGAGTAATAGATGAAATCACTAGAAAGGAAACCACTTGCTGATGTTTTCAATATTCAGATGGCTTGATTACTGCCAACATTGTATAGGGATAGGGTTAGGAACTAGACTTGTGATTTCATATGTATAGGTGACTGTTGAGCAAGGAAACTCCTTTTATCAATGCACATTGATACTTTATTTTCTGTTTATAGGATTAGAGAGATGCCTGGAGTGCTTATAGGTTAAGTGACTTTCTCAGGGTCACACAGTCAGTATGTAGCTGAGGCAGACCACCAAGCATGCAGAAAAAATAAAATAAAGTTGATTATATAGGGACTAACTTTATGATGTTCTCATGTATCTGGAATGGATTAACATCTTGATCATGCCTCTCTGGTTGTTATCACTTTTAGGGTTAGGATTGGCATCATCATCATCATTATCTAATAGCATTTTAAAGATTTTAAAGTATAATGCATATATTACCTCATTTGGCCTAAGAACCCTAAGAGGGATGTCCTGTTAATATACCCATTTTACAGATGAGAAAACTGAGCCTGAGATATTATACAGGGTAGTGTCTAAGCCAAAATTTAAAACAGGGTCTTCCTCACCCTATATCTAAAACTCTATCTTAAAGTAACTGCCTACAAAATAATGAAAGCAGTCTCAAAGAAATAGAGACCTGAATATTTGACCTGGTGTAATGGGATGGGTAGATTCCTTGAGAAAAGGAAAGCAATACTCTGGTTAGCAGTGTCTATTTAGAAGATAAGTCTTTCTGTGGGAAACCTAAGAAAGGTATGGGAAATGACAGAAGCATGAAGGGACAAAAAAGAAGAAATGTAGAGGGAAGAAAAAGAATGGGAAGAAGGTAGAAGAAGGAGAGAAGATAAGAAAAGATGGTGGCAAGCGGAAGTTACTTTAGTAGCTATGGAAATTAAAAATGGCAATGTGCATAATGACTATCAGCAAGAGAGAAAAAAGGTTAGCAAAGCAGAACATAAAATGGAATGACTGCAACATGGACATCAAGGGGATAGACTTTACTGCACTATTTTGGCTCCTGAAGAGACAGGCATAGGGCACGACTACAGTGTTGGTTTCTTTATTAGGGAAAAAGATCTTTACAAGTGAGTGGGAGTGGTTAAAATAAGCGTGGAATACTGTGGGTGTGTATATGTGTATATGTATGCGTGTGTATGTGTGTAGAAGAAAGAGCCACCTGTGTATAATTTAGTATCCCTTTACCTATCAATATGTTATACAGAAGCCATGATAGTTGAGAATTCTGTGGGTCATTCATTCATTCATCGTACACAGTAACATGGTGATGAGGTAAACCATGGTAGATAGTGAGGACATACAGTAGACATGGGTATGGTCATCTGATTTAAGAGGTGGGTTCTGGCCCCCAGAGGAGGCCAAAGGAGAATTGGAAATTAGTGAGCTATTTAAAAAGGATGACCCCCCCCACAAAAAATGTCCCTGAATCATCAATGAATGGTTAAAGTGTGCTCACAATGTTCTGTTTAATAAAACTTGGAAGTCTAACATTTTTGAAAATGACTTCCCATTGTCCCTAGTATAAGATGGAAATGCTTTCCCCTATAATCTAGTCCTGATATACTTTTCCAGGCCTATTTCACCTTACTCCTCTCACATTTGATTTTTTAACCATAGTGGACCATTTTCTGTTTCCTTAAGGACACGTGATCTTCAGCTTTCAAGCATTCACATAAACCATCTTTAGGAAATTATTTCTTTCTTCTTAGCACACAAGTTGCTCTTTAAAAAAAATCTTTCAAGAGTCATGGTGTGTAGAGCTAAAAGTAATCATAAAGATCATCTAAGACAACAGTCTCATATTACAGAAGATGAAAACGATGTCCAGAAAAGTGACACAACCTGCCCAATGTAACACAGATAACAAGTAGCAGAACCAAGGTTCAAATATTGATTTTCTGATTTCACATCCAGAGTTCTTTCTACCATGACCTGTTTTGTATGACCATCTACTTTGTTTCACAGTTACTTTTGTGCATCCTATCTCTCTAACAGTAAAATTTATGAGGACAGGGACAGTCTATATTTCATGTCTGGATAGCTCCATCTCTCTCCTGGTCTGATACAGAGAAGGTGCTTAAAAATGCTAAGAGATTGATAGATAATAATTATGGTATCAAGAGGAAAAGGTAACATTCAAGAGGGGAATCAAATGGCCTTCTATGGGTGACATCTACATAAACCCATGCAACAACATATATCAACAAAAATAGAAGAAATGGCTGAGTCATAAAGATTTGTTTATAGCAATGGAAGCATTTATGTAAATGAAAAATTTTAAAGACATTATAGTAATCTATAGATTATCATAATTCAGGACAAGGTAATCATCACCAGAAATTACAGAAGGGTTGTCCTTAAGGTCTTAGACCTTACATTAAATCAATGTATTCTATTCAACTGTAATCACAGCAACTGTGAAACATATAGGTATTAAATTTTAGTGTGTACTAGGTACCCAAGAATATACCTGGTGGACATTAAAAGCTTTCTATCTTTCATAAACTCATAGATGACAATCCCCATACTATAAACACAGACCTCGAAATGTCTATGACAATTCAATAAATTAACTGTGTTTGTATGAGAATATAAATAGAGATAAAAAACATTGCTTGCTACACATTTTAAATAAATTTTGCAGTACCACAAAATTATAACATCCAAGTTATCAAGAAAAAAAGGATTTCAAAATATAGGGACCTAGCAGAAAAAAATCAAAATCATATAGAAATGATATTGGCTAAAAATGCAGAGCACAGAAATTTTCTTCCATAAGACTGACCCTTTAAAACTAGAGAAAAATCTTTTAAAATCCATAGATAATATCAATTCAAAATCTCCAATCAATATGGAAGAAAAACATTTCAAGATATAAAAATCTAGGAGAATGAATCAACATCGTGTTGGAATAAGATACCTATTATCTCTGTCATCCTATCTGATACTGTCCCAAAGATGCTTTTAGTGGGCCTATGGAGGATGAGGCTACATTTAAACACTTTTATTCAGCTATAAAAAGCAATTATTTTACCCAACTGAGAAATAGTCCATAGAACATTAAATGTAAAAGGATAACAGGATTGTGAATTGTCCCAGGACCTTTTTTCCTGGATGCTATCAAATAAAATGAGGCCACAATCATAAATTATAATAAGGATGACAATGATAAGTACTAGAAAAAAAGGGCCATGATTTCTACTTCTCCTATATTTTGTCATACAATGTGCTTGGAACATTGGCACTCAGTAAATATTTATGATTGATTGATTATGAGCAATAAATCTGGAAAGTATGAAGGAATGTGAAATGCTTATTCTCTTTCATTGCACTGAATTAGAATCCCACAGGAAATTTTAAAATTCTACTCTATTTACTCGTAGTTTTCTATCACTCTTATACCTTAGTCACATGTGATATGTTTCAGCAATCTAATTATGATATTATGATCATTATTGTATTATAGTTTTCTACTTTCTGCAAATATCACCTTCTCATTTTTAGGACAATGAGCACTAGATTACAGTAGGGAATAATCTAGTATTATCCCACCATATGAGGATTTGGAATGATTGTTCGGAGATTATGGGATGATAGAAGAAGGATTTATATTTTCTTTATGGTAGTTTAACTATCGGTCAAATATATGTGCTATAGATCATTTACTTTTTTTTGTCCTACCTTAACATGATGGTGGGATTGCTGGATTTTCAGAAAGACTTCAGATGCTAAAATCATTTCTCTAGATTTAAGTATACAAGAAACCTACCTATTACCAATTCATTCCAACTTTCAAAGACTGCAAAATTAGAATGATTATATAACTAACCACACCAAATAAAATATTCTTTTACATTATTTATTTAAGTCATTGACAGAACAGAGAAGGCATACAGGAAATTTGGCTTCAAGTCCTGCTTCTGACCCTCACTGGACTCTGGACAAGTTATTTATCAATTTTTCCTCCCTCTTACCTTACACATAACTTGTCTATCTAGGAGGGAGTTCCCCATGAAAGTTCTTTAGAAAGATAATACCACAAGTCTAGACTCTCCCAAAAAAGATGAAGAAGGAGAAGGAGAATAAGGAGAATAAGTGGAAGAGGAAGAGGAGGAGGAAGAGGAGGAAAAAGAGGAGGAGGAGGAGGAGAAGGAAGAGTTTGGCATAATAAACTGTGCATCACTTAGTTGAGAGCTACTAACAGAACTTACTCATGACTTTCGGTGTGGGGGTTGTTTTTTCTGTAAGAAAACAAACAAAATTCAAATGATGTACTCTATAACAGAAATAAAATTCAAAGAAAATATCTGCAACCTATACATCAACTATGTCTCGCCTTGAAAGAGTTAATGGACTAAAATTATTATAATTTGGAAGTGTTAGTGAAAATGTGCCTTTGAAAAACTTTCACTGATAGCTAAATCAGTTTCTTTAATGTAAGAAAACATGAACTACTAAAGTCCTATTAATCATCTGAGGTTCAAGAATATGTTTATGCTTGTTAAAAAAAATCTTTGGAAATAGCTACTTGTGAAACCAAATTTTTCTCTGCTAAATTCCATACCTGTAATAAAAATAACTCCATATCATTTAACAAACATTTTTGAGAATAAGTTTAAACATTCTAAATGTCATAAAAATGCACATAAATATTATCAATTTTCTTATAAAGACAGAAATGAACTGCAGAGAGGACATTTTGCCTCATATATAAGAAATGATCATCAGAAAGGAAACATACGATTAATCAAATTGCTCTTGATATCTTCCTTAATAGCCATAATGCAAGATAGAAATACTTTTCTGGATTGTTGTTCAGTATTTTGAATTCAGCTATTTATTTCTGTGCAGATAGGGAGGTAGAATTACTACTAGCATAGTTTATCATTACTAGCATGGTTTAAAAAATGCTCCCTTTTGGTGAAACAGGAAAGCATAGGTAATATCTTCATTTCTGCAGCAATCATGTAATTTTAAAGGGTGGAATTTTAAAATGGTTGTTTTTAATGAGTTTCTGAATAGTATCTTCACTTACAAATGATTTTTTACAGATGCTTTATTTTAGAAAAATCTTAAAATTAAAACTTTAGTATAGACTAATAGGAAATTCTTTTTCATAAAAATATTTTTGGGATAATTACTATTCTCTATAGAGATTGGGACAGTGTTACTTGTATACTCCATCCCACAAATGCCAAAGTAAGGTTTTGTTCTAGTTGTTTGTTGTACTGTTTCAAATAACAAAATATAAATTATAGATAATCCCATCTTTACACTTGACTGGGAATCTCCCATTGGAGATCTCAACTCATTTGACAAATAAAGGCAGCCTTTCATTATTTGCAGGGGAACTGGGAATTTAAACTTATGTCACTTGCCTCCACTTTCTTTTTATTTTCTTTTTTTTCTGAAAGCAATGCTTTAAGTATTCCATTTTATTTTTATCTAATGCTTTAAGTATTCCATTTTATTTTTATCTTTCCTGAAGTCATTTCATCTCACTCATATTGATTTTTACTACAAACTTTGTAAGTTCTTCCATTAATATCTTCCTGATAATGAGTATCAGAGAATGCACCAGTTTGATCTTAGGATGTTTTATATGAGATAAATGTATTTGATATATAGTCTATCCTCTACTGCATTCCCTCATACATATTTTCTTTAGTCTTTGTCAAGATTTACTAGTAAGAATAGGGGAGTAAGATTAATCTTTTTTTTCATCAATCTCAGTTCTGATCTCAAAACTATTATTATTACTGCTATACTCTATTTGACATTACTTATTATTTTGAAATGATTCAGGGCATTTTCAGGTTCTTTCTCTTAATTATTATATTATTGCATATTTAATCTATTAACTTTGTTAGATTATTTTGTAGTCCTTCTATGATACTAAAACTATTCACAAAATCTCATCACAAAAACCTTTTCTATTGCTTTAAAAAATGTGTAGCCGCTTGTCATGTCATGTAAAAATCTTGAGTATTTTCACGTATGAATATTTAGAAAGTCCATACGACTGAGTATCTCAGTAGCAAAATATTGGTTAAATATTTTAGAAACTCAAGATTGATTCCCTCTCGTCACATTGTGAGACTGAAGGTTTCCTTTTCCTGTTGTGTCTGTTTATGGAAAAATATGCTAATCAAATGTGTGAATTTTTAAAGTAACTGCTTTTGATTACAGCTTTGTCTTGGCTCATTCCCACAATAGACATCTGAAACAAGGTCTCCTTATAAAAGTAAATTTGTTTGACAATATTTCACACTTTACACAGGAAACAAAAATGACTGAAAGGAATGCTTATAATGGCATCAATTTAAACAATTGCTGGCACGTTGTTAATGTAAACATAGTTGCAAAGAACTTTAATTAACTGAAAAACCTGGGGACTGGAGGTAGTTCAAATTAATTCAATTTTCAGGTTATAGAAAAGAAGCCTTCTTCATTTCACTTTTTTTTCCTAAAAAAAATTTCTAAAATATGAGTCTACTCCCCTAATTTAGTGAGTAGAATCAAGATACCCTAATCTTTCTTTGATGACTGAGAATCTTGTAGTCTTTAGGCTAAACAGTCTGGAAATCGGTAATAAATACACAATACTTTACTGATTGACCATATTTACTTTAAAACAGGTAGAAGATTAAATTGAGGATAGGTTTCTACTAACCAAACATTTCTCTACCCCAGGCTTCATTTTGAAGAGAAAGAAGAAAATTTATAAAAAGTTGACAACAGAGATATTCAGATATTCAGAGCTAAAGTATGTCTTAGGGTCTGTATAGATTGACCTCAATCTCCTATATCTTGAATACTGGTAGGACAGTTGTTGACATGGGTAACAATGAGCCCTGGAGCCCTGCAAAATCTTGAAATATTTTTTGAATCAGTAAGGAAAGACTAAATAGCATTCGATATAATTTTAATGTTCAGCATATTATAGTAATATTCAAATTCCTCAAAAATTAGTCATTTATGATTAATAAAAATTACTGGCATTTATATAGTGCTTTAAGAAGTTTGCTATGGGTCATATGCATTGTTTATTAGTCCCCCAAAATTCTGATAGATACTGTAGAGATTATTACCTCTGCTTTGTGTATGAAGAAACTAAGACCTGGGGCAAATCAGTAAGTATTTAAGGCAAACAAAGCTTAAATCACTCAGTAGAACCTGTTTCATAATTCAAATTTCCAGGAGACCAGAGGAAATATCAATGCTCATAGGAATTAACAATAGCTTAGGTATAATATACTTTAGCTGCTTCATTTTGTAGTTAAGGAATCTGAGACTCAAAGATGTGACTTTTCCAGGGTCCCAGCCATTGTGTAGTTGAGCTAATATTTGGACCACGACCTCTAACTTCAAATCTAATGTTCATTCCATTCTCTGTATCACAAGATCTAAGTTATTCCTGGCACTACCATTGATTTCTGTGTTATCAGTTTAAATTACTCTATTTTTAGGATAAAACTACTTTATCTAAACATGTCCACAGGAATGTTGTGAGGTTGTAGTTAATGTTTTCATAGCTAATCAATAGGTAAATGGGGCAGCTAGGTGGCAGAGTAGATAGAGTGCTGAGGTTGGAATGAGGAAGAATCATCTTCATGAGTTCCAAATCTGTCCCCTGATACTTACCAGCTGTGGGACCCTGGACAAGTCACTTAACCCTGTTTGCCTCAGTTCCTCATCTATAAAATGAGCTGAAGAAGGAAAGGGCAAACCACTCCAGTATCTTTGTCAAGAGAACCCCAAACAGAGTCACAAAGTGTTGGACATGACTAAAATGACTGAATAACAAAAAAACCAATAGGTAAATGTCAATTAGAAATGAGTATTTCTCAGAGGTTTGGAAGAAAAAATCACCAGTCCTACATAACACCACTGAGATCCCCCTCTGATATCATGATTGTAAGACTATGGATCTAGTCATACTACTGACACAACTGTTTAAATTTTGGATTAATGGGACATTTTTGTGTGACTGGGTGTCACATATTATATGTCATACTTGTGTTTTTTTTAATTCGATAAACACATTAGATACACAATTACATGCAGTATTATTTTTGTAAACAAAACCAATCTGACATAAAATGTAGTCATTTCCTGCTGAGTTTCTGACAAACACTCTGATCGCTCCATTATTACCTTTGTGCTCTTTCAGCTCCTTCTTTGTGGGTGTTTTTTCTGTGGAAACAAAATATCATGGTTTAGGGTAGAAGCAACACTTTGATTTATTCTCTAAGTGTTGGAACAAAAGTTTCTGAAACCAATGGCAAAATTTTAACTCCTATTCCCTTAGGGAATGATCACAGCTTACACTTATATAATGTTGGTCAATTACAAAATGCTTTCAAAAATATAAATTAATTTTATCCACCCAGGATGTCCCAAAAGTGTTAGTGAAGTTTTAAGCTTTAATAACTTAAAATTATACCAAGACTTTTAGGATAACCCATATAACAACTCTGTAATATAGAAAGCACAAATATCAGATGACTGGGTAAGTCGGGAATTTCCAGGCTTTCTAGGTCTCCTCCAAAAACAGATAGAAAATCAAGATGGAATGAACCTAGAACAACAAAAGATAAAGGGAGTAAAGCAGCTGTCCTTCTAGGATAACTTCAGGAAAGACAGGGACTCCAGAAGCTGAGGTTTGGCCTGAGTGAAGTGAAGACACTTCTGGGCTGACTACACTGAGCCAACAAAGTGCAAGCCCTGAGGGCAGCTCTACTGGGAAGTGGACTAGGCCTCATGAAATTTCACCTCAACTTTCACCTCACAAACTTTCATCTAAAGAATAGCAGATGGCTGAGTTGGGGAAACCTGAGGGATCACCCCACCCCACCCCACCCCAAAATGAAAATCTAGTGGCAGGGCTAACAAACTTGTCCAAATTCACGCTATTTGTCCTTTGTTTGTTCTGTTTTGTTTGTAGTTGACCAATAACATAGGGGTTGCTGTCCTGACTCACGGTTGAATTAGATTTAAGTGAAGCAGAGTTGCACAAAGTTGTCAGTCTCACTCTCTCTTCCAGAGTCATTGAAGTCCCGTGGCAATGCAAAAAGCAAGATGAACAGACCAGTATGCAGTGGATGACTCTGATGTTTTTTTTATGTCTGACCAAGTGCTAAGTGCTCCACAGAGCCTGCTTCAGCCTTGTTCAGAGAGGACACTAACCAAGGTCTTCTGACTCCAAGGCTAATGATGTTTTTAATACAGCATAAGGCATTGAATGAAAGGGAATTCATATCTTTAATGAAAATTTAGGGACAGTAAGGACATGCTGCTTTATAACATAAACTTCTGACCTCTGCAGCTATCATCCATAGGGGATATCTGCCATCTTCAGAGTGAACAGTCTTGGACTTGGAATCAGAAGGCCTGGGTTGCAATCCACCTCTAACACTTAAACTAGCTCCATGAATTTTTTAACTTTCAGTCTCCACATTTATAAAATATAGATAAAATAACTTATACCTTCCTTATAGGTTTACTAGGGACTTCGAATTAGGTAATTAATTGATATAAAACACTATACAACTGTCAGTAGTTGCAATCATTGTTATCCTGCAAAGTCACTGTTCATATTTTAAACAAATATCTTAAAATGGCATAATGTATGGCATCAGCCCCTTTTTAACACTATATTTTCATTGGCAGATAATATGAAACACACACATATTTAAGATTTGCAATCTTTACCTTTGCTTTCTTTTTCAGGTTTTTCTATTTTTTTCTTGTCTAGAAAATATAAAAAGATACATGGTTAAGATTACTATTCTTTTACTTGAGGATTAGACATTCAGATACATGGATGGAAGTTTTTTGGTTTTTTTTAAAGGTTTTTGCTATGAGGGAGCTTTCATATGAGCTAGATGAGATTTTAGAGATTGAGACCCAAGAAAGACTTGCCTAAGGTAGCAAAAAGGAGAAGCCAGATTGGAACCCTGGATTTTTGACCCTGTACCCCAACTCTTTCAGTGCCTGAAGACTGGTGCTCTGCTTCTGTGTTCCACTTATGGATTCCATGGGCTTTCATAGGCCTTTTGTGTGCATTGTTTGATGTGTTGGTGAAATGAAGCAGTTAACTTTTCTCTCATGTACTGAACAATGATCTAGACTCCCACAGGGTTTGCCTCCCTCAGCAAAGTCAACAGAGAAAATTCTCAGAATTTGAGTTCAGCAAATAGCATTTCTAAGTAATTTTCTCAGAACTGCTTAGAAAAGTTGAGGTAACCCTGATATAACCTTTTAAATGTCCCATTGTTTTCTGGGATCGTCTGACCTTCCTCACAGATGAACTTTTCTACATACTAATTTTTAAAACACATGTTTTCCAAATGAGCACTGGGTGATGGAGAATGAGTATCCCCTATAGAGAACATAGGCCCAGTTCAGAAAGAGAAAAGAATAGGAAATAGAGTGAGGTTCCTTCCTGCTTGGGCACTGTTCATTTCCTGGAATGGGGGAAAGGGAGAGTTAATGGGATAAAGGAAGGAAGCATCACGATTACTTTAATACTATTCCCAAAGTCTAAATTGACTATTTTTTTTAGGTTTTCTTGTGATCTTAAATCCAACCTGCTGCCATTAACCCCATCCCCAACCCACTAAGGTGTACTCTATTGTTGTTTTTCACTTGTTTTCAATTGTGTTCAACTCTTTGTGTCCTCATTTGGGGTTTTCATGGCAAAAATACAGGAGTGGTTTGCCATTTCCTTCTCTAGCTCATTTTAAAGAAGAAGAACTGAGGCAAAGAGTTAAGTCACTTCCCCATGGTCACATAGCTAGTAATGTCTGAGGCTGGATTTGAACTCAGGAAGAGGAGTCTTCCTGACCCCAGGTCTGACGATGCACTGGGCAACAGGAATACAAAAAGAAGGCCAAAATGACACAATCTTTGTTTTCAGGAAGTTCATAGATCTTGTCATTTGACATATCTCCAACTCCAACATGACTGAGGGCTACGAAATAATCAGACTGTATAATAGTGAGATGACTCTGCTCTTTACTAAATTCAGTTGTATGGGGTCTAATATAGACCAATGTAATATTAACTTCAGATCTACTAAATATCAAGTAACATCAAGGCTTTCTTTGACTTATTTTACATTAACTATGATTGCTGATCACATGTCTACATATTCTCAACAACAAATAAACTCTCAAAAAGATTTATGAGGTCATTAATGTTAGTTTTACATTGAGCAGATGACAAAAAATGAAATCACTACGATGATCATGAGTAATCATCTGACCAGTTATAATAGCCAAATGTCATATCCCTAGGTATAAGACATATGAAATAATTCATTAATATATCCAAATATTTCTTATTTTTTAAAAAAAAGATATGACTATATGTCAACCTTATAATTTTTTATTCTCTTACATCTTTTAGAAAAGTAAACATTTACCTGATTCTTTGATCTCAGCAACCACTTATTTAGAAACAAGAATATTGAGAAAAAGAACAAAGGAAATGACAAGAATGTAGTAAAACATTTTCAATGATAGCAACTAAAGAAATATATTAAACAGCAAGCTAGTAATATTCATTAATATTCATGAATGAAATCAAAAGACAAATGGAAAAGTTGTAAATCCAACTGTTACTAAAACAGCATATAGTTCCAAAATAAAAAGTCGTAACTCATCAGTCAAAGACTATAAGAGTGTGGCTCAATTAGATGTGACTAAAATATGTGTTTGGTTTGATCAACTGGGACTTATCTACATAACCACATAGAACTGTTGGAACCCTATGATTTCAGTTCTGATATTCTTTGTTGTTGTTCAATCATTTTCAGTGTGACTGACTCTTCATGACCCCATTTAGGTTGTGTTTTGTTTTTTTTTGGAAAAGATACTGAAGTGGTTTGACATTTCCTTCTTCAGCTTGTTTTACAAATGAGGAAACTGAAGCAAACATAGTTAAGTGACTTGCCCAAGGTCACATAGCTAGTATTTGAGGCCAGGTTTGCACATAGGAAGATGAATCTTCCTGACTCCAGGCCTAGCACTCTATCCACTGCACCACCTAGTTCTGATATTCATGTAGTACATATTTGCCTCCCAAACTGGTCTTGCCATGGTTATTCACACTTAGATGTTTTTTCACCACCTAAAATTTTCCCAACATTCCGTTATCAAAACATGAAGATTCTGTCATCTCACCAATTTAGAGTCAGCAGAGTGCAATGGGGAGAGTTTATGACTTGGAATCAGGAAGATCTGGGCTGGATCACACCTCAGACATTTGCTAACGCTGTACTGAAGTGGTGTGTGTGTGTGTGTGTGTGTGTGTGTGTATGAGCCGTTATTTTAATTCAATGTTGCATGCTTGTATGAAATAGTCTTTTTAACAATGTTTTAAATGCTGAATAATTTTTAAAAAATTAAAATGGATTATAAGAATCTGATGTACCCAATGATTGGATATGTGACCTTCTTAAATTGAAATTTTAAAAAATCAAGGATTAAGGATGAAAATATTTGAGTAGCATGGAGAGAATTAAGGCTATCGACTTAACATTTTTCACAAGTGATTGCAAGGCAATATTTTCCTTCAAGATTTTTTAAACAAGAAGAACATACTTAGTATTATTTGTTTGAATCCCAGTCCTCTATTTAAATTCACACTAAGGTACTTTTCACAAATTACCTCAAGTTATCCTCCAAATTGCCCTATAGGAACTATTATACGCATTTATAAGATGTGGAAATTGAGGTTAAGCAAGGTCAAGTGACTCACCCAGGGCCACCAAGCTAGAGACAGATATTTGAACTCAGGTCTTTCTGACTCCTAGTACTCTATCCACAGTAACTAAACTCCTTCTGTAGATCAATGGAAATGCACCTATCCCCCACTACCAGCTGAGGTTCAGTTGTACTTTAGGAAAAAATAGTTGAACAACTTTATTGTGCAGTTATCATGGTGCATCTGTTCATATCATCAAATTCGTTTATAATATCAATTAAGAAGAAATAAAAACATTTCTATCTCTGTACTTTTTTGAAGGGAGCATGAAGAATTGTTGTTCAGTCATTTCAATTGTATTTGACGCTTTTGTGATCCCATTTGTGGTTTTCTTAGCAAAGATACTAGAATGGTTTGCCATTTCCTTCTCCAGTTAGTTTTACAAATGAAGAACTGAGGCAAACGGGATTAAGTGACGTGCCCAGGGTTACACAGCTAGTAAGAGTCTAAGGTCAAATTTGAGTTTCCTAATTCCTAATTCCAGGCCTGGCACTCAGTTTACCACACCACCTACCTGGCTCCAAAAAAGGAGTTATTTAAGTCATAACAGAATTGCTAGATACCCAAGGGTAAGTATTTTATTATTTATTCTTCTTTCAATTGCTTTCGTATTCCACCCCCCAACGTTAATGTGAAGTGTAATGTTTTATGTCTACCTCCCCCATCTAGAATAGAATCTTTTCTTTTCTTTTCTTTCTTTTTCCTCCTTCCTTCCTTCCTTCCTTTTCTTTTTTCTTCTTTTCCTTCTTTCCTTCTTTCTTTCTATTTTCCTCTCTATTCTTTCCTTCCCTTATACTTTTGCTTTGTTTTTGTAAAGATAAAAGTAACATAGAATATATCTCTGAATTCCACAGACGAAAGGAATTTTATAAGGTTAAATTCTGCTATTTCGCATGAAATTGTCTGAAGTAAGTGGGTGGGTATAAAAGTAAATCACTAAAATGCTAACCTAAGGGTGGGTAGGTGGTACAGTGAATAGAGCACTGGCCCTGGAGTCAGGAGGACCTGAATTCAAATATGGCCTCAGACACTTAACACAAAAATATCCGTGTGACCTTGGGCAAGTCACTTAACCCCAAATGCCCTTCCAAAAAGCCAAAAAGAAAATGCTAACCTAAAAATCATTCCTATTTTTCACTTTGGAATCATGATTTTCTATACTTTTTCTCACTTTGAAAATATTGCTTTTCTTCCCTTTATGTCAAAGATAATTTTCTTTACAAAACTAGCTTTGTGATATTGTAGCCCTTTCCACCCCCCGCCCCACTTCTATCTAAATGTCACAGCCTCTGCTCATTTTAAGTGAAAATTTAAAGCTACAAATAGTCAGTAGAAATTGCAGTTTGTCTTTTTTTAATTTGGTTAATATTCTGATTTATAACACCACAACTATACTGTTCTTTATTTAAAGTTACTGAATAAAGGAGCAGTTTACAATTTGTACCAATTGGGACAATAGTCTTTTTTTTTGTTAAGTATTATGAAAATTTGGTAAAGGATAATCAGGAATAGCTGTTAAATTAGAATATGTCATTTTGCTTTTCTTATGAATTCCCACCTTCACATAGCTCCCAACCTTTTCCATCTTTTTTTTTCACTGTAGAAGGTATCCTTTCAAGGACTTCATATAGCCTTCAGTGTGTGTGTGTGTGTGTGTGTGTGTGTGTGTGTGTGTGTGTGTTTATCAGACATGTATGCTAAGAACATTTCAGGCATGAATTACCTAATAACTTTGGGATGAAGTAGTAATTCACTTATATGATGATTTTATTTCACTGCATAATACATACATTTAAGGGACTTCATTGTTTTCCATTCCTTTTTAATTCTCTTAGTTTTTTTTTACAAAATGAAAGAGTTGAGGTAGATAGGCAGATGATCTCTAAGTTGTCTTCTAGTTCTAACATTCTTTGAGTCTAGATTTCAAAAAATCCCAGAGCCCCATGAGGCAAAATGTAGCTGTCCTTTCAAATATGAATAATTATTACATTTGTATAGGACCTTGCAGTTTTCAAAGGATGTGTATATACTGTTTCTTCCAATAAAAGGTAAGCACTTTGAGGGCAGAATGTTTTCATATTTCATATGTTTCATATTTCTTTCTGCAAAAATAGCACCTACCACAGTGCCTAGAATATACCAAGTACTTAATACATGCTTGTTCAGTGAATAAATGTCTCCATGATTGAAGCCCCATTCTTTACCCATTTTGTTGCATACTTAAACCTCTTTTTAAAAACCACCTCAAATGCTACCTCCTACATGAAATCTGCCATGATTCTCCTTGTTGCTATTAACCTCTTTTGTGGACTTCATGTAGCCTTTTGTTTTAAAGCTATATAATGTACTCTGGCATGCTTATGATGTAATATTTTATTATATCTATCTATCTATCTATCTATCTATCTATCTATATACATATTATACTACATATTATGAGAGAGAGAAAGAGAGAGAGAGAGAGAGAGAGACAGAGACAGAGACAGAGACAGAGAGAGAGACAGAGACAGAGAGAGAGTATAACCCAGGGGGGAAAAGTTCCTAGGATTTCATTTAATTATGGTGATTAAGTACACATAGGCTTTATTTCTTAGCAGTTAAATCTGGTACAGAAGAATGACAGTATCAGACAAGGTCTCTGAATTATGTAGATTCCAGATTCTTCTGGGAAGCAGGAGGTTCAAGAGCTGAACAGTCAGAGTTTGGAATGGGATTGGAAGGATCAAAGAACACCCAATCAGCCTGAATTTGGTGGAAAAGAAGTAAAAGGGCCCATGTGGATTAGTCTACCTACAATGGTATCTGTAAGCAAAGAAGTCCAGGCAGAAACCTGAGGATTCTGGTACCAGCAAGGTGAAGTCTACCCTCTAAAGGCTAAAGTACTCTACATGATGCTTACTGATGTCAAGCTAAGAGGAGACAAATAGTATTTTGCATTTGCCCCTGACTTTTTCCCCGTACTTTGGAAAGATAGCTTCCTTACCCCACAAAAGTTTTGTTTACAGAGTTTTGGATGATTCTATTGCCCAATTTTCCATGTTTTGACTTTAAGGTCCTACTTCATTTATAGGAGAGTGTGTAATAGAATGAGGATGCAAGATATATTTGCATCCCCACTTTGATTGACCCCAGACTCTGAATTTGTAGGTAGCAAGAATTTACAGAATTGAGCAGCATCCATCTTCTTTATATCTATAGTTATCTCTATTTTTCTTTTATTGACATGATGTAGAGTAGTGGATAAAATATTACACTTAGAAACAGGACAAAGTGTGTTCAAAACCCTCCTCAGACATTTACTATGTCACAACGAGCAAGTAATTTATTTACCCTCCCTGAACCTTAATTTAAATACAAATTTTGAAGATGAGATGAGATAATGTTTGTAAAGCACTTTGCAAACCTAAAAAGGAATATAAATATGAGTTATTATCATGACTAGACTATGAATACTGCGTGACATGAAATATGACTTTTCTAAACTTTGCTTCTCTTCCAGGATATAGTACCTAACATATGCTTAAGAAATATCAGTGAAATGAATCAATGTTCTAAATCTATTAATAACTTTAATAAATCATCTTTGCCTCTCTTTTTAATATGTGCAACATGTTATAAAAATCTCAATTAAACCAATGCCAAAATTGTTCCAAAATATATTTGAGAATAAGAAAATTTGCTTTATTGAGTTTTTCAAAAACTTTTAGCAAATCCAACTTATTTCTGTAGGTAAATATACTATTAGATAGTTTACAAAAATTTTTCATCCCTGTACTGCATTAGCATCAGTTGCAGTATATGTTTAATAGATAGCATTTACCTAATGCTTCAGACTTGCAAAAATGTTTCATGTAGGTTATCTCTCTTGAGCCTCAAAATTACCCAGGGACTGGGTGCTATTATAATCCCCATTTAATAGATAAGGAAACCGAGACTGGTAAACATCTGAGGTAAGATTCAAACTCAGGTCTTCTGGACCCTGTTCAAACATTCTACCCATTTGGTCCCATAGCTCCCTTTGGTTACCTGTATATTAATGCAAAGAATATGACATGATATAAAAGTCAACCCTCCACCTTCTCCTAATGCAGGCTTGAACTTAGGAAACAAAATATAAGTGCATTGGGTTTATCTAGAAAATAGATGAAACAAAAAATGTTTAAAAAAATGAATGATCTAATATTCTAGCAATAGATGAAAGACCTGACCTTTATATTTCCTATTTCTGACATTTCTAGGGAAGGTAGAAATGAGGATAAATGTGTATGGGGATGAATAGTAGGCTATATATTTTGACTTCCTTCTATGCTATTTTCCCCTGAAGAGTTTTACTGAGGTAGGAAGTAAGTTGGAATAAAATAACTGGAGAATCTTAATGAGATCCCCTACTCTCAAAGTCTTCGAAAGTCTGCTCTTTGGAGTCAAACTTTCATTTATGTTTCACTGTGTAAAAGCACACCAACTTACACTTCCCTCTCTACCCCATCCCCTTTCCTAATGTTGTAACAAACAGCAGCCTGTGGTCTTTTCAGACCTCTTTAAAAGGGTGCTTTAATATCTAGAGTTTTTTCTGTTCAGGAGTCTGAATAAAAATGGTTTACTTTTATCATCTGACAGGGAGAGGAACTTTGGTCAAGGCTAGTAATGATAAATTCTGAGATTTTAGCAATGAAATTTGGTAAGGAATTTGACCAAATTGATGCTCAAAATAAGGTTTCAATAAAATTTTCAGAGCTTTCCATTTCAGATTATATGTTTAAATTTTCCATTATCTGGCATTTTATTACCTAGAAGATAGTTAATATATTAATCATAGGGATTCTGAGACAATACAAGTTCCTAAAATATCTTTTTATTAACAATTATCTTTGAAAAACATTTTCAATATAGCTAGTTTTAAATGCAGATGAAGCTTAGGGGGCACAATAAATACAAGGCTAGACATGGAGTCAGGAAAAGTTGAGTTCAATTTCTTCCTCAGAGAATTACTAGTTATGTGACCCTTGGCAAATTACTAAACCTCCGCCTACCTTTGTTTTCTCATCTGTTAAATGGGGTTAATAATGGCACCTACCTCCCGGGGTTATTATGAGGATAACATGAGATAATAATTAGAATGCATAATGCTATATAAATGGTAGTTGTTTTTATTAGTAGTTGAAGACAAATATATTCTCTTACATTCTAATTTTTGGAAAATTGGTAATCCATATACAGAAAATAGTGCTGAAAAGAATATTTTATTAACTAGATGATCTCATTCCCTAACAATGCAAGATAAAAGAGAGAGAGTAGGAAGATTAGAATATAGCCAAAAGGGACATAAATGTAATTTATGTATTGCTATTACTTCTTAGTTTTACTATATTATAGGATTTTAATGTAGTAGGGTTCTAAAAAGAAACAAAAAAAAAAAACCCTATCTCTTCCCATACTCTAATTTTACAAATGATGAAACAGACCCAGAGGGATTGTTACAAGATCACTTGGTTAAGTAGATAGCAAACCTGAGGAAGAATCCAAGTCCCACTTTCACCCTCATATTCTCTGCTCTTCCCCCTCCTCAGCCCCAATCCAGTGGTCTTTAATATGTATGAACTAAGGGATAAAAAAGCTAGACTCTTAATCTGGGAAATTAGTGTTCAGGTTCTTTCTCAGCCTTTAATGGCTATGTGTCTCTGGTTAAGTTAATTAACCTTTTTAGTGTCTTAGGCAGCTACTTTAATACTCTAAATTGCAAAGAAGGTGCTGATCTATATTGATAGATTAAGTTATTTAATGAGTGCTCTCTGCTGATGGATGGAGTCACAGGTAGGTAGGTGTGTGTTGTGTGTGTTGTGTTGTGTGTGTGTGTTAGGGACATGAATCTTGGTCAGTGCAGCAATACTGACAGCAATTACCTTTGCCCGTGCTTCTACATTTTTTTCTGGAGGTTTCTTGGGGTTTCTCTAAGTATAACTTGTATGTGGGAAAGGATGGTGGTAAGAAAAACTGGAAAAGGTGAATGGAAATGGTATGTGTATGCACGTGAGTGGTTTTGTGAATGTGTGTTTATCCCTAACCTCAAGAAGTCAGCAGGTCTTCACAGCTATCTGAAGGAAACTTTTGTCAGCTGGATGTAATCTGGGCAGGATGTTTTTTTTTTAGGGTCCCCAAACATATAAACTAATCCAGAGACATACTAGTTCTGGCTATTTCATTGCTATTATATTCCATATATTCCTCAAAAGAGGGGAAATAGAAGCAATGGAAACAGGATTGGCAACTGACAGACATATCGGACATATATATCAGATAGAATGACAGTGGAGAACAAAAGCTAGAGCTCATGGCTCTCATAGTGAAGAATTCCTGGTTCAAGTTAGGAGTTGTGAAGGCCCGAAATGAGGACTAGAGGTGTATTATATAGAGAAGCAAGCCTGGACTTGACCTTTTACTGATTCTGTGAGTTATGTAGACTCTTTTATTCCAATAGGAGGTGGTTAACAGTCCAGTGACCTCCAGTTCTTTCCTGGTTTATTAAGGACCTCAAAGCTACAGCAGAGATACACTTCTGAAAGACTGTACAGGTCCCTGGGAAGGTGGAGTTCACCAATTAGTCAGTCAATAAGCGTTTACTAGGTGCTATGTGCTACTAGGGATAGTAAGAAAGATAAGAATGGTCCCTACCTTCAAGGAGGTTATGCTCTAGTGGGGAAGACAAACGAGAAAATAATTAGCTTCATTCAAAGAGGTATAGGGTTCCTTAACAACTCGAGTGCTTTTCCTGGTTGGAGATAACCTTAACCCTATCACAGAACTATGAGTTAGGAACAACTATACACATCTATATATAAAGGAATATGCTGCCTTCTAGAGTGAGTTTTCTAGACTACCAATGGACTCAGCTATGAGTACTTTTTGTAACTATGTTTATGGTATAAATGATAATCAGAGCAAGCATTTATATAACACTTTAGGTGTGCAAAGCTCTTTACACATGATAACTTGTCTGACCCTCAAAACAGACTTGTAAAGTAGGAGATATCTCCATTTTTCAAACTCACAGTAAGTGTCTAAGTCAGGTCTTCCTGACCCTAGCTTACACCCACAGAATCACATAGTTGTCTCAAAATAAAGAACATTTACATAATGCTTTTAAGGCTTGAAAAACACTTCACATGTCACCTTTTATGGAAATTTTAAATTTTCCTTTTGATTATTTGGGACCTATGGCAATTCTTCCTGCAATTTGGTTAATATTAATCTCAATTGACCAAATCCTGTCCCATTGGATGTGAAAATTTACTTAAGAGCTTTAACCACTACTTAGATAAGAAGCAAGAGGAAGAATCTGAACTGTTCCTGACTCCTTGTTGACATGTAAATCCTCCTCCTAATCAGTCTATTTGTGAACCCCATAAATATAGTTTAATCTGCAGCCTGACTTATTTTACCTAGAGAGTTTGTGTGATGAAGTCTCTTTCCTTTGGGGATGTATGAGAGTATGACTCTGGTTAATTAAGATTGTTCAACTTTTATGACATTTTAGGAAGTATGGGATAATAGAGCTACCTAAGAGGAGTGTGTAAGATTGCAATATGTAAATAAATTATTTCTCTGCCCCTCTGATGTAATTTTTAGTATAAGAAAACTTGTTAAAATCCTCATCTCTGAGGTCTGAACCTATGCCTGAGCGCAACAATAAAATCTAGGTTTTTACCTCCATAATTTCCACATTGTGATAAATATATTTTTGGCAACAGTTACCCACCATATGAACTCAGAAATGAGATATTTCTCCCATAACACACCTATAAATGTTCAATGTTCTAGGCCTAGTTAGTATTTTTTAGTTGTAAAGTGTATACCCTTAGGGAATAGTAAAAAATGAGTCAAATTCAGATGTTCACTGGGGAAAGAATAGTGGGAGTTGGGGGAAGAGGAAAAATGACATGAGCTGAGTAGTATGATTATTATGAAGCCCACAAGATAAGGGCTCACTTTCATCCAGAGTTACTCTAGACCATAGGCTACATATAAATGTGCACATAGGCATGTGCGTAGATGTATACATGTATATAGACATGCATGCATGTATGTATATGCACATGGATGTGCACCCACATTACAATAAAGGTATTAAATACAATGCAAAGTTACTACCTGCTTTTGCAGTTGGGGTTTCTTTTATTTGATGTTCAGCTTGTTCTAGAAAGAAAATAACAAAAAATATTTCTCAGTGGCTCACACCTTTATTTTTTATGATTTAATATTTTATTTTTCTCCAATTACATGTAAAAACAACTTTTGACATTTGCTTTTTTTCAATTTTAAATTTCAAATTCTCTCCCTTCCCCTTTCTCATCTCTCCCCTCATTGAAAAGGTAAGCCATTTGATATAGGTTATATATGTGTAGTAATGTAAAACATATTTCTACTTTAGTCATGTTGTTAAAAAAACAGACCAAAAAGAAAAGAAAGTTAGAAAAAGTATGCTTTGATCAGTATTCAGATTCTATCAGTTCTTTCTCTGGAGATGGGTAGCATTTTTCATCATTAAGTCCTTTGGAATTGTCTTGGATCAGTTCTCACTTTTAAAATAAGCACTTCTTTTATTGTGTGTATTGTATTGTGTGTGTATATATATGTATATATATGTGTGTGTATGCATGTATGTATGTATTACAGGCAGCTTCTAATTTACAGAGAGATTGCACTTTAAAATTTCATTTGTAAATCAGCTACTTTTACTTAGAATATTTTTTTTCCTATAGGAATAATGTTTCAAATGATGGTTAGCCCCCAAGGAAGGAAATCTCACATAATCTAACCCACAAAGTAACTCAACTATATGTTACTGGTTACTGGTTGGAGTTCTGGGTCCTGGCAACCAGAGAGCCAGAGATAATAGATCAAAAACAGAAAAAAACTTCCTGCCCCTCTTTTGGTCACTGAGGCTGTTGGTCAGAGTGTCATGGGCCCCTTTGGTAGCCTGGTGAAGCCTATGAATCCCCCCTCAGAAAAATGGTTGGTTGTCTACATTCATAGTGGAAACTCATGCTCACTTTCAGTTAGATGTTACTGAAAATATGCAGTTCTTTCCATTCATGTTCACAGACCTTTGGTTTCATGAACTCCGCGTTCATAATCCTTAATCTAGAAACCAGTGTAAGCTGAATCACAATAATATATAATAGACCTTTGGTCTTTTCAGAAGTACTTCCAAGGATTTTTTTTTGTAGGAGAGAAGCCAGGGCAATTGGAGTTAAGCAACTTGCCTAAGGTCATACAGCTAGTAAGAGTGAAGTTTCTGAGGCTGGATTTGAACACCTCCTGACTCTAGGGCCAGTGCTCTATTCACTGTGCCACCTAGCTGCCCCTATTAAGAGATGCTTAATAGCAGAAAATAATCTGTGGTAAAATTTGGAGCAGCGATTATCACAAAGGGAAATGATAAAGTTCAGAAAGTATGGGAAAGGATATTTTAGGGAAGGACTCTTGCAGTTCTCTCTTACTTGCATCCCTGTCCTTGGGGATCAATTCCTCTAAGGTTTCCTACTTCTATGTCTCTTCTTTCCCTCTTGTTTCTTATCCAACATATTCCCTAACAGCTCTTCACAGTGATTCCCATGAGCAGAGCTGGTAACAGTTATTTTTAGATATGAATCCTTTGCAAGTCAAGTGTTTGAAAAGAAAAGGTTGCCAGCATTGAAGAATTAACTTTAATTTCCTGTTATGTAATCACACACGTATCCTAGAGAAAGATACAGTCACCAAATGAAACGATTAAATAGTAACAATAATACTATTGGAAAATAAGTGCATTTTAGTATATGTGAAAGATGTGCTTAATATTGTGATTAATAGTGCATGTCTTAGAAAAATGACCTGAGTTCTTTTTCTTTTTTTTTTTCTTTAGGGGACAGAGTGTGAGGTTTGGGGAATGGAGGGTGAATGGAGGCCCTAAGAAGAGATTCAAAGAAAGGGCACTTATTCTTCTCACTCTATCTCCCTGCCTTCCACACCGCCCCCCCCCCCTGCCAAAAAAAGAAAGAAATATCATGCACAATCAATGGATGAGACCTCACATAGGACTTCAAATCATTCATTTGCTATTCAACAAATTAACTTGTCCTTCTGAAGCACATTATGGATATTCTTATCATAAATATTCATTTCTTATCTACCTTAATAATAAAAATCACTATGAAAAACACTTGGTATTTTTTAGGTAATCTAAAGAACAAAATCTATGCCAATGGGAATATTCTTCTTTTAATAAAGTTTATACTACGTTTTTCTGGTGAGATAGAAGTACAAATGTCATTTTATAACATCATGGTGAGCCCAACAGAATGGAATATTAGCCTTTTAGGACCAGAAGATACTTTAGAAATCAGCTAACTCATCCCTTATTTTTACAGATGAAGAACTTGAGGCCCAAGAAGAAAAAATGTCTTGCTTATGATTCTATCGCTAACAAATGGCTTCCCTGGGATCAGAAGTCAGGTCTCCTAAAATCAAGTTTTGTAATCTGATCACTCTACAGCAGTTCCACTTGGGTTGGGATTATTACTGATTTGGCCATTGCGATCTCTCCAGCCTGCCTGAAAACTGTGAAGCGGGGAGAACAGTTAATCATTTTTATTTCCCTCAGTACCCTATCACAGTGCTGTATACTAACGAGTGATTAATACTTGTTATTCTATTATTCAATACTCCCAGCATCACATAGAAAGAAACCACAATGGTGTGAAAGAGTTTAACCAAAATAAATCATAAGCAAAAAAGGAAAGGGCCAATAACTTAAATATACAAAATCCCCTCTGCTTTCTGCATTTGCATGGCTGTGAAAATATAAACATAATATCACTAACATGTGGAGGCATTCTGGAATATTGGAAAGAGACAATAGACTTCAAGAGACCTGTCTTCTAGTCCCTGCTTCATGCATGTAGTCAAATCTCTTGCCTACCCTAGGGATCAGCATCCTCATTTGTAAAACTACAGGGCTGGCAGAAATGAGTGAATAAGTGGTAATAGGCCATATATACCACAATCAAAGCACATTGATTATTTAATTACAGAATTATGATCAGATTTTTAAAATCATGAGACAAAAAAGTAGACAAAATATGGATATTTTACGAAGTAGAATTTTGATAAAGTTTTATTTGGGAACTAGCTCTTGTTTTTAACTTTGGGTATTCTCTTTATCATAGTGCTTAATAAATGCTAATAGGATTGAATTGGATTGGATTCATAGTTAACTTTTAACATATTTATAGTTAAGCCTGACTTCTTGTCAATGAGAGGTTTATAAGGTAATCCTTTGTTCATTTTCTGTATTACTAATTGTGATACACGAACTTTCAAAATTGCTTATGTAAAAGAAAACAAAATTGTTAATTAGAAGTGAGAGATCAGAAATGATATAGAACTAATGGCAATCTTATTAGGTCAAACTGACAACAAAAAACAAAACAAAAAAATCAGTTCATAGGTGTTAAAGTTAAAATAGACATGCAGAATATTTTCGTATTTTTAGTCTTATCAAGGTACATACTTGCTGATTTGGACTTGGCTATGGAGACTGAAAGAAAACCAAGTAGTACATGGAAAAATTAAAAAAAAAGAAATGAAACATGTCAGTATTTGAGTTGACATTTTTAATTTTAGATTTTTCCCTTTTCCCTTAGCCTAACCAACCACACTTTCTGAAGGCTAGATCTGTTCATTATCATTATATTCATCAATCATGGTGCTTTCTGAGAAACTGACAGATAAGGTAAGACTACATGCATAATTAAAAGGCAATCTATAGATTCAGGATAGAAACACAATGAACCAGTTTCTCCTCAGTGTCGACACTATCACATTAGATGCTCAGGGAGGTACATTAACACCTACAGGCATTAGGGTACAAATTAGTATGCCATTAAACAGAACCATTGGCTGAGGCACTGGATAGAAAAGAGAACAATGATCCTGAGAGATTGTGCTCAAATTACCCAATAACATTTTTCTTTCTCTTTCTCCTGAAATAACAATTTCCATGAATAATCATTTTATTCTTGCCGGCAGGTATCTTATTTCCTTCAAGGAAGCTACATTTAACTCTTGATCATCTGAATCAGCGAGAAGAACAATAGATGGATAGGGCTCAATGGTTATCCTAATGTTTCCCTCCAGGGGGATCTATAACAAAGTCTATGTATGGCTTTAGAAATATTAGGCAGAAAGGAGCTATGCTTCTATGACAGTTGTCTCATGGAGGAACTGGATAGCTAGTTTGATTGTAATTATTCTGGTTGGGTATGAGTTATCTAATCATCCTGGAAATACCAGTGCTAGCTAATCAGTTGGACTACTATCCTATTCATTATTACCCAGTGCAAAGAGCACTGATGCAAGAGTCAGAGGTATTATGTTCAAATCTCACTTCTGAGGATTAGCACATGTGTTACCCTAGAAAAGTCACTTAATCTCACTGGGCCTCTGTAAAATGAGAAACTTCGACCATATGACCTCTTTTTTTGGCTTTTTAGCTATGACGATACTTTTCCCAGATCAGAAATGGAACACATAATAGGTTTCTCCACCCCTTGAAATAATAAAGTATAGAATTATTTTACAGGAAATTTATATGCTCTACTAAATATTATTTAAGATAGCTCATTATGCCATCACATGCCTATATTTAGTGCTCCCATGAAAGGAATTTATTTCTGATCATTCCCTTAAAAAGGCAAATAATTTCAGAATCTTACACTTTGGGGACTTGTATACTTTTAACTTGAAAGAAAGATGAATCAATGAAGTAGATAAAGTTGTAAACTAATTGCTTCCCATTCATTATATGCATGCGTGTGTGTGTATACACACACATACATACATAGGTATATTATGTATGTATGCATATCCTAAACTACGTCCTAAAATTAGTTTAAAGAAACTATTTTTGAGAGGCCTCTAACATAGTCATTAAACTTCTCAGTGACCCAGGAAACTCTCTGATTCCATAAATTGGAGAGTACATGCTGATCTGTATTGCTAGATGGTATTCCCTCATCAGGAGTTCCCTATTTCAATGAAATCACAGGACCAGGAGAAAAAAAAAAAGTCAGATTAGATTCTCCAATTCTGATCACGCACTTGATTAATTATGCTAACTAGTCACTTTCTAATGATTTAGCAACTTTCCGAAATTATGCAGACATATTTTTTTCAGTGTTACCGATGGAGAAAAAGTAAGAACTCTCCTCACAGCCAGTTTTGAATATCTGTAACCCTATATTATGAAACTAATTTTTTTAAAAGCAAATTTACAGATACATTTTTATTTACCTGTCTTGTTGATTGTAGCAGCTTTTGCCTGCTTGCTAACTTTTTCCTCTGTATAAAGAAAACATGTTAACAAAGGTAGAAATCCCTGATGTATCAGCATAAGGAGCAAATGCAGTAATATATTTTCAGAGATAACATTTTATTTTCTTCACAAAATGAGAAAATCACTCGGTCCAATTTCATATCATCATAGGAGAAAACTCAGAGGTTTTCTTATTATAGAAGAAGTAATAGCAAGTGTTTAAATTCAATGTGAGCATATAAAAACCTCTTCTCCAACCACACACAGATAACAAACTCTTCTATTTCAGGAAAATGTTCCTAAGTATTTTGAACTTTTCACCAACCTACCAGAATAACCTTTAACCTTCCCATTCAATTTTTCCTCTACTTGTATTTACTATACATACATCTACACAATTCTGCGCTGATGGCATATGTGCTCTGTTGTGATTTGGGAGGCTAGCTAGCCATCATTTTCTGTTCTTTTTTTTACTCAAAATCACTAAGCCCCTAATGTGGTGCTTAGAGAGGCCTGTCAGTATTTTTTGAGCATTGCCTACACATATACTCTTGTTTGTTGTACATTTGAAAATCAAACATTTGTGGATCTTCCCAAAGCTGGGGGTGTTGGAGGGAGGTGGTATATGTGGGTTGCTTCCCAATGGTGTAATTGCTTTGCTTTCTACAATAAGATTGCCTAACATTTTCACTGAGATTTGTCAGAAACAAACAAAATAAAAGTTGCAATGACACTAGGAAGAATTTAGTGCTTCAAGTGTTTCTGCTATGTACACAATTAGATTTGCTGAATTCAGCTCTATAAAAAGTTAACTCAGAAAGGTTAGCTGGGAAACAGCTAGAGGAGAAGCAATTGAATGTTAGAATGGAGGCAAAAGAGAATTTTTGGTATATAAGTTGGACTATTTTGTCACTCTGGTCCCTTCTAACTTTCAAATTCTCGATTGGCAAGGTATGGAAACTTGTTCAGAGATCCACCCTTTATAGCAAGTGAATGCTTCATATTCTATTTCAATATAAGGAAAAGATTTTTCATGGAGTCACATCACACGAAATGGGTAACTTGGAGCAGGAGATTCTGCCTTAATTGTCTCAGTGCTGTTGGCTTTTACTGACACTTCTATACCCAAGTAGATTTGTGATCTCATCAATCGAGCTTTCTATCTATAATGCCAATCATAACCTATCCATTAAAAAATGTACGAAAGTTGGGGAATCCAAAGTCTTATATAAAGGAACATGAAGCACACAACAAGACAGCAAAGCAAGGTTACTGGGATCATTATAAAATCTCTGTCTGCCCCATCCATATAATTTTCTGCCTCCCCTTCCTTTGGAAGCATCTTCTCACCATTTATTTTTGAATGTATAATTTTTAAAAAGTAGAAATCTCCACAATAATTGTGAACTCCTCAAACACAGTCAAGAAAAAAATATATACATACACAGACACACACACAAGCAGAAAAATCAGGTTTTTCCTTTTTTTTTTCCTATCTAGTGCCTAGGGAGAAGCCTGTTTTAACATGTTGCTCAAAAAATGTTAAAGGCTATGTTGTATAGATCATAGATCATCCTGACCTAAAGAGAAATGCTTTCTAGCAACAGTGAAATAGTGATTAGCAAAAGCTTTAAATACTATTTGGCTTATGTTGTAGAAGAGAAGTTCGTTCTAAATCACTAATCATTTGGAATTTTTATTTAGTTTTTCTCATCTGAGCCTATTGGAACACATCTACTCTTCTCCAAGAGACATGAAAAAGGAATAGAAGAAATAGTTACCTAAGTTCACTGGTCATCCAAAGCTTCCTACCTGAGAATTCTGGTTTATTTCAGCCCCTTTCAAAGGATATATAATAAAATCTGGAATCCTTATTCTCCAAAGCTATCCCAGTCTCATACTATTCCCCCAGAATGTTCCAGTCACCTATGAGTCAGAACTTCCTAAAGCATAATAGTAGGTGTATGATAATCTGAGCATATGACTTCACAAAGCATATCAAGCGTACTATCAACATTAGCTTTTAAGACCTCAATACAAAGTGATATTGAGAATATAATGCTATTAGAATAAGTCACATATAGCTAATATAATATAACATACAGTAGTGAAGCCTGTGTTGGTTGGCCTGAACACATTTCTATTCTACAAGAATCATCCAAAGTCAGTTCTGAATAGTTTACAAGCTTCTGATATAATCAGGCTCTAAAGTACCTGGTTTAGATTGAGAAACAGACTTTTCCAGTTTCATAGAATCTTGTTCTACAAAAAAAGTGACAAACTACTTTCAGGCTTTATTTATAATGAACTTATTATAATTCATTACATATTTATACAATTAATTGACAACCATCATGAAAATATTTTTGCAAAAGTTCCAAAGACTGAAAGTATAAAAATGTCCCACTCTATCAAATATTGTAAAATATAAAAGTGATTAATTAAAACCAGCAGGAGAACAAAAGAGATGAGGAAATATTTACCCCCCAAATCTGAGTTTTCCAATTATCTGAGGTTGTATGATCTTACTTAATATTTTTCTTTTTATATTATTGAACCTACAGTGGCATTAGGGAAGTTCTTAGAAATATTGGAAAACAGCAAAATTAAACCTGGCCTCACTTCCATGTCAAGGAACTCTGCAAGAAGCCTCATTAAGGTATGGAATCTATATGATAAACATATTACTTTTGATATAGATAGATCTCTACATTCATGAAATTCTATTTGCCACATACATGAGCACCGGATGTGAAGGTAGGGTGAAAGAAGGAAACAATGAGGAATACAAAATTGCCTACATTTCCTATTAGAGGGAAGTGAACCTCTTTTTAGCTCCCAAACAGAAAGAAGTTGAATCCTTTATTTATTCATTCATCCAAGAACCAAAAATCATATACCTGATTTTGTGGGTTTTTCTTCTTTCTTAGGCTTCGGTTCTAGAGGAAAAATATAAATTGGAAAATGGAAAGTTACATTAACTATAAGAAAGCTCAGCAATTTAATTGCTATTCTGTTTTGTTTATATTTAAAAAACAGCATCAAAATAGAAAAAAAACCCACTGTAATCTAAGGTCCATGACATTAGCAAATACACTTACTTAAAAATCAAGAAAAGAGCCATACTCTATATTATTTTCTGTAATTTCCTAATGCAGGTGGGATTTGGGCTGAAATTTAAGTCAGTAGAAAACTGGGAAAAAGATAGGGCAGAAAAGAAGTGGGGATTGTGGTGTCATTTTAACAGATGGCATTTGACCCTGCATTAGGGGGTGTGTGTGTGTGTGTGTGTGTGTGTGTGTGTGTGTGTGTGTGTGTGTGTGTGTGTGTAAAACTCTAAGGGAACAATTTAGGACCATTGGCTAGAAGTCATTGGAGGGTCAAAATTGAATCAAGAATGATTTTTGAACAGCTGTCTGAAAGTGGAATGGGTTCCTTCATGGAGAAATGAAGTTTTCATTATTGGAAGCACCTGGATCATCTCTTGTGAGTTTTCTAAAGAGAATTCATGTGTTACATCCATGTATCTCTCCAGGATAAATTCTACTTTTCATTTGGGTCTGGAACCTCTGCAAGAATACTTAATATTTTAAATATGAAAGTGATTGACTAATGTATTGAGTGAGCATTTATTAAGCACCTTTTGCATACTAGCTACCATAATATGTACTGGGGATACAAAGATTAATGAAACAAGATTTGATCATAAGGAGCAGATACTCTGGTGGATGGCTTGATCACAATGAAACATATAAAGAGAATTTTTCATCTTAAAAGCATAAAGCCCAGAATAAAGATTTATTATTTATAAAAACTCATTTATTACTTGTAAGATGGTTTTGACCAGATTAAAACATTTATAAATTTTCTTAAGATAACTATATATTTTGAAACTGATATATATATATATATATATATACACATACATATATATATATACATATATATATATATATATACTGTGTTTCTGAGTCTTGTCTGGAGCAGCTAAAAAGCAAATTGAAAAATGCATATTGGTATATTTCTGCTTCAGTATGACATAGTATGATAACAAGAAGAAAGTTCAAATGCTACAAAATTTAGGTTACAAAAAAGCTAATGCTTTCTATCAAAGTTAAGTAGATGTCATTTATTTATCTGTGATTAAAACATTAGTCAAGGCAAATAAATATTCAGATGGCAAGTAGATCATTCTCTGGCATTGCTGCTTCATTGAAATTATATGTAACAAAAGGCAACTGCTTAAAGCCCATAGCCTATGGCCAGGTAAGATGATGTCAGAATTAAGAAGATGAGGAAAAGTTTTTAGGGTTTTCTAACCAAATAAGGTTGCATAGTCCTCAGTTATTTTTTATTTATTTTCGTGTGTATTCATATTTTTCTTCTGTGTTCATTTGTTTTCTTTTACTGTTGTTAAGACTTAGGTAGTTTTTAGGAAGTTCTTGGTAATGGAAAATAAAAAAATTAAATCTGGCCTTATTTCGTACCAAGGAATTCCAGGAGTGACTCACTGAACTATGGAACCAACACAATAAATATATTATTCTTGATATAGATCAATATTTATCCCAATTAAATCATTTTTTCACTTTTAAATTTAATCTTCATTATTAACATTCTCCCCATTAGTTTCTTAAGTCTAGGCCATCAACAAAACAATAAATCATGCCCTATTTTATAGCCTTTGCTCATGTACAAGGTATAAATGCTTAAAGTGAAAATAGAACAATTGGCTCTCTTGAGCCTGGTTCACCACAGTTCTGGTACATTTCTACACATACCTCACTCTCGAAGTATTTGGTGTATATCATCCAAATAAAATCTTAACCAATATATTCTTTTCTTCAAAATAATGTGTATTGATATTTTCTGTTTTTTCTGTCACCATAGTTATTTTAGGTAACCCCTACCCAGTCAAACCATTTGACAAACAGTATTTTTTGTAGAAAAGGGAAAAAAGTTAGCATAAAGGATTGATACATTAAAAAAAAAAGTCTGAAAATATGTGCAACGTGTAACACTTATAGACCTCCTACTTTCTCGAAGGGATAGATTTAGCATGCATTCTTATATCTCTTTATTCAAGTCACTCCTGATGTATATAATTTTGTTTTATTTTTTTTTTAAAGCAATCAGGATTAAATTACTTGCACAGGGTCATGCAGGTAGTAGGTGTTCAAGGCCAGATTTGAACTCAGGTCCTCCAGGATCAGTGCTCTATCCACTGCATCTCCTAGCTACCTGCAGTTCTTTGAAAACACGGAATGCTTCACAAATTTGGGTGTCATCTTTGCTTGGAGGTTGGTTAATCTCTGTATCATTTCAATTTTAATAGGTGTGCTGCTGAAGGGAGCACCACCAATAAAATTTTCTTTGCCACCTATGAGTCCAGTATGTAGTTGGGAAAGAACGAAAAAAATGAAGAATGTAAAGTCTATCTACATCTCCCATTAGAGAGAAGTGGACCTCTTTTTTGTCTAGAATAAACGCAATTAAAGTCTTCATTATGGTATTAGTGCAAGAACCAAAATCTGCGTACCTGGTTTTGTTGTTTTTTCTTCTTTCTTAGCCTGGGGTGCTAGAAAAAAAAATCAACAATATAAATTAGAAAACAAAAAACGCACTAGCAAAAAGTAAAAACCAAACAGATGATAATTTTATCATTATTCTGCTTTGTTTATATCATTTTAACAAAAAAGTGCTAGCAGAGTAAAAACGTAGTAATATAAGAAACAGTCCCTCGCAAACACAGACCACCAACATGAAACAAAACCTCATACCCTGCTTGATTTTTGTAATTTTCTAGTGCAGGCAGTCTTTGGAATGAAATTGAAGTCAGAAGAAAGTGGTTGGGAGAGAAAGTGGGCAGAAAAAAGTGAAGATTCTGGTGGTGATGTTCATCATTTCTGCAGATGGTATTGGATGCTACAATAGATATTTATGTGTGTCTGTGTGTGTGTGTGTGTGTGTGCTGATGAAACATAAAATTTTCTATTCTTTTTAAATTCAGCATAGGTGAATGGTTTTGATAAGTGACTAATATTACCTTAACCACTGAAATATCTTATTCTGTATAATTTTAGAAGATAGAAATGAAGCCAAAGGCTGAAAGTCATAGGGATACCAATTTTGGTTCAGTATAAGAATGATTTTTGAACAGTTAAATTTGTCTGATAGTGGAATGGATTGCTTCATGGAAAAGTTAATTTCTCATCACTAGAAGTGTCTTAGCATACAGCCTAGATGATCTATTGGGCATGTTGTAAAGGTGATTAATATGTTAGATACATTTACTTATTTTATCTTTCTTTTGGGGACAGATTCTAATTTCTCTGTAGGTCTGGACCCTCACCAAGAATACTCAATGTTGTAAAATATAATAGTGATTAACTAATGTCCCCAATGAGCATTCATTAAGTACTTTTTGTATGCTAGCCACCATGCTAGGTGCTGGGGATACAAATATAGAAAAGAAATAATCTCTTTACTCAAGGAAAAGATATTTTGTTGCACAGTTTAATCAAAGTGAAAAATAAAGATAATTTTTCATACTAAAATTATAAAACAGAATGTAGATTTATTCTCATGAAAAGAGGTTCTGAGCAGATGAAAGCATTTATAAAATTCCTTAAAAATAACTACAGATTAAGTTTTTAATTGGTATACATACTGTATGTTTGAGTCTTGTCTGGAGCAGCTAGGAAGGAAATTGAAAATGCATGTTGGTATATTTATTTTAGTTAATTTAATCTTTCTGCTTTAATATGATATAGAATGGCAAGTAGAAATTTCAAAGGTTACAAAATTTAGGCTACCAGAAAGGTGAGCTTAGGATTTTGTAGATGGTAACCACTTATCTATGGCAACTTCAACAGTAGTTGAGGCAAAGAAATATTCAGGTGCCAAGTAGGTAATTAAATGGCACTACCATTTTATTGAAATTGGATGTAACAAAAGGCAACCAAGTAAAGCCCTAAGGCTATAGGCAGAGAATCTAGTGTAAGAGCTAAAAAGAGGAGAAAATACATCATTTATCTCCAAATGAAGGTTTTCTAATGAACTGAGCCTTTATTACCCTCAAATTATTTTTTCTGTCCATTTTTTTTGATGTTGCTAAATCCAAGGTGGCATTGTGGAGGTTCTTGGAAGTATTGGAGAATAGCAAAATTAAACCTGGCCTCATTTCATTTCAAGGAACTCCAAGAGATTCCTCATTGAACTATGGGATTCAAATGATACATTTATTTCTCTTGATATGGAAATCCCTACAGCCATAAGATTCTATTTGTCATATTTGTAGATGTAGAAGTTCCCCATCAGAGGGAAGTGAACCTCATTTAGCTCCAGAATAAAAGGAAGCTGGGTTCAGTATCAATCCATTTATGCAACAGGGAAAAAATATGTACCTGGTTTTGTTGGTTTTTCTTCTTTCTGTGTACCTGGTTTTGCTGTTTTTTCTTGTTTCTGTGAACCTGGTTTTGCTGGTTTTTCTTCTTTCTGTGACCCTGGTTTTGCTGGTTTTTCTTCTTTCTGTGAACCTGGTTTTGCTGGTTTTTCTTCTTTCTGTGAACCTGGTTTTGCTGCTTTTTCTTCTTTCTGTAGACTTGGTTTTGCTGCTTTTTCTTCTTTCTGTGGACCTAGTTTTGCTGGTTTTTCTTCTTTCTGTAGATCTGGTTTTGCTGATTTTTCTTCTTTATGTGTACCTGGTTTTGTGGGCTTTTCTTCTTTCTTAGCCGGGACTTCTAGGGGTAAAAATCAACCTATCAGATGCAGCACAGGTGAAAGGTTCTGATAAGTGACTACCATCATTATCTTAAGTACTGAAATGACTTATTCTGTGTAATTCCAAAGGGTAGAATTGGGACAAATAGCTGGAAGTCACAGAGGAGTCAATTTTGGCTCAATATGAAGATGAGTTTTGAATAATTAGAGCTATCTGAAAACAGAATGCGTTGCTTCATAGTCAAATTAATTTTTCATCATTTAAAGTATCTGAGCATAGACTTGATGATCTCTTGGGATGCCTTAAAAGGGATTCATGTGTCATAGCTCTTTGGGGACAAATTCTGTTTCCCTTGTGAGTCTAGATTCTCACTGAGAATACTTTGTACTTTAAAATATTAAAAATGATTAGCTAATGTACCCAATAGGCATTTATTAAACACTTTTTGTACCTTTATTTCTATGCTAGGTGGTGGAAATACAAAGGCAAAAATTAAATATTTTCTCTTCCTAAGGAACATATATTCTGTTGGATGGTTTGACAAAACTGAAACATACAAAGGAAACTTCTTAATCATAAAAAAATAAATCTCATAATACAGATTTATTTTATTATGAAAAGTTCTAAGATGAAAACATTAATACATTTTCTGAAAAATAACTAAACCTTAAATTTTTAACTGGCATGGATACTATATATTTGGGTCTTTTCTAGAGCAGCTAAGAAGCAAATTGAAAAAGGCATATTTGTATATTTGTTTTAGTTTTTTACTATTTCTGCTTGAATATGGCATAGCACGATAACAAGTAGAAATTCAAGTACTACAAGATGTAGGTTACAAATTTACAGAATTCTAGGAGATGCCTCATTGAATTATGGAACCCAAATAATAAATTTGTTAATTTTTATATAGATAAAACTTTAAACCTATAAAATTCTACCAAATATGTAAGTCCAAGGTGTTGGAAGGAAGAAAAGAAGGAAACAAGGAAGACTAAAAAGACTTTCTAATTTTCCCATTTATAAGAAATAGCTCCAGAAGGGAGGAAAGTAGAATTCTTTATGTACCCATTCATGCACAAACAAAAAAAAATGTGTAACTGTTTTGTTTCTGTTTTTTTGATATTCGCTTTTTCTTCTTTTTTTTAAGCTGGGTGTTCTAGGAAAAAAAGTAAACCATCAAAATTAATTGAAAAGTGGAGAATACATTGGGAGCTAAAAGATATGCCAGCAAATTCTGATGTGTATTATGCTTTTTGCTAAGAGAAAGAAAGGAAGAAAGAAAAGAAAAGAAAAAGAAAAAAATAATCCAGGGTTTTGGTCTTTAGGAGAAGGTCTAGTAAAACTCTTCCCTGTCCCCCCCCCCCCAAAAAGAGGCATAGCATACATATTTCACCTTTGATTTGTTTTTCCTTCTAAATCATGGTTTTTAAAAATGGCATTGACATTTCAGTAGCAGAAATGCAGTTTGAATGGGAAAAACAAAAAAGCACTTTCAGAATAGAAGAGTTTGGGTGAAAACTGAAGGAAAAATTGTGTTGAAAGGTGATTTAGAGATTTTTACCAATTGTAGAAACCAGGAGAGAGACTCAACTAGGATAAGAAACTCAATATATGGTGAACTTCTAATTCTAATAAGGCTATTGTGCTTCTTGGTGGTACAGAGATTTCTATCCTGATAAACACTTGAATTAAGTCAAGTACTATAAACAGAAGTCATTTCCTGGTAAAGGGTCTGGCTCCTACCACAATGTGGAACAGTGAGTTTCAAGACTCAGGATACTCAATCAATTTGTCTCCCAGTACCAACCAAATAGACTCCAAAATAGTAGAAAATAGGTAATTTTTTTCTAGGACAAATATATTAATTTTTATTTTTAAATAAAGATTTGAAACCAAGTGGGAATTAGGTTAAATAAAAAAAGATCTTCAAAATGGTAGTGGAAAATAGCACAGAAAGAGGAGAATAGGAGAAATTAGACTGGTTGTATAACTTTCTTCAGTAATTTTTGACAGCCTTAATGCATATTGAAAAATTGTTAAGTGCATTACAGAAGTCAAGCAGAACAGACTAAAGAAGGAAAGAAGAGATTGTTTATAGTTAAACTGTTCCCTTCTATTCCTATAATTAAAGCCCCACATGGGTAAAAAGGGGAGAGAACAATAAGGCTTTTATATACTTTAAACTACCAATAAATATTGATAGACCTTTGTTCAATTATAAATAAATTAACAATAGAGGAGGAAGTGAAATATCCTCATTGACAATCAGACTATAAATGATACAAGAAGATACAAACTAATCATAGACAAATGGAAGGATGACTGAAAGGTTCTTCTTGGAGAGGTTAATAAAGGAATTTGTGGAGTAGATATTATGATCACCAAAGGAAAAGTAGTATCACAGGACATTTGATATTCTTGTCTCCCCATGGTCATGATGAGCATATGTAAATAGTCTATTAAAGTAATTGTGACTACTATATCAACCTCAATTGTAGAAGTTAAAGTAGAAAGATTCTGTGGTAAACATAGTAAAGTCCTCCACAGTAGGTCTACATATTCTTCAATTCACTGTAAGCCCAATGGACCCAAGGGAGGTGGGGATGGAGAGTGATAACTAAGTGGGAATTATTCTGAATGATAGGTTGTTTGAAATGGCATTGATTTTGAGCTGAATGGAATGTTCTAGGCCATGTAGTTCAACTTCTAATTTTATAAATGAGGAAACTGAGGCCCAATGAAGCTAGGTAGTCATACAGGTGGTGACAGCCAGGGTTTGATCCCTCTGATTCCAAAACCAATGAGTTTTCTAGTACACTGAGATACTCTCAATCACAATTTAATATCACATTTAGAAAGATATGTGTAAATTTTAAAAGACTGTATGTCAATGATTCTGGTGTTCTACCTCCTCCTCTCCCTCTTCCTCTTCCCCTTCCCCTTCTTCTCTCTCCTCATCAATATGGTAATCAGTGCTGAATAAACATTCAGTTGAATTGGTTGAAACTAATGTGGAAAAACTATCAATATTTTTTATACAAGCTTATCACTCTTTAAAAAAAAATCAGTTCACTCAGTTCCTTCTAGAGTTTCTGCCTTAGGATTCTCTTGAAGTCAAAAGGCAGATTAATCAGTTATGTTTTCAAGATCAGTGAGCTTTTTTCAGCAAGAGTGTATCTATAATTTCAAAAGCCCTGGAGACTAGAACAGAGCTTTGTAGCAGACTAACCTTTTAGCCAGAAAGACCTGTTTGATGTGTACCTCACAATCTAACTTGACTTGGCGATTAATATCTGCAGCCTATGCTATACATATTCCTAACAGCTAAGTCTTCCAGGGAAATCTAAGAGAATATAGTGAACTCTATGCAGTGCTTATTTCAGTCTCTCTTTTTTTTTTTACTCAGAGTTTTTCCATATGTCTTAGAGTCCTTAATTTTAGCTAACTATATGAAGGCATTCTTAAAAATTGAAAAAAGAGGGGAGAATTTTTAAACTAACATAAAAATATTTAATAGGTAGTCTCAGAACAATAACCTCCTTCATCCTACCTACCATATTTAGGGCACATGCCCTAAATCCTTATGGAAGTTTGTGTAAAATATCTTGCTTACTTTCCCCTGAGATTAAAATAATACCTAAGACATAATTACCAATTGTTTTTTCCTCCATTCAAATTTTGTACTTAACAAATTTCAAATAAAATGAATGCTTCTGTACAAGGTAAAACAGAAAATGAAGATCATATATGGCACTGTGAATCTTTCTTATTTACAATTCCCTTTTCTTTTGTAAGTATACAATAAATTCAACATGTAACTTTCCAAACTGTCCTGCTTGGTTTTCTATTCTTCTGAATTTCCTTCTTTTTTCTCTGTGCATTTAAAAATGTTTCAATGACCCACTTTTCTTTTTTTCCCCCCTTTGGCAACCATGTCACTAACCCTATTATCCTCATCTCCATGTCCCCCCCGCCCAAAAAAAGGGAAAAAAGTATCCCTAGGAACATATGTGCACAATCAAACAAAACACCTTCTCATATTGGCCATGTCTAGAAATGTATGTGTCCTTCTTCATCCTGAGTTCATCACATTTCTATCAGAAAGTGGGTGCCATGCTTCATTACTGGTCCTTTGGAAAGACAGTTGGTCATTTCAAAATGTATTGTCTTAGAAAGCATTCTATTTAATGAGAATAAAAATCTACCTTTATAAAATTCTAATCAATTTTTTTTTCTTTTAGGATTCAGCACAGGTAAAAGATTTTGATGTCAATAAATAAATATTTATTAAATGCCTAGGATGTATCAGCCACTGTGATAAGTACTGGGGATACAAAGCAAAAAGCAGCCTCTTCCCTCAAGGAACTTTCAACCTATTGGGGAAAGACAATACACAAAAGGAAAACAGGATGTATAGATAGGAGATAACCTTGTATAGAGGCATGATAGAGAAATACAGAGGAAAGCCACTGACTGCGAAAGAGATGACAAATGGAATCCCTCCTTAAATGTAGGTTCTGGGAAGAGTTGCCCAGTGAGAGGGAAGGATGGGCTTCAGGAGCAAAGGGTACTACTGAGCAGGCTTGAATTCTAAGGCTGAAGTGATTTTGAAGGATTCAGAGGTGACTATCATTATTACCTGAGGCACTGGAACTATGTATTCTGCACAGCACTAGAGGATAGAATTGGGACCAATAGTTGGAAGTCATAGAGAAGTCAATTTTGACTCAATACAAGGTTCTTTTTGAATAATTAAAGTTGTCTGAAAGTGGAATGGTTTGCTCCATGGGGAAGTGAATATCTTATCACTAAAAGCATCTAGGTATAAACCAGATGATTTCTTAGGGATGTTAAAAGGGGATTCATGTGTAAGGGTCCTTTAAGGTCAAAATCTGTATCCCACATGTGTCTTGAATCTCACTGAGAATTCTGGGCTTTTTTAGTTTTTACTGATATTCCTAGCCAAAGAATGATTTCTTGATTTGAGCTTAAAGATTTGGGTAAGCCTTATATACTTTGGGAATTGGATGAGCTGTGGAGAAAGAGAGAACTGATGTAGCAGTGGTAATGACATTACGGAGATGTTAGAAAAGCAACTAGACCTGCTTGAAATCTAGAGTGCTGGACCAGCTTTAGCCATAGTAGTAGTGGCAGCAGCAGCACATGAGGAAAAGATGGGAAGACAACAACAGTGATCAGGAAAAAAGAAATTAGCCCATATCATGAAAATCTTATTTATGGGCCATGAGTTTATGATTCTGAAGAAATGCCCCAGTGGAGAAGGGTGATGAACTAAATTCTCTCTGAAAAGCTAAGAACAAGGCAATGAGATATTCTTCCTCCTACACTCACCTTTCAAATGATTTGTTAGTTTTTTTCCCCCCTGATGTCATGGTCCTTTTTGAGAACAAAGGACAAACAACAACCTGTGAGTAAGATGAGCTGCTCCACGGGGGACCTAACTGGTCAGTTCCAGTTGAGCAACACAGCTCCTTCCTTCCTTCTTTTCTCCTTCTGTTCTTGCCTTGCCTTCCCTTTGCTAGAGGAGAGGAGCCTCTTCTAACTGGGGAATGAAACAAGTTTATAATGATTGATCTTATTTTTGTTAATAACAATACCTTTTTATCAGCCAGTGAAGCTTTGCAAAAAAGAGACCTGGTTTTCTGAGTGCTTCACTTTCACTAAAGGAGTCAATATTTCATTGTGATGGTAATCTTGGTATGACACAGTTCCTGGGAGACCAAGACAGAATTCTTCCCTGATACCACCACAGGAAAATTAGTTGGATGGGTACAGATGAAAGGAAAGGTAAGGAGGTACAAAGAAGGCCCTACCCAAAGCCAGAACTCTATCTAGAAACATGCATGATCAAAGAGGATTTCGTCTTCACCCTCTTCCTAATTGGGAGGAAGAATGAGTCTTCTTTCCTCTCCAGTGTCACAGCTAGAGGTTACACATGCTTTAGGCAAGGTGTTGGATTAGATAGCCTCTTTAGACCTCAGTTTCCTCATCTGTAAAATGGAGACAATGATTTTATCTACATCATGGGGTTGGTAGGAAGATCAAATGAGATTATACACACACACACACACACACACACACATAATCTTTCAAAGCCTTAATTCCTGTCACTTTACTGAAATTTTGTGTATTTTTTGGTGCTAAATCAGATAGCCTTTTCTCAACTCTTGCTCTAATTGCAATTTCTGCAGCTTTTAAAACTTTTACCTTCGTGCCCTGGATAATCTCTTCTCCCGGAGTTTTCCTGTCACTTTCCTTTCCCAATTTTCCTCCTACCTGTCTGACCACTCCTTTTCAGTCTTTACCCTAAGAATGAACATATCCCACCTCAAAATAAGACCTCTCCTGGTAGCCTTAGTTGCTAGTGCCTTCTCTTTTGATGGAAATTATTTCACACCCACTTTTTATTTTTAGCTTGATTTCTGAGTGTTCTGTATTTCATGGTATTCCAACCCAGCAGGCTGCTATTATTTGTTGCAGTGAGGGGAAATAGAGAGATCAAGGTTCTTTTGACCTCATCTTAGAAGTAGCAATCTTCAGTCACATGTCTAACTCTCTTGACCTGGTATATGATTAAATCCTTTGGCTTAAGTGTATATGAAGCACTTAACACTGATTAATTTTGTTAAGAAAAGCTTTTCTCTCCACTCCTTACATGGGAAACTGAATTTAAAAATTCCAGTGGGAATTATGCCCCCTTTAAGCCCCCAGAGACTCTTACTGGGTTGAAAAATTATAATGCATTATTTTCTAGATTTGGAATCAATATGCAGAGTCACACAAAAAATATAAATAAGTAGTTGATCTAAAAGCATTGAGATACATTTTACATTAATCGAACTACAGTTGTTGCACATAAAGGGTAATATAGAAGAAGCTGTAGAAGAAAAAAGGGAAAAGGAGGTGGAGAAAAGGTACTTGATGAAAGGCATTTTAAAGAATGGGGATAAGACAAAATTAAACACTGTGTAAATAGGAAATGGATACATACAATGGGTAGAAAGAAAATAATGATATAAAATAATTCAAAAGCTATATAAAACAGAAAGTTGATGTCTCTCTAATAGAACTGAATTTTTGGCAGAAGTATTTGAAAACATTTATTTTTCTTCTTCATTCTAAGGAGTTAGGCTTCCTCTGCTCCATGTAATAAAGTTTTCCCAGGTGAAATTGCCTTCCCACACTGAAAAATCTTAATTCAAATCTCATTATTATCACCTTCTTCAATTAGCTTTTAGATTAAGCTAAAAGGAAAAAAAATGAAGATTCTCAGTGGAAGAAAACACACACGGACATGTATGGGCTGAGGGGATTTAAATGAGCATCTATGGCAGTCAACTGCTAAAAAAAAAGGGGCAGTTTTATCAGGAAAGCCTTAAACAATGAGAATTCTTACTTGTGCTTCTGGGTCAGGAGGACCATTGAAATGGTACAAGACATATTAATAAGCTAATTCTTCTATGCATTATGTCCATCACTGACTCTATCTTTGTCTATTTCTCTTGGTGTATCTCTTTTCTCTGTATGTGCCTATTTCTCTTTCTCTATCCACCTAGCCTTGTGCTGTGCCCTACCTCAAACCTCCCTGCTACCAACCACTACCCCATAAAATTGATTCAGTCTATATTTTGCTTAGTATTCACGGAATACACATCACTTTTAGATTTCTACCATCTGAGAAGGACTGGCTGTCACTGACTGATTCAAGGACTACCAATGAGACCAATGTGACTGTAGGTGATTGATTAGGTTTGTCAAGGAAGGCTTCCCCAATCCCCACTCCATATAAGATAAATTGAATCAGGAAAAATCCCAGTGGAATTGTGCTCTCTCACCAGAGAGCTTTTACTAGAAAACTGGTTAACTCACTAACTCACATGGTGAATCTGAAAATGTTCTTTTATTTTTCTCCCCAAAGCCAAATTGCTCTTAGCCTGACAGGTGAAATAGCTGACAAATTTATGATTCTCTTTCCAGATTTAAAGACCATACCTTTGTTAAGTACATTCAATACAGGATTCCACCTCCCTACCTCCCCTCCCCTTTTTTTATACTGGGTTTCCCTATCTTCTAAAGGCTAATAGTGCAGCAGTCACATATGGGTCTAATTCCATTATTCACTGAACAGAAACTTTGCCCTGCTTGACTGCCAGCCTGGGCTGGTTCATCCCTCCTTAAGCAGAGGGGTGTTTCCCAGCTCCCATAGGCATACTATATTGATGTCAAACAGTATGGAAGCCATGGGCTTTAGTTCTGTTGTTACAGTTCAGTGCTCCTGAGTTCAAGTGATCCACCAACCTTAGGCTCCCCTATTAGTAGGGATTACACATATGAACAATTACTTCTGACTTTTTTGTACTTGCTAATTCACTGGGTCATATTATAAAAATCATTTAAACTCATTAGGGCTCAGTTTCATACACACACATACAAATACACACATGTATCATACATATATATGTAACATGCCAACATAATGAACATAGTATGCATACTGCTCATGTTATTTATATGTCTTTGTGTATTGATATATTCAATATATATTAAATAAATATGGATTTTATACATTATTAAATACACATATTATATATTTACCTAAAATATACATATCATATACATATAATATTAATTGTATTAATATAACATAATATAGATATATATCATGCATAATATAGATATGTTATATATTTTGTGTGTATATACATATAATATATACATGCATACATAAAATGTATGTTGCTATTACTTCACTGGCAAAGGAATTCTCTCAGTGAGAAAATTTCTCTACCAATGCAGATAAATATTTACTCTGCAATTTATAATCTTAGAGTTACCTGGAGCCCTGAGAGTCAAAGGGATTGGCCTAAGGTCATTCACTCAGTATGTGTTGAAGGTAGGGCCCAAATCCAGTTTTTTCCTGATTCTGAAGACAGATTTGCATCTACTCGACCATAGCTACCTCTCTATTATAAATATGTAACATATTTCATATAATAAAAATGTAATGAAAGGTAAAATGACATAATGTATAGAGCTGACTCTGAAGTCTGACTGACATATATTAGCTCTGTGATAATTTAAAAACAAAATCAATTCCCCTCTCAGCTTCTAAGGCAACTCTTGAATATTATGAAATATGGTTGAATTAGCAATCTGTATTGGTAGGAAGAGTTTCAATACTAGGAAGTCCTCATCCTAATGAAATTACAGGTCTGGAACAAAAAAAATCCTCTCAAAAAGACAAGAAAATCTCATAATATTTTTTTAATTGAACTGAACACATCTATGAAATAAGGGAATTGGACTAAATGAGCCCTATGATCTCTTCTAACTCTTGATCATAAAAACATGATGTCACTAGTGCCATTCAGGATGGTTATATTTCCCTTTTCAAATGCTGGTCACAACTCCCTGATCTTTTTTGTAATTATCAGATCCTTATCAAGAAGAGAGTTGTTAAAAGTTTTTGAGGATCTCTTTTTGATTTCAATAAATTTTTTTTGGCAGGTGGTGGGGAGAAAGGCAATGAACTTTTAGACTTATATATTATTACAGGAAAGTAAAATCCCAGTACTTATCTACTTATGGACTTTCTCTTGATTGAATTTCAAATAGTTTCATCAACATGATCATTTTACTTAAAGACAGTTTCAGGATGTCTTCATGCTCATCCTACTTTTCCTTTAGATCTGAAGTTCCCCAAGGCCCTAAATTTGGCAACCAATCATAGTGACATACACCCTGCCCTGCATTTGCCTATAGTGATGAACTGTAAGGTCCCTCACAAAAGATTCAGTTTCCTTTTGATTCATATATATGATCAGGATAATGGACAATTTGATTGGTTGGTTGCACACATGGTTATATAACATTTCTCTCCCATAGTCAGGTACTATAAATTATTTTGCTCAGCATCTCAGAATAATATTAGTACATTTTATAAAGTAATTGAAGAAAGCAGTTAAACATAAATCTAGTTAATTTTTTTTTGTTTTTGTCTAAAAAAAAGAAAATAAGAGATGCTATGTAGGTCTTCTCTGAGCAGTTCTAATACTTTCTTTATTATCAGCAATTTTTCTAAAGTGGGTCATTTTAAGATCATTTTGCCCATGGTTAAATCTGGCCTACATTTTAAAACTCTCATTTTTCTCATTACAATGTAATCTGTTCCTAGGCTTTTCATCTTTATATAGCTATTCATTGTTTTTAAAATGTTACTCAATTAAACAAACATTTCTAAAGTGCTAATTTAATAGTCCTCTGCTTGGTACCAAGGGGAATGCAGCACAATCCCTGAACTCAGGGAGCTTATGGTCTGTTAGAGGAGAGTGACTGATTCAAACATAACTATAATACTTAGCAGACAATAAATAGCAGTAATAGCCAGGAGCTATCCACAGCTGAAGCCTGTTTAGAAGAATAAATTGGGCAAGGTTAGCATTGAACAACAGAGCCATTAATGATATCAGTATGCAAGAACTCAAGCCTTTGTGGAAATCCATTTTCTTATACTCTTACCTGATTTTTATCACGTTTTTCTTTTTGTCCTCTGGGTTCAATTGCTGCCACATTATTTTTTTCTAATCTTAGACAATAGATGTTGTGTTGGCCTCTGTGTGCTCACTAGCTTTAGCTAGCTATTCTGATAACCAGCCCTCTTTTTCACTGAAGAACCAACTTCTTATCTCTTTTCTATTTATTTGTTTTGCTAACAGAGATGATCAACATATCTATTTAATGCCCCTTTTGGTGGATTGTAGACCAGACTCCCTGGCTATCTAGACAATACATTGGGCCTGGGGAACATAATAGCATAAAAGGCATACAAACAGAATTTTGTCCTAATCTTTTCCTGCTAAGTAGACACTGTAAAGAATATCTCATTCTCATGGTACATATTACTTCCTTTTTGCTTGCTCTTCTCTTCTAATATCTCTGTGACACATTTTAAAAAGTAAGATGATAATATTAGATATGCTAGAATGTGGTTTCTACCCTTCACTGAATTGAATGAGTTTGTGCGAAAGGAAGAATTTCTATCAAGGTTTGAAAATTAATAGTATTTAATCTCAACTGCTGGAGAAGATTAAGCATCTCACAAATAAAAATTGAGAAACTGGAATAACTACTTGCATCAAGAAAGAGATACATATAGAAAAAAGAATGCTAAATTCATTACTCTTTGATCTGTACCATGCTGTTTCAGTAAGATAATATATGTAAACACTTTGAAAATGTTAAAGCATTAGGTAAGTGTCAGTTATTATCAAATTTCATGTCTCTATAGCATTTGGTAAATTTAAAAATGCTTTCACATTCATTACATCATTTTATCAGTCTTTCAGTCAACCAGAATTTAAGAACTTTCTTTGTGTCAGGCATTTTGCTAAGCACTGGGAATTCAAAGAAAGAAAAAAAAATATAGTTCCTGCCCTCAAAAAGCTCACCTTCTAATGGGAGAGACAACATGAAAATAACTATTTGTATACACATTTGAAATATAAATGTATGTACATAGTATAAATTACAGTATAAAATAGAAGGTTATCTCAGAAAGAAGGCACTTGGGATGAAAGACTCCTTGCAGAAGATATGATTTAAATTGAGTTTTAAGAAAACCAGGGAAATTGGTAAATTAAAGTTAGGAGGGAAAGCATCCCAGGTATGAGAGAAAGAGAGCCACCAAAGGAAACCGGAAGTTGGGAGACGGAATATCATATATGAGGAAGAGTAATAGCCAGTTTAACACAGAGTATATGGAAGGGAGTAAAGTGTAGAAAGACTGGAAAAGTTAAAAGGTAGGTGAGGAGAAAGGCATTATTAATGAGATCTTGCCAAGAAGCAATCTGAGACATTGAGGAATTTAATGACTAGCCCAAGGTAACATAGCAAATTGATTCAAGGCGATGGAAGATTTATATTTAGATTTAGAGTCTCTCTGGTCTCCTATCTCCTTGTCCAATTTTTTTCCAGGCTAAGTTACTCTGTTTTTTGAATTACATGGTCATAGGAAGACCATTGAATTGTTACTCAGTTTTATTATAATTTGATCCTCAATTATATGTAGACTTTTAATTTTCAGTATGTTTGAATCCTTATGCCAAGTGGTAGAACCAATTATAAGTTTAATAAGTAAAAATAGTACAATGTTGTCAAAAAGCTGAGGTACCAATATTTATATACTCTAAATTACGACAATGACTTAAAATAAGTTGAGATAAAGGCAATCCATATTAAGAAAGAACAAGAATAAATATTTAATTTTGAAAATTAGGATAAATTTATATAATTATTAGGAACCAAAGCTGTAAAAGTAATTTGAGGCACATTACTGAGTCTGATTGTTATGAGCCAGGTTTGTTTTCCCTGTGAAAGTCAACTAGCCTATTGTGTACTTGGTCTATTATATGTTATGAATCATCAGCTGATGAAATGTAGTGACAGATTATCAATGGGCTGCATGCTATTCTAAAAATGTCTGACATATTAGCTGAACTGAAAATCAGATGAATACGGAGTTCATGACAAAGTATACCCAATAATCCATTTCAGGGAAGAGAGGGAGTGGACGTTAGGACATACAACACATTTCAGAGAAAAGAGGGAGTGGAACAATGAACCCATGGCGGGATTTAAAGGAGGGAACTAGAATATGCTACAGGTTCAGCAAAAAACACTGTATCTATGACAATTTTTAAGATTACCCAAATGGGTATCAGGTTATAAAGGCTGCTTTTTCTTTTGAGAGTGACAATGACCCCTGTTGTGCTAACAGACTTGACTCTTGTACCTCCTGTCCAGATCTTGGGGATACAGCTCCCACAAAATTTCCCTCAAGCAGTTTTTTAAAAAAAGTATAGCATAGACATTTTCCAGAGATAGGAGACTTTCATTATCTGGACATCATTTTCTTTTATGTAAATATAACATTACTGACCCTCTTTAACATGTGACTTTGTGTTGGTGGATCAGTATGATATTATGGAAAGAGGATTAACATCTCAGTCAGAAAGACATGGGTCACAGTCCCTTCTGCACCATTTTACTAACTATGTGACTTTAGGCAAATATTATAACCTTTCTGATCTATTTTCTCATTTGTAATATTGAGATAATAAAGCTATCTCACAGGTTTTTTTATGAATCAATATATTTGATAAAATTGCTTTGTGACTACAAAGTTATACTATGTCATGATTATTAGAAATATTAATTTGAATTCCTTTCTAATAATAGTGGAGAATTTGTGTTAAACCCGCCAGACTCTCTTACCTGCTTACCCTGGTATCATGTGATTGATCCTTGCACAGAGTTGCAACACTGACATTTTGGGTCTATGGTTGTGAGATATACCACACTTTGTAGCCTACAAATATTGAACCCATGATGTTAGCCTAATTTATAAGGACTCCTATGGACTATACCAGAGATAACATGCCCTTTGGGGAGGCCATGTAATATAATGGCTAGTGTGCTTGGCCTGGAGTCAGGATATGTGAGTCTACTTCTGCTATTTATTAACTATATGATCTAGGCAAGTAATTTACCTTTTCTCAGGTTCAGTTTCCTCAGCTGCATAATGAGTATAATGATACCACTAGGATCTCTTTTACAAGGTTACTTTGATGATTAAATGAAATAATATATGTAAAGCACTTTGTAAAATATAAGATACTCTATAAACATTATCATCATTATTATCATAGGGCACAATTCTACTCTGTGAAACAAGGAAATCTCAGTAAATCATAATGTGGTTATGGCCAGATCTATACACATGATGAAAAAGGAAGCAGATATGAAAGAGCAGTTGTCTTAAAAGGAGAAGATGCCATTTTGTAGAGAACATAGGATTACCAGCTATTTGGCACTGAGTGACACTGACAGACAGTAGTCTCCAGACACATGGACAGTTAGAGTATAACATTTTGTTCATTTCATATATAATAGGATGCTTATTTCACATATAATAGGAAGCTTTTCACTGATGCTGCACAATCTGGTAGCATTTATATGTATATAAGTGCAGATAGGGAGAGAGAGAGGGAAAGAGAGAGACAGGGAGAGAGAGAGAGAGAGACAGAGAGAGAGAGACAGAGAGAGAGACAGGGAGATCTGTTCAGGGAGCAATGCTTTGCCAGATTTTCTGTATTCCATATGTTGCTCACCTTTGCCACTACTCAGTCTCAAATGAACAAACAAATTTAGAAAATAAAATCTATACCCTGTTGTTAAAACAATTGATCCTCCTTGATCTTGAAATTAAGAAAGGGCTATGGAAAAATGCTTGAATTTATCTCACTTATTTGAAAGTTTGAAAATGAACAAAGACTCATGGAATGAAGCCCTCTACTCACATTTCAACTTCTATGTTTAAAGGTAGAATCAGTGAAAGTCGGTCATGTAATCATATATTTAAAACTTAGTCCTTAGAAGTCTTTGCATCTTTCTCATTTTACAGATGAAGAAACTGAGGCTCCAAAATGTTGTGTCTGAGGCAGGATTTGAATCCAGGTGTCCCTGACTCCAATCTCAAAACTACCCACTGTACCATCTAGCTATTGTGGTACTCAAACTTGGCAAAATATCTTTTCTTTATAGTACACGTATACATGTCTTAGTACAGTGGTTCTGAACCTTCCTAATGCTGCGACCTTTTAATACTCGTATGTGGGCATATCTGCTTGTGGGCGGATCTACCTGGAGACGGATAGAGGAGCGGTGTCTCAGTTCCTAAGACCATCCTATATATGTGTTTTCCGATGGTTTTAGGTGACCCCTGTGACCCCTGTGAAAGGGTCGTTAGACCCCCAAAGGGGTTATGACCCACAGGTTGAGAACCCACTGTCTTAGTACCTAATCCATGTATATGATGTGTGCATATACAGATAAATAGATTATACATGTGAGTGAAAATAATTAGGGCTTTAGATTTAAGTTAAATAATAGGAATTAACATGTATGGGTGATTCCATGTTGTTCCATTTCAATAAGAAACCATTATACAAGTAATTATGGTAGTACACCATGGGTCCATAACCCAGTTAGTAAGCTTTCAATGAAATCAATACATCTGCCACAAATGGAGCACTCTATTACATGTAGAATCTAATTTCTAAAGTTCAATCAGAAATTCAGTCACAATGTCCCAATCTCAATTACTTCTATTCAAGGACAGCTTGGTCCTTAGATTTTCAAATTGCTAATCTTTTCATTAGGTGAATACTCACTTCCAGAGGTATATACAGCTGCTCCAAATGCTCTTATTGATTGAAAATCATAAAGATAGTCATATATTCTTTTAAATAGGCCTCTCACTGCCCTCAAGAATACTAAAGCTAAAAGGTACAATACATTTCAGTATTTTTCAAAAAGATGGAAAGACATAGAAACATTATTAATAGAACATTCCCTTGTTTAAAAAAAAACAACATGAAACTCAGAAATCTTTAAAAGAACATATTGTATTACCTTTTAGTAGTAAATTACTTGGAGCAAGGTTAACTCTGGAGAAACTATTAAGTAAAGTGAAATGTGTGTTGGGACTGTAAGACCTGAGTTTGTGTGTCTTTTTGTGTTGGTATTACCATCTCTCTCCATTATAAGCTTCCAAGTCTGTCCTAGCTTCTTCCTGTTCCTTTCTCCTAAAACTTGCTCTTAGGAAAGGATAAACTATTTATGATTTTAAAATATCTGATAAATCTGTGTGCTACTGCTTCTGTCCCCATATAACTTAATTTTCTTACCTTACAGATAGCAAGAAATTTCACCTAAAGAATGAAGCCTAAGGGTACAATTTCAAGCATAAGTTAACTATTGGGAGAGGGGGTTGATTTAGGAGCATTACTGAAAATCAGGATGTCTTTCTGGAAAACCTAAAATAATATTACCTTCTCTGTTTGCTTACAAGGTCACCCTTAAATAACAACAACAATGATAATAATAATGTTGATGATAACTAGCATTCATATAATGCTTTTAGGTAAGCAAAGGGTTTTATATATGTTAACTTATTTGATACAGATAGAAACTCTTCAAGGTAGGTGTTATTGTTATTTCCATTTTATGGAGGAGGAAACTGAGGCTTAGTGAGTTTAAAAGTCTTGCCCACGGTTACACCACTAATGGTTCTTACTCTAAGTCCCATGCTCCATATCCATTATGCCAACTAGTTGCCTGTAGAAAAAAAAATTGATACATCATATGTGTTAACACATGAGAAATGCAAAAAGTTTATACCTGGTTTAGATGTCTTCTCTTCTTTTTTAGCTTCAATTACTGGGAAAAAAAAGATTTTTTTTTCTTTAATGATTAACATTCTTAAACCAATTGATAGATAAACAGGTTTAGTACAAATATACTTGTTTACATGGCCACTCTTGAATGGAATGGCATAAGCTTTTGACTTATAAACAAAAGATTGGTACCTGGTTTAGGTGTCTTCTCTTTTTTAACTTCAGATTCTAGAGAAGGAAAAAAAATATTAAAATTCTTAAAGCTACCTGATAATTTAGTAGATTTCATCAACACCTTCTGTTTGTTTGTCTTTTAAGTTTCATGTGTATTTAACTATTTTTGTTAATAAAACAGTTACTCTTTTTTATCAAGACTATGGCACCTATGTCTACCTGCTACATTATTAATGATATAAGGCAAAGAAAAAAAAACACAATGTTCTTTTTCTGGTTCTTTTTGATATACAAAGTCACTAAATTTTATAAGAATTTAAAATACAGCACTAGCCAACATAATATAGCATCTTTTCATTGATAAAAGCTAAGCTTTTATGATTTACATACATTTCCTAAATCTCACAAATAATAAAACTGCTCAGAAGGGAGCAGTACTGTATTACCACTCTGATATTTTTTTTTCCAGCTTTACCTCTATGGGTCTAAGTACTGAATTTCAACTATTAGACACTGAATTCACAGAGCACCACCTGGTGGCTTATTTTATAATTAAAAAAAAAATCATTGAAATAATAAGAAAGATAGTTATACACCATCTTCATAATCGTCCAAACTTAATCCTCAGAATTATTTTTAACTTCTTCACTTTCCATCCTCTAGCTCTTTCAATCAGTGGCAAAATCCTGTTCAGTCTACCTAAATAATATATTTCATTTTTTCTCTTTGTAACCTTTGTAACCTTTGTAACCTTACATATAATTTGAGCACTATTCCCACATGCAATGTATTACTTGATATTTGTCTAACATGTCATCATGATGTATAAGAATAAGCAACAATTGATGACCAAAAGAGCTGGGTTCAAATACATTCTTTGCTGTTTGTTGAATGTGTGAGAATGTGATGTAGTAGTTAAGTGGATGGAAAGGTATCAGAAGAACTTGTTTTAATACTTTATTTAATTTTTTAATTTAATTTAACTTTATTTAATACTAATACTTTCAGTATCATGTGTCCTTGGACAAATTCTTTTAATTTTCTGGACCTCAGGTCTTTCCTTTGTAAAATTAGGGGCTTGAGTTTAATTACTTCCATGGTCCTTTCCAGTCTAAGTCTATGATCCCATAACTGTGGGCAAGTAACAAACATTTCTTAGTCTTAGTTTTCTCATTTGTGAGATTAGAGTAATACTATTTGCATTTTCTGTTTCTTTAGGCTGGGAAGAAATAACTTTCTAGTTTTTAAAGTGCTAAGGATATGAGTTATGATGATAACAAACTACAGATGGGATGGAAAACTTTTTCCATCTAGATATGATACATCTACAAATTCATAATCCTAAACCAATGCCAATTCATGATACTAGACAGAACTATTGAATATATGTTCAGTATTCATGAAACCTTTAGACGCTATGGTCCTGTTTATGACATATACTACATATGTGACATTAGGCAAGTGACTAAAATTTCCCTAGATCTTAATTTTTTTACTTGTAAAATAAGGGGGTTAGGTAATTGTGAGGACTCTTCCACTTAAACTTTTATGATCCTATGATCATATCCTTTGATCCTAACATATCTATGCCCTTCAACTTCCCCTTTAATTGCTTGATATTTATATATTTTAACTTTTTATTATTTCCTTTATTTTTTTCAATTACATGTAAAGACAAATTTTTAACTTAAAAAAAAAAAACAAAACAACTCTGAGTTTCAAATTTTCTCCCTCCCTTCTCTCCACCTTCCTTGGGAAGACAAGCAATTTGAAATAGATTATACATACAAAATGATATTTATATTTCTTCCATAGATTTTTGTGACATTATGATATAGTGTAAAACTTATACTCCAGTCTCATTACATTATTAGTTGTTGTTTTTATACTAGCAGACTATCTGGTCTGCTAGCAGTGACATGGGGAGGTGAGGTTTGTCTCCCTGACCCCTCCCTCAGCCTTCTGGCTTTCCTCTAACTCTACATATAACATGGAAATTCCACTTTGAGATTCCCTGCTGCCCTCCGGTAAACTTTCCTTTCCTAACATGTTCAGTGGTTTACTCCTAAGGCCTTCTGTAAAACTGTTGAGTCCAAGGCTCTATCTCTATGCTACCTAGTTGTTCCTGATCTGTCCAACTAGTAAACTATCTAGTTATCATCTCTCCTTTATCTATTCATGTATATATTTATGCATGCATGCATATCTATATACATATATACATAATTAATATAGTATCATTATGTAGAAAGATGGCATTAATAGAACATTTTTTGAAAAAGTGAAATCATCCTCTTATTAACACAGACAGATATACACACACTCACACACACACACACACACACACACACGGACAATGCAAAAGAAACTGGTCCTGCCTTATAAGCCTCCCGTTATATATGGGTCTGAAATGTCTATACTTTCTAAAGTAAAGGGGTTAAGGTATAACTCAGTTGTGATGCATCATCATCCTGATTCTGCAATCTGTTCTTGGGTAAAATTCTCATGAGAGTCAGTGCCCACAGGAAGACTGTTAAAGCGAACAGAAAAGCCAAAAGAAACTAAAGAAGCTATTGTCTTTGCGGCACAGTATGACTGTCTACATTTCTCCCTCCCTTCTCATAATCCTGCCATCCTCAAGGTTCATTGTCTTTGGTATGCATCAAATACTGTATATAACCCTTCAGTTAACATCACTCTGTCTTTACCTGCTCTTTCTTTTATGCCTGCCTGTTTGTGTCATTTTATTAATCTTTCCCCTACAGCTTTTTTTACATGAAGTGTATGCATTTAAAATAAGAAGGAAGAATTGGAAAAGGCTGCACACACAGTGAGTCACATGACAGATGCTCGTGATAATACCCTTCAATATTGTTTGCACTTGACAGAGCAGCTGAGTTGGATATATTTCCTTCCAGTAATGAGCCACATGTTTTCACACTAGTTACTGGGACTCATATGCCTTTGGAAAGGTGACAAAAAAGGAATGACCCCAAAGAAAATACGAGGTCTTGTCTTGCTCTCCATTTGCCAGCAAAACTCTCTTTGATCTGGGATATGTTCGTTGTTTTGAATTTTTTCCTTCCTTGAAACTTCTGTTTTCAGATTTCTGAACTGAAGGATACAGGCCTAAATAGGGGGTAAATTGGATCCAATTCAAAGCTGAACAAGATTTTTGGACTAACGCTATAATAACCTCATCAAAAGAGAGAAGAATGGTTAGAGAAAAAAGTATAGTGGCTGCAGTGGTTAAAAGACTGGCCTTAGAGTCAGATGGTCAACCTTCAAGCCATGGTCCTGCCAGACTAAATACATGACTAGGCAAGTTCTTTAACCTTTTTGGATCCTTAATGTTCTTATTCTTCAACTGGAGATAAACTAGACTGGCAAGATCTATCTTACAGGATTGCTGTGTGGGTCAATAGAGATGGAGCATTTGCAGCGCTTTGTAACTGTAAAGGCTGGCATGAATTTAAGGTTATGATTTAGTTCAGATAGAAAAGAAAATAATTTATGCTAGCAAATTGCATTTGATTTCATTTCTAAAAGCGTTTTGTTTTCTTTCAGCACAGAAGTAAGAAGTACGATTATATCTATTCTCATATAGCAGTTTGCACATGCGTATTTTAATCTTTAATTTTTATCGGCATTGCTTACTTTTATTTCACCTTTACACTTTTTAGTGCATCACTAAGAGAAAGGAAAAAAACTAGCCAGCACACCAACTACGTCTGACAGTATGTGCAGGGCTCTACGCAATGCGTTCCCCCTTTGCGAGCCAGGTGGGGCTCGTTTTCTCGTGCCTTCATTTCTCTGGAGCTAGGCTCGGTCATCGTAATTACGCAGTGCCCGGGCGCAAGGGCTTGTTTTGCTGTGTTCTTTCCACTGATCTTGTTGGAGTCACTGTGCATATTTTTTGCCTCATTCTGCTGACTTCACTTTGTATCCAGCCATCTAAGTCTTCCCACATGGCACTATATTTTACATGATGCAAAACTGTTTGAAAATAATTTTGTTGGGGCGGCTAGGTGGCACAGTGAATAGAGCACTGATCCTGGAGTCAGGAGGACCTGAGTTCAAATGCAGCCTCAGACATTTGACCCTGGGCAGTGTGACCCTGGGCAAGTCACTTAACCCCATTGCCTGAAAACAAACAAACCTGAAAGCAACTATTAAAAAAACAACAACAAACAACTGTTACTAAATACGTGTAGTCAAGCAAAAGGACCCTCTTTCATCTGGGGTGGCTTGGTGGCATGGTATAGTAAACAGAGCACTGGCCCTGAAGTCAAGAGGATCTGAGTTAAAATCCAGCCTCAGGCACTTAACACTTACTAGCTGTGTGACCTTGGGCAAGTCACTTAACCCCAACTGCCCTCTAAAAAAGCAAAAAAAAAAAAAGTACCATTTTATCTCTTGTCAAGTAAACATGCATTTTTAAGTCCTTTCTATGAGCCAGGCACAGTGCTGAGGCCTGGGAATACAAAGAAAGGCAAAAAAAAGTCTCTGCTTTCAAGGAGTTCCATAGTCTAATGAGGGAGGCAACATGTACCAGTTATTTACAAACAAGATATATACAGGATAAATTGCCGATAACAGAGGGAAGACATTAGCAGTAAGGGAGATTGGGATGGGGAGTTTGGTTTTGATTTTTGTTTACCTATTTCGTGTTTTTTTTAAAATATAGATAGTAGGATTGTAGCTGGGGCTTGAAGGAAACCAGAACAAATACATGAGGAAGGAGAAATAGAGGCAATAGAGGACAGTCAGTGAAAATGCACAGAGTCAAGGGATGGAATGTTTTGTGTAAGGAATAATAATAAGGCATACATAGTAGAGTATGTGAGGAGAGAGAGCAGATCAAAGTGCAAGATGACTAGAAAGGCAAAAATGGGACAAGCTATGAAGGGCTTTGAATGTCATCGGATTTTCTATTTGATATTAGAGGTGCTATAGAGCCACTATAATTTATTGGATTGTTTGGGAGTTAGTGGTGGAAAGGTGTCATGGTTAGACCTGTGCTTTAGGAAGATCAACTTGACAGATGAGTTAAGGAATTTGAAAAGACTTAAGGCAGGGTGACCAACTAGAAGGTCTATTGCAAAAGTATAGGTATGAGATTAATAGAGCCTATACTAGGTTTGTAGCATTGTCAGAGGAGACAAGTGTGTATATACAAGAAATGTTACCTAGAAGAATCAACAGAACTTGACAAATGATTACACATGGCCAGATGAGAGAGTGAGGAGTGACACCTCGTTATGAGTCTAGGTAACTGGGAGTTACCTGGATAATATTTATAATAGGAAAGTTAGGAAGAGGGGGAGGTTGGAAGCAAAGAATGATAAATAATTCAGTTTTGCAGATGTTAGATTTAAGATGTTTATGGTATATTCTGCCCCAGATGTCTAATAGGCTATTGGAGATGTGAGCCTTGGGACTAGGAGATAGGTTAGGGCTGGATAAGTAAATCTGAGAATCATTATCATATAGATGAAAACTGAATCCATGGGAAACTGATGAACTCTCCAAGTGAAATAATACAGAGGGAGAAGAGCAGAGAGCTAATGACAAAGCCCTGGGAAATATACACGTTTAGTAGACATGATCTGTATGTTTTGAGAGAACAAAGACTAGCCCTTCATTTGAAATTTTCAAAGAAGCTGGTACAGTTCTTGACCTGTGAATGATGGTATGGACTTGTTAACAGGTTAAGAACTAACACCTTGGATTCCAACTCACCATGAAATTCACTTAGCCCTATTGCCTGGTATTGGGAAAGATATTTGGCAGTTTGGATTTAATACAAACATATTTGGTATGACATAGGTTAATTCTGAGGAAGCAAGTCATGAAACTTTGAAATAATTTAAGCATCATTCTGTTTTAAAAAAGTACCATCACTAGGAGCAAGTCTGGTAGTCTCAGAAGTCTCTCCCTAAACTTGTCCACCTCACTGGCCAATAAATCCCTTCCTTCCTATCACCTCAGCATTTTATCAAGCTGGATACCACAAAGATTAAAAAAAAAACAGTAGGCTGGATATGATTTGTTGATGAAAGTGCTGTCAGCTAACAGTCTAATTCTCACTCTCTAGTCTTACCTTTCATGCCTTGCAAAGCTGTGGTTTTGCAAATGAATCCACTCTCATTTTTTTTCTATCAGTTTCTAGTCTAGCCTTTAAAAAAAAGTAAAAGAAAATCAACAAAGACTCCATTACTCTTTCCCTCATGAATGCATTAAACTATTATGAATAACACATGAATAACACATGCCTTGACTGCTTAATAGGGCAGATTATGTTAATATGATTTAATGACTGGGGAAAAGACAAAATAAGATTTCCCAGGTTCTTTCTTGTACTTCTTAGTAGCTCAACTATAATCCTTGAATAGTCATTTAATCTCTTTATTCCTTAGTCTCTTCATTAACAAAATGTTTCTAAGACTAATTCTTCAGCAAATTTCCCAAAACACATTAAATAATGTCTCTACATTTTGTCCCTTTCTTTATATTATATAAAATTAGTTATACTACTACTACTACTACTACTACTACTACTACTACTACTACTACTACTACTACTACTACTACTATTCTTTTTCGAGAGGTAGAATCTATGGCATTTTTTAACTGATTGGCTATGATACTAATCATCCTCCCCTCAGCTATGAGGGGGAAGGATGAGTCAAAGAGAAAACTAAATTTTCAAATATGGAAAACTGAGTGAATGTTGATGCCGTTGGTAGAAACAATGAAGGCAGAAGGAGGGTTCTACAGAAAAGAGAATAAGGAGTTTTGGTATTTTAACAATGAAGAGTCAACAAGAAATCAAGAGGAGATGTAGGTAGATCAAAATGTTCAGCTGGAACTTAAGAGGAAAGCAAGCTCACATCTAGGAATCATTTCCAAATAAGTAACAGTTGAGGCTATGGGGAAGAATAATGCAAGTATGGGGTCAAAGTCACAAAATCCCATTTTACTTTTGATAACTTAACTGTATGAGGCCACAGACTTTAGATTAAGTGAAAACAGTTTAAATTGGAATGATACACAAAAATTGGGTGTTCCTTGACTATGACAAGGAAATTTGCCATGCCTCAGGGGTCTTCTATAAATCACCAAGCTAGTGAGAACTAGATACATTTGAAAGGTTGGAGCAAATATGAGATTCTTGCTAAAATACCTGAGGAAAAAATTGCCTAGAGGATAATAAAAGCTCTCTGCTTCATCTTTGGACAGGTCTATTCTCTCTTCCCCTATTTGGCCAGAGAAGGACCTTGTGATCTCCAGAGTACATCAAAATTTGAAAGTTGGATCAAGATGAAAATGAGGCATTTGATATATACTACTTATTTAACTTTAAAAAAATAATTATTGTTAAACTTTCTTTTATATCACATTTTCTTAATATATTGCTCCTCTTTCCTTGCTCAGTGAACCATAACTTGTTTTAAAGAAAAAAAGAGATAAAAGAAAAATAAAGGAGAGGAGTGGGTAGGGTAGGATAGAGGAGGAACAAGAAGCGAGGGCAGGTAGGAGAGAAGAAAGGAGGTGAGGGGAGATATAGAAAATATCAATGAAGCAGATCAGGTCATTAATCTGTTTATAAGTGAGGAAGTAAGGGCTGCTGTTTTGAGACAGTGACTACGGACAATGAGATGAATAGAATGGAATTTGCTTGAGCAGCTTTGAGGGCCCAGGTTAATATTAATGATCACTCTATGGAACTGTAGATACAAAAGGCATAAAAGATTTGGCTGAATCTTTTCTTATCTAACATCAAACTCTCAAAATTGTCTTTTGGAATAAATACCAGACATTATTTATCTCTTCTAAATACGAGTAGAGAACTGAATATAAAACAACAGCAAAACACTTCAATGTATTTAAATATCTTTTCAGTTACTTAGATTCAGAATAAAATGAAATTCACTGCACTTTTTGTTAATATAATGCAAAAGTGGCCATTTGGTCTCCCAATGGTGTATTCCAACAATTTCAGCAATGGAAACTAATCAGCAATGTTTATTGTTGGCCCATACCAAAACTTGTCCTGGTTAGTGTCTAGGAAGAAGCAGCAATAACAGCAATAAAAGTTTTCACATTCGACCACCTTGGATAGAGTTCAGAAAAGGGTTGTATAGCATCTGAATCTTACTAGAGGCAAACACCTGCTTCTTTGTCCACTATATCAAGGATTAGGCAAAAGCAGGGTCAAAATCATAGATTCCCTCATATTAGTTTAAGTGTATCCAGACCCCAGAGCAGGCAAAGCTGACCGCAGCTTTCTTGAGCCATAGTGAAGTCATTTTCCTTTATTAGGCAAGTTTCATGATGCCATTTGAAGCAATGAAGTAAACAGAATCTGGACCCCCACTATGTACAAGATAGGACTTTGTCACAATATAACCTGCTTTGGGACACATTGTTCCCTTTTACCCTATGACAGGTGACAATGTTTTCTAAGTGACTATTGATTTTCAGAGCTACTGTCCCTTGTTCCCTCTCTTTCCCTTTTCTATACACCTTTTTTTTCATATATTTGCATTTCTTTCTGCATTCCTTTTCCTCAATTCCCCATTTTTAACAATCTCATCTGCTCTCCTCTCCTCTTCATCCCCATCTTGCAACATAACTCTGGAGGTCTTTTGGTACCAAAAATAAAACTAGAAGGTTTAAAGATAGCTGAAAGAGACTTTAAAGATCTTCTAAAATGCTGTCTCCTTTCCCCCCTCCAAATTGTGGTTGAAGAAACTAAGAACAGAAAGATTAATTGACTTGCCCATCAGAGCCACAAAGCTAGATAGTAACAAAAGGGGGATCAGAAACCAAACCTTCCGAGTACCAGGCTGCTGCTCTTTTCATCACACCAAGCTCCCTCATTCAGTGCCATAATTGACCTTAGAATGTTCTAACTACATATAAAAATTCAATGAAGTTCATTAAAGCACAGAAGATACACCTATATGAAAACTACATAATCTGTCATTTTCTCTTAAGGTGCCAGAGAATCAGAAACTAAACGTAAAGTATCACTTAATATTCTTTCAGTAGTATTCACAGTTTAGTTACAATTTGTCAGTGTCAGGCAATAGTTATTATGGAAGAGACAAAGTGAAAAGTCAAAGATCAAGCAGAAAAGGGTGTGGTTAATAAAAACGAGAAAGTGCCTTTTTGTCACACAACTATTATATATTCCTGCATACACATATAAATTCTAATGGCTTCTATGGCCTCTAGGATCAAATAGTAACTCCTTTGTATTGCATTTAAAGTCTTTCATAAATTGCCACAACCTTCAAATTTCCAGTCTTTTTACATTTTATACCCTTCCCTCCTCCCCTTGCTCTGGTATACTCTATAATCCAGTGACACTGGCCTCCATGTTCTGATGTCTCTCAGATGCTTCATGATTTTCATGGACTATCACCTATACCGGAGATGCTTCCTCATCTCTGTCTCGTCTTCCTTAAAATCCCAGATAAAATCCTAACTGATGTAGGAAGTCATTCTTGATCCCCTTTAATTTTGCCTTCTTTCTGCTTATTATTTCTACTTTATTCTACATATGGCTTTTTTTGTACACCAATATTTTCATGCTATTTTCTCCATTAGATCGTGAATTCCTTGAGAAAGGACCGTCTTTTGTGTTTCTTTGCATCTTTAATACTTAGCAACTTGCCTGGTACATAGTAAGTAGATGTTTTTATAAATGCTCATTGACTGAATATTTGACTAATAGATGTCAAATAGTCATTGTAATAGGGCAGGTTAGCAGCACAGGAGATAGAGTGTCCTGTCTAGAGTGAGGAAGACTCATCTTCCTGAGTTCAGATCTGGCCTCAGACACTTACTATGTGACCCTGAGCAAGTCACTTAACTCAGTTTGTCTCAGTATCCTCATCTGTAAAATGGGTTGAAGAATGAAATGGAAAATCACTCCAGTATCTTTGCCAAAGAAAACTACAAATAGGGTCACGAAGAGTTGGACATGACTGAACAACAAGAGATCACTATAATGCTACTAGAAGGAATATTGCTTTAAATAAAAGCTTTATGTGTTTAAAGAAGTTATCTTCTGATTATGTTAAATTAGAAGAAGGATACACTTTAGGACAAACTGCTGAGATCTGGTCCATGTAGTCACACTGCTATGATATTCTCATTTTATATTAAGAATACTAAAAAAAAATCTTTTGTAAGGGAATGTACATTTCTCTATGACTAGAAAATATGAATTATTGGGGGCGGATCCAAGATGGCGGCGTAGGAGCAGCAAGGTACGGCAGCTCCCACACAGCCACCTCAAAATACCCATAAAATATGACTCTAAACAAATCCTAGAGCTCTAAAACGCACACAAATATACTTTCCACTGAAGGCAGCTCAGCTAGGAGGGACCATCTCAGCACTGGGAGCCGAAACCAGCCCAGCCTGAAATGGCGGCTTGGCCCTGGGGGTGGCCTGGTAAGCCGAGCCGAGCCACAGCTGGAGCTTCAGGAGAGCAGATCTGCAGCAGCTGTGGCAGTATCCAGAATTATCAAGCCATAAGAAAAAAAGGACTAAGTGAAAGGTCAGTGGAACTCAGCTAAAATTGGGAGAGATAAGCAGGTCCAGCCAAACTGCCTCCAGGGCAAGGAAGCGGCAGAAGCAGAGGCCCTGAAGCTGCCTCCACCTTGCTGCTTCAGAGCTCTC
>CM053584.1:282575686-282613832 GCA_028627135.1 Pseudochirops cupreus
ATTGTTTCCCATGCCTAGAATATTCTCGCTTCCCCTCTGCCTCTTGGAATCCCTAGATTCCTTCAAGGTTTAGTTCAAACACCACTCTTACATGGGCCTTTCTTGGACCCCCAGTCGGCAGCACTTCATTGCTAAACTACATTGTATTTACTCTTTTGGTTTATCTGTGTATGCATTTCCCTGTAGTAGAGAGTACAAGCTCCTTGAGAACAGAGGCCATTTTCATTTTTGCCTTTGTAACTAGCTCAGTTCTTAGAAGATAGTAGGCTCTTGCTAAATGGTTATTGAATTGAATTAAGGTAGGTGGTGTGGGTTCTATCATCCTCATTTAAAGATGAGGAAACTGAGTCCCAAAACAATTTATGTAACTCGTTCACAGTCACACACTAAGTAAGAGGTAAGAGTTTAATTCAGATCTTCTGGCTCCAAAGACTTCCACTGTACCACTTTGCACTGTATCACAGCCAAAACAATTTTCTAAGTCATTCATTTTTCAAAAATGGAGATTATTCATGTTCTCAAAAGAATTTTCTGTTGTCATCTCTAAAGTGAATCATGGTGCCCTTGAGTTCCTCACATTCAATAATACAAAGAGCCCCTAAACATAAAGGTGATATTGAGAGTTAAGTAGAAATTTTGAAATGAAATACGGTACCATGATATCTCATAATTTGAAAAACATTTCACAGAGACAACAGTTGAAGAGAGACAACACTTGAAGATAATCAAGTGCTGATTTGAAATCTTTGAGCTGCTGGATGGCTTCAGGATAGGATTGTTCCCATATCAAAAGAACCATCCTCAGAACCCATAATGGGTTATTATGGTTCATCAGTTGATTTCTTTGTCCATATTCTTTTCTTTATTAAAAGACCTTTCTGATAAAATACTGACACATGGTGCTAAAAAGGGCAGTCAGATTTAGAGCCTCAATCAGTGTGGGTTCCCCAGGACAAGTTGGAACCTGTAGGCATTTATTTGTCATCCAAAATTTTAAAGGCAAAATTGAATCTTCCTTTACAAAATGTTTTAAGGGAAAAAACATAAAAATGTTATTTTTCATTTTCAAGATTATGAGATATTGAATAAGAAGAGAAAATGATTAAAACAAAACAAAGGAAATGAAAACTTTGGGGGTAAAATCTTGTTTTGTGAAGATTCTCAGCACAGTCCAAATGGCTCTGTCAAGAGTCAAGGGGTTACGGAGCAGGTATGTAGTGCAGTGAATAAGGCACCAACCCTGGAGTCAGGGGCACCTGAGTTCAAATTTGGCTTCAGACGCTGTACATTTACTAGCTATGTGACCTTTGGCAAGTCACTTAACCTCAATTACTTTGCCTTCCCCTCTCAAAAAAAGTGTCAAAAGCTTATATGACTGAATGGCCAGGTTTTTGCTACTATATCTTCATACTATTAAGCACTGATGGAATTCAAAATGGTCTCGTTCTTTCTGACACAGACTCATTAATACAGTAAAACTTGAGTGCCCTTCACTTTTTCACCACTGCCCTTTACATATGTATCTGCATCACTGTCTTCAAAGAACCACTGTCTAGGGGACGAACAGGGGTTTAGAAAACTGACACAATTAGGCCAAGTGATTTTCAAAGACTTGAGATTACCTGATATTAGGTACTATGTGCAGCACAGGAGTATATAAAAAACCCCAAGCCTTCAGGGTTTAGTTACTAATTGTTCTTCCCATTAACATTAGTTCTTCCGTATGATTAGAGCTTCTCAGATTTGCTACATGCATCATTATCTCATAAGGCACAGTCAGGGGCTTTGACTAATTAGACTTCTGCATGGAAACTTTCCCCAGATCTCGGCTAAACATTTCTTTGCAGAATCTTGCAATCCTGAAGAAGCCTATACTTCCTAGTTAGGGAAATGGAAGACAAAACAAAATTGTCATACAAATAAAACTGCATCATAGGGTTAAAATTAACAGAAACAATTGATTGTCAGGCAGACAATTATTTGGAAAAAATGAAGGAATAAGAGTAACTGCTCTGTCTGAGCAGTTACTCATTATTGGGACTGTTATGCCCTAAGGGGGAGGGTTGGCATTGAAGAAGGGAAGTTAATGAATGTAATTACATTATAAGTGCTATAGGGTTTGTTTGTTTTTTACTCTGAGGTTGTGTAATATAGTAGAAAGATAAATAGACAGGAACCAAAAACTTGAGTTTGAGTTCCTGCTCCAACACTGAATACTAAATTAATAGCATTCCTTCTTGAACCCTAACTTTCTCATCTGTAAAATGAGGAAGAAAATAATCACTACTCAACTCCCAGGATTATTAGTTAGAAAGAGCTTTGTAAAACTGAAAATCTTAAAAATAAAGGTTAGTTACTGTCATAGTGTCAGTGATTTTATGTAATAATTGTTGATTTTATTAACATATTCATAATGATGGGATTACTGATACTTTATACTTGAGAGGGAGGATTATTTTCACATTGGCCACTTTTTACATAAGTACTGAAATATCTTTGGAAAATTAAAAACTTCATTACAATACATTGTATTGTTGCCACAATTGTTGAAGCAGATTCTAAGGGTACCTTATTTAATTCAGGGATGGGGAACCTGTGGCCTGGAGGCTAAATGTGGCCTTCTAGGTCTTTGGTTGGGGGCTTTTGATTGAGTCCACATTTTCCAGAACAGATCCTTTTATTAATGGTATTTGTTCTGTGAAGTTTAAATTCAGCCAGAGGGCCACATTTGAGGGCCCACAGGGCCGCATGTGGCCCGGAGGCTGCAGGTTCCCCTCTCCTAATAAGTATTAGAAGAAATTGACTTGTCTTTCTGTTCCTACAAAGTAAAGAGGACCAAAAATATTTGGTGGTATTCTAAAAGTACATGAATGGACCAGAGGTAGAGCTGAGATTTAGAACTAAAACGATCCAGTTTTAGTTTAGTCCTCCATATGCAATGAGCTCTCCTATTAATTCATGTTCCCCAAAGTGTTCATATATGAATCTAATACTTTCCCCTGTCCCATACTGCCTTCTGATCGGGCTTGCTAAATTAAGGGTCAGCGACCTCCTCAGTTTTGCTTGTTACCAATGAAGCCAAGTAATGTTTCTGGGTGTCACTAGCAAGTTTAAATTGTAGGAAAGCAAGAAGAAAACAGCATAAAGGAAGAGACAAAACAAGTGGATATGTATAGGAAGAATTTTGTTTAAGCAAAGCAAATAATGTGAGAGAAATTAGTAGGTTGAATTAAATATACAAATGAGGGCGGAAAAGAAGGATAATAGAATTCTACTATGAATTTCTGTATCCAAATTAGGAAAATAAAATCTAGCTTGGGTTGGTTGACAGCAGAAGTGACAGATCAATGGGGAATGGACTTCACTTTTTGCTTTCTTTACTGCTACTTCTGGGACAAGAGTTGCTACAAAGATATTCTGTTTATATGCCAGAAATGTACTTTAGAATCACCTATTCCCATATTTATTGAAAGAAGGAAATTAGAGCTAAAGTTCCACAGAATTGTATAATCTTTGAATTGGAAGGAATTTCAGAGGTCATTTAATCCAACATATGCTTGAAAAGGAGTCTCCTTAATGATAACGTTTGAAAAGTGGTTATCCAACCTTCACTTGAAAACATCCACGAAACGGAACCACACTACTTCCCAAGGAAGCCCAGACTACTTTTGAACTGCTCAGATTGTTAAAGTTTTTTCCTTATATCAAGACAAAATCTGTCTCTGCAGCTTCTACACATTGCTTCTAGCTTTCCCCTCTTGTACCAAAAAGAGAAAGTCTTTTAGATGACAGTCTTCTAAATAAGTGAAAATGATTAAGACAACTGACCCCTTACCTCCCCACTGTCAAACCTTCTCTGTGTCTAGTCTAAACATACAGAGTTCCTTCAGCTGCTCCTCCCATCACATGGTCTCCAGTCCTTTCATCATCCTTTTGGCCTTCTTGACACAACTCACGTTGAAAATCTTTTTTCTAAAATGTGACAGCTTAACACAGTGCTCCAAATGTGGTCCAGATAACTGAAGCAGAATATAGGGAAACTATCAATTGCCTCAGTATTGATGTAAAGGTTTGTTACAAATAGAATTGAACTTGGAACCAGGTAGCCTGGGTTTTAATTACAGCTCTATTATTCACTAGCTATGCAGCCTTATGGAAATCACTTCATTTCTCTGGATAAAAAGATATTCATCAATTACATTAAGGCATTTTATTGGGTGACATCTAAGGTCTCTTCTATGAAAATTAAATGAAAATTCCTACCATCCTTAAAGTCTCAGCTAAAGTCCCCACCTTCTTCAAGAAGCCTTTCACAGTCTTGCTTAATCTTAGTGCCTTCCCTCTGAGATTATCCCTAATTCATCCTGTATTTATCTTCTTTGTATGTATTTGTTTTTGTTTTTTCCCCCTATTAGACAGTGAGCTTCTTGAGAACAAGGGCTGCTTTTCCCCCTTTATATCCTCAGCATTTGCCACAGTGCTTGGCACAAAGTAAATGCTTAATACACATTTTTGACTAACTGCCTTGATTGATTTTCTAACTTCTTCAACAGAGGGAAGAGATGGTGCCTGAACCATGAATCTTTTAATAAGCAGTAAAACAATCATACCTCCTATAAAACCATTTGGCATGGACGAATCTTGAGGAGTCATTTGATCTAATTCTCACTTTTTTAATAGAGAGAAGATACATGCACACTATTTTCTAATTTTTATGCCTATGTAGAATGAGATTTTACAACCTTCCTTAGTAACTCATTCCAATGTTGAGTATCTTTCACTTTTAATTGATTTTTCTGAGAGATCAAAACAAAATGACCTTTAATCATTCATTTAAAGAAAGATTCTTTCCTCTCCCAGGTTATTCTCAACATATGACCCCATGAAAGCTGAGTTTTTTACTTCTAAACTTTTTCTCACTGTCTCTAATCTTTCAGTGGCCCAGAAGAGATCAATAAGATCAAAGTGTATGGGATGGGAGTGGGTGGGGAGAAAACAGGGCTATTGATGGAACCTAATGATTGTAAGGTCACTTATATTTTTCATAATCAGAAGGTATCCTATATATATATACATATATACGTATATATATATACATATATATATATATATACATGAATTGTTATTTTCATTATTATATTGTAGCATTATCTTTTTGATGGGTTTCAAATAAAAATGATCCTGGAACATTTAACTATTCATTATATTTAACATCCTATGCAATATTGCACAGCTTAATAAATTAGGTAGCTAGATGACTCCATGGATAGAATATTAGACTAGGAAACAGAAAGATCTGTGTTTAAATCTTGCTTTCGACAGTTATTAACTATGTGACTTTGGATGAGTCAGTTAACCCCTCAGCATCAGACATTCAGGAAGGCAGACAAAAAGTATTTCTAAAGCACCTACTGTGTGCCAGGAATTGGGCAAAGACCCAGGATACAAATGTAGTTTTCAAAAGACCGTCTGGCCCTCGTGGAATTTCCATCCTAATAGGGAAAAACCTTAGATTTTTTAATCTGCAAAATGAGGATAGTAGTATTGTCTACCTCTCAGGGGTTTTGTAAGGATCAAATGAATTAAGAAATGTAAAGTGCTTCACAAACCTTTAAACACTATATAATGTTAGTTATTATTTTGTTTAATTATGATAATCACTAATCACATAATTAAGAAGAAAAGAATTTTAATCTTAAAACTTTGGTCATTCTAGAAGGTAGAATTATCAGGTTATTATTTTTCATTTATGGACCATAAACACTAGTGTTCCTCTATCATTAGTCATTTTGATTTTCTCATAGCACTAGCTATAAAGTCATATAAATAATGGCTACATCTGTTCATGGCCCAAACATGAATCCCACTTATAAAGTCAAGATTTCAGTACCCTCTCTGACCTAGTAGACTGAATTACAGAAGGGCAAGCATTGTCTTCAGCTCATTTAGAAGTTCAGAGAAGGATGACAAACATGTTGATGATCAGTGACAAAATTGGACAAGGTCGATGTGATCTTTCCATACTTCTGGGGACTACTAGTTTCAACCTTACCTTGGGAACTGAAGAGTTACCTCCTAATATAGTAATTTCCCTTCACAAAATAAATTTACTTGAGGAATTTAATCTTTTGAGATCAGAAGTTTACTTCATGCCACGATTGTTATTCCTTAGACTTTCTACCTACAATGAAAAATGTTCTTGTGGGAACTATTGGAACAAAATCAAAAAGAATTTAAAATGGGTTGCGTTATTGGTGAAGCAAGGAAATATTACTTCTGTTTGGAGCAAAGTCATTGTCATGTGTAATTTCCAAAATATATAGTGAAGCCTTTGTAGAATAACGGACAGTCTTCTGGACATGGAGTAAAAAAGATTAAAGGCCTCTGACATTGATGAACCTTGACAATGCTTAAGTCATTTAACCTCTACAATCCTCAGGCAATTCTCTAAGTTTTAAATGGATCCTCTGTAAGTTCCAGGAAACTCTATTACTCTAAGTTATAGACAGGTTTGAGAGGAGGGTTCATTCATTTCAGATATGGTCTTAGAGAAATGGTAAGTCTCAGAAGATTATACAAAGACATAAGTGGAAAAAAGCATTGTGTTTTGAGCAGAAACTTTGAGCAGCAAAAGCTACAATATGTAGCATAATGTGCCTGTCAAGTATCTACCCTGGTTGTTATTGTTTTTTTAACTAGGTTGCCCAGCTAGGCAAAGACAGAGAACCAAATGATTTGAAAATCTGTCTTTCATACTAAACATATTAAGAAATCTAGTTTTGCATCAATGGAGGGAGAAAAATGCCTTATTCCATTAAAATATAAAATTAGTTGTTTAGAAACATTGAATCAATAAGAATTATGTCATTGAATGAATATTTTAAAATTATAAATAAAAAAAAAATTGAAAAATATTCATCAGATCCTTCATCATATAGTATGGTATCAGGTGATCTAACAATAAACTCTCCGTTCCATGCATTGTACTCCAAGTGCTGGGAATACATGTGATGAAATATTCAAATCGGAAAACTTGGAGCTAGCACTTCAGTGTCATTTATGCCTATACTTCTCAAGTTAATGAAGAATATCCTACATCAACGGAGATTTTGATCCAATCTCCGTAGGAGTCAGTTCCAAGTTCCTAGATGAACTTAGCCTGTGGAGATAGTAAGAATCAAGTAAAACACTTGAAAATGCTGGAATATCTGCAAGGTTTGTGAAGACTATAGTCATAAGGAGAGGCAGTTAACGTGCTGGACGTTTGTAGAATGGTAGCTTTCTCTGTGTTTACTTACAAAACTTCAAATAGAAGCACTCAAATGACAGACGTATAGATTAAAATTATCTCATTACATCAGCTCTTAAACCAGTTTTCAGGAATATTGAATTTTTGAGTCAAGGGCGTAAAAAAATTAGTAAACAACATAATGTGATATATGAAACATTGAAGTGAAAATGTCCATTTAAAAAACATAATGAGATATTTTGTCATTTTTTTCAAAATATTTTGAATGGTTTGGGAATCATATTTATATTAAAACTGTTTGAAATTAGGAAACATGATTAAATTTAAAGCTTTAGCCCTAAGCCAGTTTAATCATTCTCCATACTCTCGTTGGAGGGAAAGCTAAAAATGTGGGAATTGCAGATCTTGTTGCATTACGTTTAACAAGAAAATATCAATCAAGAGGTACTTGATGTCAACAGCTGTAAAAGTGACAATCTACTCTTTGGGAAGTATTGTGATTCAGAGCTCTAGAGTTAGAAGACCTGGGTTCAGGTATTACCTCTGATACTAACTACCTGTATGACACCAGAAAGTCTCTGAATTCTGTGGATTCTATTTCATTATCTTTGAAAAGAGGAAGTGGAACCAAATGACCTCTGAGATCTAATTCAGATTTTTATATATGGTAATATGATCCTACTTAAATTGGTATGTAACCTTATTGATTTCATAGCCTTGCATAAATTCACTGCACTGAATTCAGCCAACATACTTCATTCTTCCTTATATTTTTTGACAATACAAGGATAATGATGGAGTACAAGATCTACCAATAAGTTATTATTTGTTTCCACTGGCCCATTTTCCATTCAAACATGTCTCTTTTTCAGTTGCTGCTGTCTGGGGTGGGGCAGGTAATGAGTTTGTGGAGAAAGAGGCAAGGGTTAGGATAAATAAAATGGTCCCAAGTCTCTATAGTTATTATTTCTAAAGGCTCAAACCATTTGTCAAAGGGTTGTAGTCACTAATATACTTATATGAATGTAAGTTTTGTAACTGGAAGGAATATTAAATGAAACCAGTAAGCCAGTTGTTGACAATCATGTACAATAAAGACAGGAATTTAGAACAATTTATAGCAAAAACTTTAACTTTGAATGGCAACCAAGAGACCTGGTGGGACTAAGAGGAGAATCCTCAACCCAGGCTTATGCAGCTCCTTTTGAGACTTTGTTGGGTAGAGAGTCCTTAAAAGAGTCTGGAGGGATGCAGTTTGACAAAAGTGATATGACCCAAATGTTAGATTTCACATTCAATATTCAGTCCAATGTTCTACAATGTCAAGATCTTTCCTGGAATCATATAATATTATGTAGCTTTATGTCATCTACAAATGCAAATACATGCAATCTCTGCTGTTATTCAAATCACTGATTTTAAAAAAATACACGTTAAGCATCATAAAGCCAAATACAGTTCCCTAGGACACAGCACTGATGCATTAAGCCATTGATAACTTTTTGGTAGATCTGACTATTCGTCAAATCCTGAATCCATAGATTTGTACTATCATTTCGACCAAATAAAAACAGAATCAAATAGACATAGATTCCTGCAGGACTTAGGAACCACACATTTTTATTAGCCATGTCTTATTGTATTTTTATTTATTTTGTTAAACATTTCTCAATGACATTTTAATCCCATTTGGGCAGTACTTAGAAGTTTTGTGGGCCACATGTGGACTGTAGTTCCTCGGTTTGACATCTCTAATTTAGGTCATGCTATCTCTCTGAATTTTTTTCAAGAAGAGGATGAAAGACTTTGCCAAATACTTTGCTGAAAATGAAAATATAGAACTTTTTTTTGAGCTATCAGTTTGGTAACCATGTTGTAAAATGAAATAATAACAATAATAATAATAACTAGAGTTTTACAGTATTTTAAGGTTTACAAAGCATCTTATAAATTTTATCTCATTTTATCCTCACAACAACCCTGGAGAAGTAAATGTTATTATTTTATAGATGAATAAAGTGAGGCAAACATGCTAAGTTACTTGCCCAGGGATGCACAGCTAAGGTCAGAGACCACATTTGAATTCAGGTCTTTCTGATCCTGATTCTGATTTCTGATTCCACATCCAGTACCACTTTTCTTCCTCAACAAATAACTCTTATATACCCTGTTCTTGATGACTTCTTGTCAGCTCTTTGTTATCCCCACTTTCTTTTCTAGATGTTCACTCCTTCATAAATCACACCTCCTAGAATTTTGCCAGGAATCAAACTCATGCTCACCATCTTATAGTTTTTCTTTTTACTTTTTAGAAAGTACTTTTTATTTTCTTTACTTTTTAGAAGATCTAGAAAACATTTGCCTGTCTAGTCCTATCACACCTCTCCCCTTCCTTATGATCTTTTAAATGTCATCAATAATGTCTCAAAAAGTACTTCTGACAATTCATTAAGCAACCAATGATGTTGTTCACGTGAGCCAGGTAACCTAACCCCATCACGGAGAGCAAAACCCTCAGTTAAAATCTCTTTGCTTACCTTGGTTATCAGCTTCCTATAAACCACTTTTCTTCTGTCCTTTTCTCCATAGATTATTGTCTTTGACAGAGAAAATAGCAGCAAAATAAGAGCTGATCAGCTTTTCCTTCTCCATATCATTAGTCATTATTATCTCATCCATCCCAAGTAGGAGTTATAGCCTTTGGTTGATCTTCCCCATATTCTCAGTATAGCTTTAAAAAAGAAAGGCTTCCTCTTTTCTTTAGCTTTCATCACCAGAGCATAAGTGCATTAATGAGAAGTGACAAATTTTACACTTATTTTTATGGTTTGTCCATTTTAGAAATTTCGTATGGAAAAGGATGTATCTACGGTCAGCAGAGAAGCTTTTCTTAGGGCTCTGTCATCTGGACTATGCCATTTTTCCTCAGCTGTTATTATCTCCATGTGATCAATGTGGATCAATACAGCTTAGCACTTGGAAATATTTGATCAATACAAAATCATGTTCATTAAGGAAAGTTTGTAGAAAGTTCTTTAGTGAGACAAAGGGAATCCGTTTATGTTCCAGAGTTGTAAATTAACTTAAGCAAGTGGGTTTTCCTCATTTGTGTGACTCCTTGAAAGGTCTCTGTAAGAGGATGTCATCTCTTCCTCATAGATACTGAGTGCATCAGTAAGAAGGAATGACCCGCATTGTGCATGGTATTATTGTTCATGTGCTTGCCATACATATTGGCACTATTAAGCTATTATAATTTGTTTTGCTTTAAGAATATTTGTTTGGGAGAATATGGGGATTTCCTCCACAAACAAGACAAAATAGTACCTCAGAGTGAATGAAGAACAGCCAAAATAAACAAGATTGGGGCAGAACAGTGGACTTCCTGGGACAACCAGAGGAGATCCAGAAGAAAGATCCTAGGTTGGAGGTTCAGTCAGAGTGAAGTGTAAACACTTCCAGGCTAGCTCCACTGAAACAGCAAGCAGAGAGCCCTGGGGGCAGCTGAGTTGGGAGGTAGCCTCAATCTGAACCACAGGAATTTTCACCTTCTGCACACTGTGGTGAGTTGGCAGCTAAGCAGAGAAAGATTGAGGGAGCCTCTCCTGACAGAGGGATGTCAGGCCTAGCTGTGCTGCAGAGGTGTTATCATGGCTGAGAAGGAACCCACACACTAAGTGAATGCAGAAGCAGTGGGGTGGGGACTCTGTGGGCTGTGAGCACTTATAGGGGAGCTGAGTTCTTGGTCCAGGTTCCAGGCCAGAGAGGAGAACTGAAGGTTATAACCACTGGATGGTTCTCAAGGAACAAGAGTATTTCTAACATAGTGTGCCGGGGGGGCAGGGAGGACCTAGCTGTGACTTGGAAGCGGAAAGTAGTGCAGAGGTTGGGCTCAGGACAAAGCTCAAAAAATAACAGCAAGAAGGACCTGAGGCCAGAAGCACCATACCCAGGATTAGAGGTGATTATAACAAACTGCTAATTTTTTAAAATTGTCAGGAAAAGGAGAAAGAACCCAACTTTAGACAGTTACTATGGGAATAAAGACGGGTTCATCTTCAGGGAAGGATAATGAGAAAAAAATTAGAAAGCCTCTGCTACCCCCAAAGAGCAACATCAAATGGTCACCTGGCCAATAAGAATTCATAGAAGAGCTCAAAAAAGACTTTAAAAATTAAATAAGAGTAATTGAGAAATTAAACAAAAAACTAACAATAATAAAAAATAAGCTCAAGAAGACTATGAAAAGAAATAATCCAATGAAAAAGGAAATTCATATTCTTAAGGAGGAAAATGACTCCTTGAAAATTAGAATTGGGTAAGGGAAAGTCAAATTTATAAGACACCAACAAATAATAAAAATTAAATACAAAAAAATGAAAAAAAGAAGATGATGTGAAATATTTTAAAGAAAAACGACTGATTTGGAGAATAGATCAAGAAGGTACCACGTAAAAATAATCAGACTGCCTGAAAGCAGTGATCAAAAAAAGAATCTTGATACACTAATAGAAGAAATAATTAAAGAAAATTGTCCTGAAGTGTTAGAACAATGAGGTAAAATAAAAATAGAAAGAAAGAATCACTGATCACCACCTGAAAGAGATCCTCAGAGGAAAACCTACAAGAATATCATATCCAAATTCTGAAATCTCCAGGTGAAAGAGAAAATATTATGAACAAGAAGAAACAATTCAAATATGATGAAGCCACAATTAGAATTACAGAAGACCTAGCAGTGTTTACACTAAAAGATTGCAAATTTTTGAACACTATACATCAAAGAACCAAAGGACTGGGGCTATGGCTGAAAATATCATGTCCAGCAAGTTAAATATAGAACTGGACATTGAATGAATTGACAGACTTTCAGGATTCTATCGCAAAAAGATCAGAATTTAATAGAGAATTTGACATACAACATCCAAGAGAAATATAAGGTAAACTAATTACAAGGGACTCAATAAAGACAAATTGTTAACTTTTTATGTGTGGCAATGTTAACTATATGTCTAATATTGTCATTAGTAATTGAGTAGTTCAAAAGAAAGAGTAAGGTAGAATTGAGTATCATGTGATTCTAAAAAGCAAAATGATATAGTTAAAGGTAAAAAAAAAGAATAATTATTTCATACAAATGAGGTGCAAGAGGAAGAAGTAATACAGAGGAATTAGATGGGAGAGGAGGACAAGTAGGTTTGAAGCCCTACTTTCATCAAGAATGGGTTAAAGAGGCAGTTGCATATTTATCTAGAAGAGTATAAAAGTCTTCTGAACTCAGAAAGAAATAAGAGGGCAAGGGGGTTAGATAGGGAAGGGAGACAGAATAAGGGAGGGACAGGGAATAGGATGGGGGAGCATAGAACTGTGTGTAGATTAACTAGAGTGGGATAAAGAGAGAACAACATATGTATTCAGAAGGGTGCAAACATCTTCTAAATTCAGAAAGAAATAAGAGGGCAAGGGTGTGATGGCAAGCAAAGAAGTACTTAGCACCTTGTTTCAGTTGAACCTTGCCTGTGATTATATCAAGTCTTTGTTAAAAAACAGAACTTGTGAAACCCAAACCCACAGTGGGAGGAACTTGCTGATGCAGCAGGAAGGGGTGGAACAGGGAAGAGCTAATGACCATATTTAAGGAGAAGCTCAAGCTGGGAGAGAGCAAAACTAAGAAGGAGTATGGTTGTGGAGGCCAGCACTCTGTCTGTTTGGTCTTTGTTGATTTTTGTTTGTAATACTTTGTACAGAAGCTCCGGGACCTTACTGAAGCCCTGAAAGAGGATTTTCTTATTGTCTGGTTACAGAAGTCCTGGAGGTTTCAGAGGTCCTGTGACCATACTGTTGATGTGTGTTGAGTTTTCAGACCTTGTTTGTGGGTCTCTGTTGATTTCACAGGCAGATAGTGAATTGATGATGGTGCCAGCAATATGTATACATGTTATTGTGGCTCTGTTAAGGTTTGTCTTCCCAGAAACAGAAATTGCAAAGGATTTGAGGTGGACTGGACACTGTGAGCTTCAATATAGAACTGGACAAGGAACTGGATGAGGAACTGGATGAGGAGCTGGACAAGTTGCTGAGAGCTGCCTACCTGTGAATCCAGGTGATAATTTGGTAGATTTAGGCAGGAGCTGAACCCATGGAGGAGGAACCATGGAATTTGGGAGCCAGCCTTGAGTCAAGATGAAAAGACCTCTCCTCGGGTAGTTAATGCTGACTGAGAAGATAAAGATTTATTGTGGCCTAGGGGTGGGAGAACTTTTACTCTGTACCTTGTACCTCTTAAGGATGATTAAGTTAAGGATGATTGGAAACTAATCTCTAATCAAGTCTTCTTTCTTGAAGACTTTTTGACTGAGAGATTAAGAAATTGTTACCTAGGGGTGGAGAATTTTGACCTTTGTACTTTGTGTCCCTTAAGGAGAATTGCTCCTTAAGGATGACTGAGTTAAAGATTTACTGAATGATGTCTTTTGTTTAAAACTATGTGGCCACTTTGGTGAAAACTATGTGGCCACTTTAGTGGTAAGTTGTTATGTTATAACATTGTGAATGCTGTCCTTTGGTTTCTGTGAATGTTTTGTCTTAGTTTATTACTGAATAAATAGAGAGTTCACTGAACCTTAGAGTTATTCACAGCAGCAGTCCTCTGGAGAGCTGCTCATGCTTGGCTTTACAAAAGGACAGGCTGGAAGGATAAGACAAGAGAGGGATTCTTGGAGGGGAGTGTAGGTTAAGGAATAGGAGATAAGGTAGCAGGTAGAAGTAAATCAGAGGAGAGAAGAGGAACAGGAACAAGGTAAGAAGGATAATGAGGAAAATAGGAAGGAGAAAAAATATACTACAAATAATTACAGTTTAGAATATGAATGGGATGAATTTACCTATGAAATTGAAACTGATAGATTGAAAATTTGAATTCAACAATATGTTGCTTTTAGGAAATGTTATAAAAATGAGAGATACAGACATAAAATGAAGGTCAGGAGTAGAATTTATTATGTAAAAAAACAGGGAAAGTAGTCATGATCTCAGATCAAAGTTAAAGCTAAAATTAGATTTAATCAAATAGGGAAACTATACTGTGTCAGTCATAACAATCAATAGTTTTAGACCACATAAAATAGCTAGAGAGCATAAAAAAATGATAGTGTACCTGCCAAAACAGACACAGAAATTACATGAATATAAATACAAAATCACTTTTTTTACAAAGTTGGATCTAAATAATTGAAGTAATATTTATTGTGTGTGGGAAGGTAAAGCTAATATAATAAAAAAAAAATTTACACTTTACCTAACGAATCTATTCAACAGCATCCCACTTACTAAAAATTATCTTACTGTATCAGAAAAAAATAATTTGGAAGATTCATTTGGAAGAGCAGAGGGTTAGGAACTTCAAGAAAACTGGGGGGAAAGATGTGAAGGAGCTAGATTCAGTAGTATCAGACTTTAAACCATATTCTAAGGTGAGAGCAGTGTTAAAGTGTAAAATGGATAATGTTGATTATACTAAATTAAAATTTTCCTGCATAAATAAGACCTATGTAGCCAAGAATAGAGGGAATGCAGAAATTTTTTTTGGGGGGGGACTCATAGACAGTCTCACAGATAGAACACAATTGGGTCAGAATATTGCTGTGGAATAGGAAATGATGCACTGGTAGATTTAGAAAAATATGGAAAGACTTGGATTTATGAAGGAAGATGCTATCTACCTCTAGGAAAACAGATGACAAGTGGAAAGAAGTATAATGTGGTCTTATATATATGTTTGAGTGTATATGTGTATGTTTATGAATATCTGTGTATATGTGTGTGTGTGTGTGTGTGCATTATTCTGTGGTTAATTGTAGCCTTCTTGGGGGAGGGGGATAAAAAAATGCACAACAGAAACAAAAGAAAACATACAAGGAAGCAAAGAAAAGATGGACAGCTTAGAAAATAATGTATAGAATTCATTATTTAGGTTTTCTCAAAATGGAAATATATAGCTTTATTTTTTAATCCTTTCTTATGTTCTGCTGTGTACATGGCAATTTTTCTTTTCTTATTTTGTATTTAAGTTTAAAATTAAATTAAAAAATAAAAATGAGTATTTGTTTGAAATCTAAACATGTCACAATTGTTACTAGCTGGTTTTGTATAAATGGAAACTCATAAGTGTGGATTTAAAAGCTAAAGTAGTGAGTCTAGGAGATTAATTTGTTCACAAGGGTTACCCTTAGGTCCTGAGAGAATTTGAGTATAACTATTTGACTGTAGTCTTTTTCTGGGAATCTAGATTTGCCAATATGAGGACAGGTTGAAATAAGTAAGACATCCCAGAGTTACTAAGTTTCCATATACCTGTTGGAGTGGTATGAGGTACTACAGTCAGAGTGGCCACCTCACACAATCCTCACATGCATAATGACTTCAGTAATATAAAAGGAAAGGACACAAGAACAATGCAAAGAGTTGCGTAATTGTAAGGTCTATCCTGTCCCTGGGAAGAGGGAACAGGAAATGCATCTTATTATTTTAATTAGAAAAGTAAGGAAGTATGGGTACTGATTGTTGCTGACTCACCAACAAAAGGATTTGGTCTTTGCCTATTTCATACAACTGAAAGTTTTTATTTTAATAAACTCTTTTCAGCTACCAATCCCAATGTTTATTTCACTTATTTGATAGTTATATTCATGCACAATGACCCAATTCATTGGATCTAACCAATGACATATTTGTTCTTATTTTCTCAATTTGTTACTTATTATATGAGTATGTAGATAAAAGATAAATGAGATGTATGTAAGCAGATGGATAGAAAGACAGTATTTAGTAAATACTCTATATCAGTCACTGGGTTATATTCTGGAAATTCAAATATAAGCAAACAAGACATTCCTTGCTCTAAAAGAGCTTATATTCAAAAAGAGCAAAATAACATGTACTGGAAAGGGTACAGTATGAAGATGTCTAGGAAATGTAATGGAGACCTGGTTCTTAGCAAGAAAAAAGGAAAGGTAATCTCATCTATAAGAACACTGCCATTCATTCCAATGAAGGAGTCCAAGGTTCTGGTGTTGTGATGGGGGTATGAATGATGGCCAGAGTAGAAAAAACATGGTATGGAGATTGCTAGAAGGTACCTTTATCAGTGTGGAATGGTGAAAGGGCACTAGACTTGGATTTAGGAAGACAGCTTAAAATCCAGGCTTACACACTCAGGCAAAGTGACCCAGGCAAATCATTTAATCTTTTGTTCTTCAGTTCCTTTATCTCTAAAAGGAGAAGGTTAGACTTGATGGTTTCCATGATCCCTTAGTTCTAAATCTATGATCCTATATTGTTTATCTATTGGAATATGATCTCTTAATATTTTTTTCTTTTTGGAGGGGGGAAGGCAGGGCAATTGGGGTTAAGTTACTTGCCCAAGGTCACATTGCTAGTTTTGCATTAAGTGTCTGAAGTTGTATTTGAACTCAGGCACTCCTAACTCCAGGGCTGGTGCTCTATTCACTGTACCACCCAGCCACCCCCAGAATATGATCTCTTTTATAATAGTGACTATCTTACTTTTCTATTTCTATTCATTGTTCTTAGCACAGTGCTTTTCTAAAAGTAATTAATTACTAAATATTTTTCATTCAATCATCCATTCATACATCCATCCATTAATCTACTTTCCAAAGAAATTTTCATCCCAGTATAGTAAATAACACTTTTCAAAGTCTTTCCTCTTCCAGTTCCCAGGGATCCCTATTCAGAATTCTCAAATAAAGCAGAATTCTACTTATACTCTGACTCTGATTTTCACTGAGCAAATACAAGTTTCGTGTTGCTCTAAGAAATGCTCATTTCACTATTTCCCCCATTTCTTTATTATTTATTGTAACTTTTTTTGTTCTACTTCTCTTACAGAAGCTTCAAAAGAAAAAGCTGGGAAAACTGCTTCAGGCCTGAAAGAAAAAGGTAATAAGATTGATTGGATTTAAATTCGGTAACTAACCACCCTAAAGAGTACAATGTACACTAGCCAGATCTAACATGTGTCTGGAATGACTGTGTTTCATTCGATTAGGTTATAGAAAACGTATTATTGTTGCTTTTTCTCACTACTGTTCACATTCTTTCTTCCTCCACTACCCATGCCTTCAACTCATCTCCTTCATTCCTATCAAAAAAAGAAAACAAAACAAAACCATAGACTCTAAAAGTATAGTATTCTGACCGAATGGAAGAAAGAGATGACCTAAATGAGCAACATAGTATAAAAACGTAATAGAAGGAACACACCTGGTTTCTATACCCAGCCTAGCCCTTCATTATCTGTGAAGTCATTGATTGTTTCATTTCTCTAGACTCAATGTTCTAAACCGCAGGACAAAAGAGCTGGGCTGATGATCACGAAGATTTTGTTTTTCATTTCTAGATTTCTTTTCTGTTTCAGATCCTCTAAAATGATAGATGATATCTCCGTTAGCATTTAATTAGGGAATTAAAAAAAACAAAATGTATTCCATTAATCTTTAACTGTCACATTCCAGAATTAGATTTTGACCTCTTTGCTGTATTCTAAGTGTCTGAATATTGAAATTCACATACAGTTTAACAATCTTTGGCCCTTATTACATTGTCAAGGACACTAAAGTGACCAGACACAGGACCATAGAGGGGTAATTTGTCCACAAAAAATGGTGATTGTATTCAGATAGACGCAACAATAGACTTTTGGTTAACTTTTAATTTGATGTTTCTATGAATCAATCATTTTTTAAGGGGTGCCATATCAATCCTTGCAAACTACAAGCCCTTCGCCCTTCTGCCCATGATTTTCTATAAATCCTTCATAGGGATGTCTCTGTAATGGCTATCCACAGAATCTGGAGGCCCTTCCTCTTATTCTTTTCATAATTTTGGTTTTGAATGATAAGTTATTACCTTTTATGAGTGACATTTTTATTAACTCAGTACCTCCCAATGGAAAGAATATTTGACTCACCTTTTTCTGTATCCAGTCATTTCCCAGATCCTACATATTTTCATTCAAAATGTTTCTCTTTTGCTTGTTCTTCCTTCCCCTTATTGTCACCCTAGTCACGCCCCCTGTAATTTTATCTTGATGTTTCTGTGATAAGTTTTTGCCTGGCCAACAGAACTCCAAGATATCTCCCTTTTATGATATCCTACATACTTCATACATATACTATATACATGCTTTATATTATATGTATACTATATCCTAGATATTTGTTAAATTCTCACTTCCTTAGTTCATTCCTCAACTTAGCTAGGTGGCACAGTGGATAGAGGATAGGCCCTGGAGTCAGAAAAACCTGAATTCAAATATGACATTGGACACTTATGAGCTGTGTGACCCCTGGGCAAGTCACCTAACCCTGCTTGCCTCAATTCATCCTTTGTAAAATGAACTGAAGAAGGAAATGGCAAATCACTCTAGCATCTTTGCCAAGAAAACCCCAAACCCTGTCATGGGAAGTTAGATATAATTGAAATGGCATGACATCATTACCATATATGCAAACATGACTCACTAGAAGTGAGTAATGGTTTTCAGGTTTGAAAGTTTGGGGAGTTCTCACTCATGTACTGGTTACCTGTCACAGGAAGACCATAGACCTCTCTATTGTTAATATTGTCAATCACTTGTCGTGTTCTGCTATTCTCGTATTATTGAATCCTAAGATTGTTAGTTTCTTTTGCCTGTCATACTGCTCTTTTGACTCATATTGAGCTTGTAGATGATTAAACCACCAAGTAATTTCATTAAAATAGTTGTCTAGGCATACCTGCCAACATTTTGTATTTGCTGTACAGCTTTTTGTTTTAAATAGTATGAATAATTCTACACATATGTATATACGTACACACATATGCATGTATATACATATGTGTGTAATATACATATACACAGTTATACATATGCATACACATATACATGTGTGTAAAAAAATATACACATACACCTATTTGTGTCTAAGGGTAGCCATCTTTAGGATGGGTGGAGGGAAGAAAAAAAGGGGAAAAAGAAATTTACATGATCACTTTGTTGTATATTTGAAAGGAATAGCAAGTTGTGCAGAGTAGATTTGCATTTTCATGTGCAATTATCTTTTTCATTGTACTATGTTATTGGAAATGACTATTTTATTCCATAAATTTAAAATAAAATAAAATTTTAAAAAAGAAATAATATGGATAAAGATAAAAATATCTAAATTAGAAAGATAATTATTTTGCCCTAAAAATTAAAAAAAAAACCTGTAGTACAGCAGTAGGGTATAGTTATATTAAGGGACTTTATCTCTCTGGACATTTGCTAGATATCTGTCTCTACTTAAATCTTAACAGCTTGTAAATTCTGTCTTTTGATAACTTCATCTTTCATAAAATAGAGGAATCAATAAGGGCCTAAATGCTCCTTATTCTACAACCTGTTTTAAAGAATAAGAAGAAACTGCCTAATGAAGTGGAAATGAGATGACGCTTAGGAGAAGATGACCATACTATTGTAACACAATAGAAATGTGAGCTGCACAAATCTAGAGACAGCTCCATCTCAAATGTTTAAGTGGACTATTTGTGCCTGACCTAGGGTAGAACTTTCCAAGCTACACTGGACTGATCAGCAACAGCAGAACATACTGTACCTTGACCCCAACACTGTGATATCATTAATCTTTTTCAAGTATAAAGGACAGACACCAACAAAGGGATTGGTCTTGGCAGAAAGAATGGTGAACTCTTTAGTAACAACTAAAAGCTATATGGCTATTTTCATCTTTATAAAATCTTCAAGGACACCCTTGATGAAAATGTGAAAATGAAACTAGCAGTCTTTTGTTGATTTTTCTACTGCAAATGAATATAAAATCTCCCTCTAGACTCTAATGGCCTTATGATCTTATTGATTATTTGCTTAGAATCTTCTAATATGGCTGAATCACAACTCTTAAATACCTACCAATCATGGTTTTTAACTTTCTGGAAGCATAGTCTGTTTCCTTATTATATGAAACCAAAGAAAGCCCATGAAATAAATAAGAAATATCCCATTTTGTCTATTTTTGAAAGCATTTGACTTAGTATAGTAAAATATTATGTTAATGTCCTCTTAAACCAAGCAATGCCCATGCATGTAGATGTCAAAATAATGTAGCATTCTAGAATATATTTAACTAGAGATAGCTTCGTTACATGATTTCTTCAGTATTGGCATCGAGTACAATGTGAAATTGAAAGACATGTTCTCATCTAAGGAAGAAGAACACTTGTACTATGAAAAATGTTCTATACAAAATACAAATAAAAGAAAATTTTCTTTTTGATGGAAGGGTTTTCCAGTGTTCTTAGAAGTGATATTTCATTAACTGTATCAAATCTCAGAACTGTGTAAACTTGCACAGTTGAAATACATAAAAATGCAAGTGGGACCATTTTAGACATCCTGCCAATAAAAGCAAAGTGGATGAAGATATTGCCTATGACACACAGGGACAGAGGTAGTCCAATGAATATCTTTTGTATAAACACACACAGAGAGATGACAGGCACAATACATGGACAATAAGCTGGGGCTAATAATTGAGTAAGGAAAATTGAATTGGATAACATTTTGAAATCTTAATAATGTTTATAATTCTTGAAAGCTTCATGAACTAAGAATAGTCAAGGCTTTGAACAAGGACATTAAATGTGGAGAGTGTAGATAGTTCTTGAAGTGTTTCAGGAAAAACAATAAAGCTTAGCACCCAATTAGCAAAAAATAATTGTTTAAAATAGGAAGCTATCTTCCCAGACCTGCCTGGAGCTGACTCAAGCTCCTCCTTCATCTGCCTCCACAGAAGTATCTTTGCCCAATATTCCAGTTTCCCTGTTCACCCCCACGGGATCATGTCTGTCACTTCTCAGCATGCTTAACTGAAGACAGATTTAGAGATTCCTAGTGATTCCTAGTACCCTAAATACAATTGATATTGACTATCCAGGGCACAAAAATTTCTAGGAACAGCTTTGATTGTATTCCTTAAAATTTTATATTATTTCATTTTTTTCTTTTTCATCGTCTTTATTTCTGAGTGTATTGATCCACATCCTCTACCCAGAGAACCATTTTTCTCTTGTAACAAAGAAAAAGAGAGGGGGAAAAAATAAAAAAAAAACAGGTCAGCCAAACTAAAATTTACAATATATATGACATTATTTCAATGATGGCCAACTATTTGCTGTCATAAAAAGCTGTCTGCCATCAGTACATATATATATGTATGTATATATATATATATATATAATATATTATGTAATATATTATATAATATATGTGGGTGTACATTATGGAGCAGCATGATTTCACAATGAATTAAGGTTATAATTTATGCAAAACATGGTGGAAGAATAAGTGAAAGTATGTGGGTATATGTACCAGTATGATAACATACATGAGAAGTGAAACAAATGTCTCTTCAAGGACAAGGAGATGAGCTGATCACGTAACAATGAGAGAGAACAAAGGTAGACTGTTTCAGAAGGAACACAAGGTGTCCCAGATATTAAAATAACCAGAGGCAGCCTACAGTATATGGAATAGCTTCTCTATGATTTTTTTTACTAACTTGGACAATAACCTTACAAGATGAAAAGTTGTGAAGGAATTCAGAAAAATGGAAGGAATTAATTCAATAATGAGCTCACTGATGAGCTCATGGATCCATCAGGGGTATCCAAGCATTTGTTGGGTCACAGTTTGAGGCTTTATTGATTATTTTAGTTGAATGTACAATTTCTGCCATTTGCAATAATGTAACCCCTGTCATCAAAAAATGGGCAGCTAGGTGATGCGGTGGATAGAGGGCAAAGCCTGGAATAAAGAAGAGCAGTCCTCCTGAGTTCAAATACCAAACAACCACCACCACCACCACCACCACAACAACACATTTTCTGTCATTTGCAGTATATAATCTCTGTCACCAAAAAAAAGTCAATATACTGTTTAGGGCACTTAGCTTATACAATTTTTGATTTATGAAGGTCCAAAACCAAGTTAGTATTTATGTTCAAATATCTCTAGTTTCTGGACAATGGTCTGTCTTTCCTGGTCTTTCCTGCCTTTTGAAAATGAAGGGAATTTCAAAGTTGCTTTTCATTCCTTTCACATGTGTAATTAGCCTTTATTCAGAAAATCAAAGGGATATTATTATATGGTATAATATTCTAAGAGGTATAAAAAATGACTTCTAAAAATTATAGGAGGCTGTTTTTAAAAGCCTCTGGCCATCATGCTGTGATCTGAATCTGAATGCAGCAGTCTTACTTGCTAAAATTCTATTTATTGCTGCCATCGTCTATGAAGCTTTTCTATTGGATTACATTGTATTTCTCGCATGTGTAGTACTTCTATTGAAAAGTAAAAATGTTCTACATATACCCAGTCCTTTGGAATCCACCTATATAACTCCATCGAAACTCATGCCAGAGTAATTGACTACAATTTTCAAATACAAATACATAAATGTGATTCCATATCTTAAGGCACGTTCTCCTGTTGTATCAGCTCTAGGCGAGAACAAATTAAACACTTGAGGAAATTCTATTATGTCAAGCTTGTAACAGCCTCTTTCTCTGAAAAGATAGGGTCCCTAAAGGACAAACACTTGAAAGAACCAGACAAATATCACTTACTCTCAGCAGTGTTGCTGGAACTCTTGCCTAATATATTGGCTTGCCAACACTATCCACATGATTCTATATTACACTTATCTTCTAAACTGAGGACTGAGGATTTAACCTCTAACAAGCATACATGGTATAAAAGAATTTTGCAGTGACCTACCTATTACATAGTCTTTGGTATTTATATTTCTGAAGGCAATGCAAATGATCTCTATGATTAAAGTTTAGGTAGGACTCTCTTCTAGAAGAAAAGGTAAAAGGTCTAGAGAAATAAATATCCACTTTACAGATAACCATAAAAGTACCTTGAAACAATGAAAAAAAAAGACTCAAGGTAAGGGGAAAAAAGAAGAAAGTGATCTGAAGAGGCAGATGAATGAGTACACCTGTCAAAAGGCATTTATTAAGTGTTTAGTGCAGTTAGGTAGCTCAGTGGATGGAGTGCAGGACCTGGAGTCCAAAAGACTCATCTTCAGCTCAAATCTGGTCTTAGACACTTAGTATCTCTGTGACACTTGGCAAATCACATAACCCTGTTTGCCTCAATTTATTCATCTGTAAAATGAACTAGAGAAAGAAATGGCAAACCATTCCAGTATCTTTGCCAAGAAAACCCCAAATGTAGCTATGAAGAGTTGAACATGACTGAAAAACAATTGAATAAACAAAAAGAAATACCTAATGGGTGGCAGGCTCCTAATAAAAACATAAAAAGTGAGACATTTCAATAATTAATCCAAATACATTATTTTATTTTTCTTTTTTTCTCCTAAGGAGAATATTTCTGGTGATATATATATATGGAGAAGGAAATAGTCAATAGGTAGAAGAAATCTAAGTATGGAGATGAGCTCAGGTCCCAGACCTTGATAAACTCTAATCCATGACATTAAAAGAATTGGTTGATATGACCACTGAGCCACAAAATCATTAATCTTTGAAAGAGGGGGCAGAGCCAAGATGGTGGAGAAAAAGCAGGAACTAGATTGAACTCCTGCTCCAACCACCTCCAACACCTGACTCTGTACAAATTTTGGAGCTGCAGAACCCACAAAGTGACAGAGAGAAACAAATCTTCTGCTGAAGGCAGCCTGGCAGGCCAACAGTAAGGATCTATCTCACCAAGCTGGGAGCAAAGCACAATCCTGTGTGAGCTATACTGCCCAGACCCACACTGTCATAGACCCATGGCACATACCCAGAGTAGCAGACTTCAGGAGAGTGAATCACTGGCAGCTGTGGTGGTTTCCAGACTTCTCAACCCATAAACACCAAAGAGAAATTAAAAGGTCAGTGAGGAACTCTGTTGGAATTGGGTGAGAGAAGAGCATGGTCTGGCCCCTGCACCCCAGGTGGCAAAGGTGACTGAAGCTGCAACTACTGCCATGTGGCTGCCTCCTGAGCTCCAGGCTTACAGATTGTAGGGGACCAAGTGACTCTTAAGAGAGTAATCGCTTTTGCTTTGACCTCCTTGGATCTTGCTCCCAGTCTTGAGTGGTGGTCCTGGGATAAGGAGCACTAGTAGAGGTTGTGGTGGCTATAGAGAGGGCACCCACCTCATAGCTCTGACAACAGCTGTCCAAGACCCCAGAAAATTGGGACACAGCACTCTCCATTCTGGAAGCAGAGTTCTACCATGGCAAAGAGCTCAAAAGTCAAGTAATTGGCTGGCAAGATAAGCAAACAGAGAAAGCACACTCAGACTATAGAATCTTTTGCAGGGGATAAGGAGGATCAAAACATAGAACCAGAAGAAGACAACAAAGGGAAAAATCCTCCATCAAAAGCCTCCAAGAAAAAAATGAATTGGCCACAGGTCATGGAGGAGCTCAAGAAAGATTTTGAAAATCAAGTAAGAGAAGTAGAGGAAAAATTGGGAAGAGAAATGAGAATGATGCAAGAAAATCATGAAAAATGAGTCAGCTGCCTGACTGAAGAAAGTAACACCTTGAAAAATAGACTAACTTAAATGATGAAAGATGTCCAAAAAACAAATGAGGAGAAGAATGTCTTAAAAAGCCAAATTAACCATATAGAAAAGGAATTTCATAAAATAATTCTTTTGAAATTAGATTGGAAGAAATGGAAACTAATGGCTTTATGATAAATCAAGATACTATAAAACAAATCCAAATGAAAGAAAAAAATAGAAAACAATGTGAAATATCTCATTGGAAAAACTACTGACCTGGAAAATAGATCCAGGAGAGATAATTTAAAAATTATTGGACTACCTGAAAGTCATGATCAAAAAAAGAGCCTAGACATCATCATAATAATCTCTTTCAAAGATTATTAAAACAAATGTACTTTGGGATTAAATAAGTGAAAATACCTAGAGTTTCATAAAATTAAGATAGTTTAATCTTTAAACTGTAATGTAGGGAGCATTATATGAATTCCTGTCAAAATAGAGGAATATTTTGAGAATATCAAGAAAAAACTGTATCCAAAAAGGTTAAGCATATGTTTAGGGTTCTGCTGTTTAACACTTTTATTAATGAAGAGATAAACACAGAGATAGGATGCTTATAAAATTTGTCATTGATGAAATCTTGGAGGGTAACTAAAATATTTGATGACAGTATCAGGATGAAAAAAGATATCAAGAGGCAAGAATGTTGGGCCAGATCAAATAAGTGAAACTTAAAAGAAAAAAATGTCATTTTCTACACTTGGGTTTCAAAATCAGTCTCACAAATGCTGGATGGAGAAAAGTGACTCCCCATCCCACTTCATGTGAAAAAAGATCTCGTTTTGTTGTTGTTTTTTAGCGTGCTGAAAGGTAAATGGCACTCAACAGGGTGATATAATAGCTGAAAGGGAGCAATACCATTGAGAAAGGCAAAGCCTCAAATCCCAGAACTAGGACAACAATAATCGTCCTGTGCTCTGGTAAAACTACATCTGAAGTATTAGCTTCTATTCTAGGTATCACTTTGTAGCTATACAAGTTGCATGTTGCCCATTCTCACATTAATATGTTATCCATATAGGATGTCTAAATATATAGACAAATAGCTCCAAGGGAGGGATTAATAGCTATCTCTGGAATCTTGTCCACTCTTCTCTAGGGAAAATTGTTCATGCCTGGAGGGGAGTAGGAAAATGAACTGCAAGGCTGGCTACTCTTCTCCCTGAGAGAGGAATATTGTACTATAATTTCTTATATCTGCCACCCCTTTACCCAAATACTGATGGTACAAGGTAATGATTTGGGCTAAAAAAAAATCCATTTCCATAGTTACTATCCATTAAAGGACAACATTATGTCAAATTTATACCTCCCCAGCTTTGTCCTTACCAAATGCATGTTACACAAAAGACCATCATAACCAAATAGTAAAATATAACCCATTTAACCAATCAGATAGTAAATAGAAATTGGAAAGCTCTGTAGATTAGAATATACCAAGAATAATAAGCTCTCTAGCTCTCTATTATTATTCTAATCTATATACCAAGAATAATAAGCTATAGAGCTTATTATTCTTGGTATATTCTAATCTACAAAGCCTTCCAATTTCTTCCAATACGCTAGAGAGCTTAGAATGAGATACATCTCACTGTAATCAGAGAGAGCAGCTTCTGTTTCAAACAGAAGTGAAATTCCCCGGATTCTCTAGGGAAGCAAGTTGATAACTAGAGGCATGCTGAGGATCCTCCTTTCTCTACACGTCTTCCATTTACAAAGTCTGTCTGTTTGTCTGTGTGTCTCTCTCTGTTTCTCTGTCTCTCTCTCTCTGTCTCTTTGTCTCTGTCTCTCTGTATCTCTGTCTCTATCTCTCTGTCTCTCTCTGTCTCTGTCTTTGTCTCTGTCTCTCTCTCTGTCTCTCTCTTTCCTATTTCTCCTTCTTTCTTTTTCTCATAGAAGGAATATCTCACCTCTCCAAAGCTGACCACGTGTATGTAGCTCACTCCCCTTCACCCCACAAATCTCATTATTTGTCCAACACTGTCATTTCTGTTTCTAAAATATCTCTTGCACTGAACAGCCTCTGACTATGGATATAAGTACCATCTCAGTTAAGGCCCTCATTTCCTCTCACCTGGACTTTGCTGGGCCTTCATTGAGACAGTATCCACTAACCAAGGCTGTCTTCCAAGGCTCCATTCTGAGTGCTTTTCTGGCTCTATAATATCTCAGTTGCTAATATCATCAGCAACAAAAAATTGGATTTAGTAATCTCTGTGTAAATGATTTGTGAATCTATTTATTCATTCATACTCTCTTTTTTGGCACTTGGAAATTAGTAGTTAGTCAACAAATATTCTTAAGTACCAACTATGTACCTGACATTGTGCTAAGCACTGGAGATACAATTATGCTGGGGATGCAAATTCATAAAAGAGAATGAAAGTCTAGGAAAACTAAACATACAAAAAAAGCTTAACAAGTGAGAAGGAGTTCGCATTGAGGAGGAATGCTGGAAAACTCCAAGGAAGACCAAAAGAGTACAGAGCAGAAATTGAAGGGATTAAAAAAGTGAAGAGATGGCTAGCTCAGGACCCCTTCTTAAATGGAGACTCTAAAGTCCATGACTCTACCCTCCAATCAGAGAGCGGGTGCTTAATATATGGTTGTTAATTGAGTTTACTTTTACTGTTGCAATGGCCTCCTAATAGGTCCCTCTGCCTCAGATTCTTTTTAATTCTAATAAATCCTCCCATATAGTTGTCAAAGTGATCTAAGAGGTCTAACCTGTTACTACTCTATTCAATAAATTCTAGTGATTCTCTGTTTCCTCTGGGATTGGATATTCACTTCTCTGTTAGATTTTTAAAGCTTGCTGCAACCTGACCACAACCTACCTTTATACTCTTGTTATGTATACTCTTTCTTGCAAGCTACAACCTAGCAAATCCATCTTTGTTCATTCTCACACATAACACTCAAAAATTTCCCATCTCTGTGTTTTTGTTTTGTCAAACTTTCATACCTGGAATTTATTCTCACTTTCATCACCTAGAATTCGTTGGTTCTTCCATCCCAAACTGCCAGTGCCTTAAAAGTTGAAAGTAACTTGTATTTATTTTTTACATATATTTTATACACACACACACACACACACACATACACATATATATATAAAATCTCCCCTTGGGGGTTGGGATTTTTTTTCATTTTTGTCTTTGTATTCCCAGTACTTACCTCAATCACTGGTAGTACACCACCACATATTCACTATTTTACCTACCAATAAAATTCAAAATATTAAAAGAATGGCTTTTTAAAATCAGCACTTTATTTTGTATCCTTATAATAAAATCCTTTTTAAAAAGTTCTTAGTTTTAATTGTTTTTTTCCTTTTACTATCTCACTAGCTAATTCCATGATATATAATATGTGTATGTATATGCACACATATAGTCTTTAGCTTCTAATAAATATTAATTTTTCCTCAGAGTCTATTAAAGAGAAAGAAGTAAAGACTACAACATCCTTAAAGGAAAAAGGTAATGGTGTATAATGAATTGTGAAACCAAATTGATTTTCCTATTGCATAGCCACATTCTTCACTAAAGTGTTTTATTAGTTACTTCTTAGTACCTGAAAACTTTCGACTTTATGTGTCCTTGTGTGTGTATATGTACATGTGCACATGTTTATGTATATATGTATACATATATGGTATGCATGTATATATGATGTACATATATACTCAATGTACATATGGCATATATAGTTTATATATGTATATATCAAGACTAGAATATATATGTAAAGGCAGAGTATATATGGCAAGATTAGAATTCATATGTATATTAATATATATACAGAGTATATGTATATGCATATGTATATATAGCATATGTATATACAAAGTAGGATAAATATGCATATATTAAAAAAATAGAATTCATATTCCAAACTGTAGCAAAGAATGCCAAGAGGAAAAAATTTCCCCCTAAACTTTAATAGATACAAAATTTCTTTGAAATATTTTCCCCTTCTGACTACAGAGGTACTAGAATCATGATTGTAAAGCTGTAAAGGACCCTAAAGATTATCATTTCCATTGCTCTAATTAACTTGCAATGAGATAAAAAAGTAAATACACATAAATCATCAGCATTCCTATATATCACAAACAAAAACCTGTAGGAAGAGATAGTAAGAGATACCCCATTTAGAATAATTCTAGACAGTATAACTGGGAGTACGCCTGCCAAAACAAAGCCAGGAACTATATGAACAACATTATAAAAAATGTTTTATACAAATGAAATCAGATTTAAAGAACTAGAGAAATATTAATTGTTCATAGGTAGGCAAGGCCAATATAACAAAAATGATAATTGTACCTATACTAATTTATATATTTAATGCTATTACCATTAATTTACTAAAAATATTTTACCAAGTTAAAAAGTAATAATTCATTTGGAAGAACAGAAGGTCAAGAATACTGAAGGAACTTATGAAAAAATGTAAAGGAAGGAGGTTTAGCAGAACCATATCTTAAACTATATTATAAGGCACTAATTATCAAATTATCTGCTATTGACTAAGAAATAGAAAGGTAGATCAGCGGAACAGAGTAAGATGTATAATTTATAGCAACAAATTACTATAGTAACTTTGTGTTTGACAAGTTTAAAGATTTAAGTTTGGGGGATGAGAATCAATTATTTGCTAAAAAAAAATAATAATGTTGAGAAAACTGGAAAGCAGTCTGGCAGAAATCGTGCATAGACTAATATCTTATAACATTTGCCAAAATAAGGTCAAAAGGGATTCAAGACCTAGATAAAAAGAGAGCTATTACAAGAAAATCTGAAGAACATGGAACATATTGCCTATCAGACTTACGTAATTGGCAAACAGTTTATGAATGAACAAGAGATAGAGAACAGAGTGGGGTATAAAATTAAAAACTTTTTGTACAAATAAAACAAATGTAGCCAAGATCAGAAGAAAAGGAAAAAGTGGAGAAGAGGGAGAGGATTTATAGACAGTTTCTCAAATAAAGGTCTCATATTTCAAAAATATAAATAACTGTCAAATATATAAAAATACAAGTCATTCCCCAATTGACAAATGATCAAAGTTTTCTGATGAATAAATCAACATAAAATTTATAGTTATATGAAAAAATGTTCTAAATCATTATTGATTAAATAAATGCAAATGAAAATGCCCTTGAGTAATCATTTTATGCCTATCAGATTGGCTAAAATGACTGAAAGGGAAAGTGACAAATTTTGGGGGGAATGTGGAATAACTGGGATACTAATTCATTTTTGGTGGAACTGTGAATCAATCCAAATATTTTAGAGAACAATCTGGAATTGTGCCTGAAGAGTTATGAAACTGTCCACACATTTTGGTCCAGCAATACCATTACTATGTCTGTTTCCCATGATGACTGGGGAAAAAGGAAAAAGACCTGTATGTTTTAAAATATTTATAGCAGTTCTCTTTGTGGTGGCAAAGAACCGAATATTGTAGGGATGAATGTCAATTGGAGATTGGTTGAACAAGTTATGGTATTTGATCATGATCATACTGTGCTATGAGAAATGATGAGCTTGACGATTTTAGAAAAATATGAATAGACATGCAGGAGATAATGAAGAGTGAAATGAGCAGAACCAAGAGAACATCGTAAACAGTAACAGCAATATTGTTTTAAGAACAGCTTTGAATTAATGAGTCATTTTGACTATTATAAATAGCCAAATTAACAACAAAGGACCTGTGAAGGGAGATGTTATCTGTATCCAGAGGAAAAGCCGATAAACAGAAGTATGTATACAATAATTATATGTGTGTATATGTATACATATATACATATACACACATATATATGTATGTATGTGTGTACGTATGTATAGTAGCTATCTATATGGCAGTGGGAGGAAGGAAGAACTGAAAAGGAAAAAAAAGGTATGTGATAACTTTATATTTAAAAGGAATAGCAAGTGGTATATAACAGATTTGCAGTTTCTCTTTATTCTGCTATATGATAGAAATCCTCATTTTATTTTTAAATTTCAAAATAAAATAAATATGTTAAAATAATGTTAAATGGTCCAAATATTTTTAAAAAGAAACATTCTGTTAAATTATGACAATCAGAATTGAAATGAAGTCTTCTAATCCCAACTCAGTGTTCTTTCCACTGCATTTGTTGCTTCCATTGCTTCCTTGTTAAAATAGGCTTTGTTATTTGAAGGTGTGTCATGGGTTAAATCTTGTCCCTTAAAATATAAATATGCAAGCAAAATCCTGGTGTATCAGTTAGTATGTAATCAATCAAACAGATTTTTACTGACTACTCAGTGCTGTGCTAAGCACAATATTATGTGTGTTAGTCCTTTCCATGGGAACCACATAATACAGATTTTCCATTTCATTAACTCAACATAGTGAGTATTTTACCAAATCAGTCCTAATAACATATCTAATTCTAGTTCATTCCTTTAGAATCTCCATGGTCCATGTCATATAAAGTATTTTTCAGTGGTTTAAACTATAGAAATTTGGCCTGCATAGGTATAAATGTGAATCATAGAAGCTGAGAGTTGGGAAGGACATCAGCAGTGATCCTTCTCAGAAACATGAATCATCCCTGTGGTATCTGAAGAAAGAGGACATTAAAAAGTTAGGAAAAATACTATACAAGCCTTAAATCACTAACAAATGTCTTGCTCAGTATATCTTAGAACAAGCCAGTCTGCCTTTAGATGGCTGTAAATGTTATTTTCCCCTTATTTTGATCCTGAATCTACCTATTACTATTAGTTTTATTCTCTAAGACTAAACCTAAAAAATTTTAATTATATATGACAATCCTTCAAATGCTTGAAAATAGCAATTGTGCACTTTCAAAGTCTAAATTGCTCCCTCATTCAATTCAGCCTATCCCCATATGTCACAGTTTGGAATTCTGTTGCCATCTTGGTCACTCTCTTTTGAAGAGAGTTTATCAGTTTATCAATGTCTGCCCTAACATGTGGCAGTCAGAACTGAATGGCATATTTCAGCTGTGACCCAAGTAGAACAATGTGTAGTTGAAACTATTGTCTCCCTCGTTGCAAATGGAACATTTATTAATTGTCTGCTTTGTTCAGATCACAAACATTGCAGAACCCAACTCGCAAGACTACTGTTAGGGACAAAAGAGATCATGTATATAAACCACTTTTCTAAACGTAAAGCACTGTATCATTTCCATCTCATTATTACAATTTATAATAATTTTGTTTTCTTCCTGTTTGACGGGGTTCAGATAGCAATGATTCTTATTTACATCACTATCCTTCTATCATTCTTTTATGTTTGAGGTATAGTGGATTCTTATACAATATGTAAAATAATATTTTTGTAACAATTATATAAAAATATTGAGATGCAAGTGAATTTTTTGTAGACGTACTTTAAGAATTTTCAGGACAACTCTCATAGCAAATAAATGGTGTAGATTTTATATTAGGGTTTTAAAAAATATTTTAGAAGTGTTTTTTGAATTATATTACATATAGATTAGAGACTATAAAGATTTAGAATAGCAGCCTCTTTTAAAATGTTTTTTTTATTTTTTGTGGATTAATTTTTTTATCTTGGCAATTGCAAGCTATAGGTTCATCTGTGATCACTTTCCAGTTTCCGTACAGCTGTTGGTTTGGTTTGGTATTTTTTTAAATACTGAATGATGTTTTGAGGTCTGTATTTGTAGTACAGGCATTTATCATAAATTCCTCTATTTCTATAAAATCTCATTAAATATAAATTTTGTTTAATTTCAAAACAGGAAGATAAATCTACTCAAGAATTCATCTTTCAACAAAAGAACCTACACTGCTACATAGCACAATAACTAAGTAACCTATATGCCTGTTACTTTATTTACCAACACTTTCCACTTATCTTCCTCTCTTTTCCTCTAACACACATTTAGGGAATATAAAGATTTTTCCTGAAGTGTGGTTGTCTCCTTGAAATAATAATTTAAGAAACAAGAATTAATTCTGCCTGACTTCTAATACTGAAATACCTAAATTTTGTGAAAGTAATTCATCACAATATCTATCTAAACTATCCTTTCTCTTAGCCTTCAATTCTCCATATGTTTGTATTGCAGCAGTTAGTAATGTAGATAATCTCAGGTCACATTAAATTTGTCTTATATTTAACAGGTTGGAATTCTCCATGTTAAGAATTTTTACAATATGTGAAATGTCTCATAGGTAAATATAAGGCCAGGTTCATCACACAGTGGTTGAATTAGAGTGGAAACTAATTGCATTTCTCCTATATTTACTTAGACACTAACCTATTTCCTGTGAATTCTTGATTTTCTTTTAACCTTTTTAACCTTTACTTATTTGGTTAAGTAACCCTCAAAGCTGAAATGGTTAAATTGCTACTGGAAGAGATCTGATCCTTAGGTCATAGCAAAATTGCATTGCTAATCTAATATAATACATTTAAAGATGAACATAGAAAAAAAAGATCTATTTCATGAATATTTGTTCATGGCTACATACAATACAGCAAAAAGGATTTTACACAGAAATGAATCTGGAACATTCAAGTTTCTTCCTGAAAACATTTTTTACATATGTACATATCAGGAACATTAATGATCAGTCCATAAAATATTGTTTTCTATATCTACATGACAGACAGAATCTGAATTGAATAATCAAATAATCAAAGCAGAGGGCCAGGGAATCTTAACTGATGTATATGTGTTCAAGGGCTATGACAATAGTTCCATTCATTCTTCTCCTTTGAAACCACTACTATCAGTACATTGACTTGTGAAATAATTTCCTATTTCCTGTCCAAGCAGAAAGTGGACAAGATCTTCTCCCCACCTCACCTCCCCCCGCCCAGCACACATACATGCACAACCATGCATGACCTCCATCCACATAGGCATGCATAGAGTATGGAACAATATGATTCATGCCTTATATACACTTATGTTTACCAACACTACCCCACCCACAGTTGCACACGCCTCTTCCCAAATCCCAGGAACCTTTTGCTTGCTCCATGCCTATGAAGATGGTTCAGTGACTTTATCTCTTGACTGAGGTTCCCATTTCACAAAGCAAGTAAGTTCCTGCCCTCTGCATGATTAGACAAGAGTTCCCACTTGCCCTCCCTGAGCAGAAATTATTCCTAAAACACCGTGGTTGAAACTTTGATTTCATATATGTCTACATATACACATACATACATACATACATATGTATATGTATGTGTATATACAAACTTACATATATGTCACTTAATTCATCATAAAATTTAAAAGAGAAAGGAAAAAAATCTATATAACTAAAATTCTCCCTATTTCCTTATTTTTTTCTTTATCTTCTCATCTTTTCCTCTGTCTTCTCCTGATTCAAACTGACTCAAACTTCCCCCTCGGTCAGATTTAGTCTAAATTAAGATTGTTCTCATTGGAATGAAGAACTATAAGAGGCAAAATGATATCTCTGAATATTAGAATACACTCACTATCTTAACTGAAAGGTACAAGTGACAATGCCTGCAAGGCTTGCATGAGTTAGGAACACCTGGGTTTAAGCTATCCCTCTGACATGGTCTTCTTTTGTGCCCAAGTATAACTCACTTTTAGTGAATGAGGCAACTGCTTGCAAATCATAGACACCATTACACTAATAGAGATAGATATTTATCATTTTAAAGTTACAGATCTCTTTTAAATTATATACAGTGTTATGTAATGAAAATAATTATGGCAGTATTGTCCTTGGTTCTCTTTCTTATATAATATATACCTTTGACTCCTTTGCCTTCCAGGTTAGCCTAACATTCAATTTGGACACCTACTTTCCTTTTGCCTTTCCACATCAGTAAATTTAGCAAATCTGCTTTATTATCTACTGCTCTATCCCTTTTCCCTTTGAGGTTTGACAGGCCACACTTACCTTGCAATGTAGTTCTTTTCATGGGAAAGCTGAATTTTTAAGAGAAGGTGTTTCTTGCTCCATTGGAATTCAGTTCTAATCAATTCTTCCATGATTCACTGCATTTATTTGGTTATTGAACTTGGTTTCTAACAGATAATCAGTCATACCTTTGACTATGATTAGATAAATGCTCAATTAGTGATAATGGCATGAAATTTACATCTTATTCTAACAATTTGCATCCTTTATCCCATTATATAATCACAGGATAACTACTCTCATTATGAAGATAATAGTGATTGAACCACACCAGCATGAGAGCAAAAAATACTGTCATTCTCATAATGCTATTCTTTCCATTACTGTTACTGAATCTTATAAATGTGCTTACTCTTTATGACTAGAATATCAACTTCATTTACAAATGATCTTAAGCTATAATTAAACTTTTTCAGAAGACAGATGGCCTAGACTCCAGACACAACCTCTGACATCAGTGTTAACAAACTAAAGCCCTGTATCAGCCCCCAATGGGGGACTTGCCACCACAAATCATATGCCAACTTATTAGTATACCTCAGCTTTATTAAGAGAAACTGGCCTCACTTGCCTTACAAATATTTTTTTTAACTTGATGAAAATCAGATTTGATATTCTGAAACTTTGTCATTGGTGCTATTGTTCATCCCTCATTCTCAAAAAGAAGCAATGATGTGAAATCCCTCTACCTTTCAAAATTTCATCAGCAGTGTTGACCTGAATAAGCAAAGAAAGGCATGGACATTTTGTACTTGGACAGCACCAAAAGATAATCTAGATAATGCACATTCAAGAAAAGAATTAATTTTCTTCTTCATCAGTGCTTCCAAAATTGGCAATGTAATTATTGTTATATAACAATTGTTACAGTAGAAGAAAATCTGTGATGAAAGTTCAAAAGAAATTTTTTTTAAATGGTCTTGTCTAAAGACAGACAAAATAATCTTCCTTCTCTTCTAGACTTGCTTGGCTCAAACAAACAAAAAATCACCTACCAGACATCTTACCAGATGATAATTATTCATGTCATATCAATGGTTCTCAACCTTCCTAATGCCATGACCCTTTAATACAGTTCCTCATGTTGTGGTGACCCCCAACCATAAAATTATTTTTGTTGCTACTTCATAACTGTAATTTTGCTACTGTTATGAATCATAATGTAAATATCTGATATGCAGGATGTATTTGCATTGTTACAAATTGAACATAACCCACAGGTTAAGAACCACTGATATCATATTAAAGAAGGCACAGAATCTGCATACTTATAATTTTAAAGAGGATTTAGCCTCAAATATGCTCAGGGCTTTGATGGTTTATGGGGTGGATATATATATATATATATATATATATATATATATGTATATACACACATATGTATATATATACACACATATACACACATACGCATATAGATATATCTATATGATATATTTATACACATAGATAAAGATAAATGCATATAGCATATATGATTAATCCCATGATCCTGAATGCAACTGACAGGATTTGACATTTTGTCAGAAAAGTCTCGCTCCCCTCACCTCTCTGCTGTGAGAAGTTACTTTCAGTGCCCTTGCATGACTTCAGTGCTTCATTAAACTTCCTTCCTTTAGCAGAATAAGTGGTACCTTACCTTGTATATGCCAGTAATACTGTAAAAAGCCCTTAGTAACCTGGCACACTTAAAAGAAGCTCGTTGGGCCTTTGCCTCAGGAAATCTAAAATGGAAAGTTAGTTTTTCCCGTTTTGAGCAAACTGACAAATGCCACCATGGCAGCAAATATTGATTAAAGTGTTCCTTGGTGGATCAAGATACTTGGAGGGGGTGGGGAGAAGAGGGGAGAAGATCACTGTTATTTCATTATTATCACATTTCTCATATTATTGCTATTATTATTAGTATAGACTTGCACTTTCATCCTTGTGGAAAACCTCTCCTCCTGAAGCAGTCAGGCAACTTAATTTTATATTAGAGTCTTAGACAGTCATTTTTGTAAATGACAAGTTGAGTACCTCAACTACATATACCAAAGGCAGGACTATCTACTGTAACCCACAGCCTCTCCACAGGTAACTATAGTGAATAATATTATCTGATACATTAAATAGAATTACAAAAAAAATGTTATATGAGGTCTGATGGGAAAGCTTGCTGCCAACCAGGGATACTAGAGACTCTTCCAAGTAAATATCCAGAGACTCCTTCACATATATATCTAAGAGACTCCTCCAAGTATATATCTGATTAATAGATTTCATTTAATTTACAGCAAAAGAACACTAAGCTTAATGATAGCATCATATACAGGGCAACTTAGAAGGGGAAATGTAATACTAAATTTTAGTAACTACTCTATGCACCCAAAATAAATAGAGTTAAATGATGGATACCTTATTATCATTAGCTTTTTATTGTATCCTAAAACCAGCACATATTAAAAGAGTGATATAAAACAAAAAGTAAATTTTATTTATATGCCTTTGATCAGTAATTGTATTCATGTCAATTGCTGCTTAGTTGAGTTGAGCATAGTTAACAAAATCATAATTAAGGGTTCTCTTCTCTAACAATGGCTTTTGCCCCAGTTTCTCATCAGTTGTTATATATTCATGTACCTGTTTTCAGTGAAATAAAGGAAAGAAAGTATAGATGTAAAGTGGAACATATCACCACTCCTGGGGAATAGGTTCCCATAAAACTCAAACTGAAGTCTCTCATGATATGATCATATCATTTGTCAGCCAAGGATAGTATATTCGTAAAGGAAGACCAAATTTGATAAGTTCTGAATCTTTTTCATATCTTAGGTTTGGAAATCAAAAAGGAAAGAGTACATATATTTGAAGGTACATAAATATCGTAGATCACATTAATAAGGACTAACGACCCCTCATTTTACAATTCAGGGAATGGAGCCTCACTTTCAGTTTTATTGAAAGTGGCATCAGCAGATAATGACTGTACACTAAGCTGTTTAAGGAAGTGGTGAATTCAGTCACTAATTATGACCTTTGACAGAGAATTCAGTGGCTAGAGAAAGATTCTGAAGACAAGATATGGCTAAAATAAGACTACTTCTAAAAAGGAAAATGAAGATCCTAGAAATATAAATACGTCAGCTTATCTTTTGGGAAATATATTGTATCAGCAATGCAGTATTCACAATGCCTACAGTAACTATAAATATGCTGATATAGTTATTAATCACAAAATGGAACAGGCTCTCTACATAAGAAATATAGATAGTGCATTCATTTAAATACCAGAAAACTGAGTCCCAA
>CM053584.1:282614332-282650308 GCA_028627135.1 Pseudochirops cupreus
AGAAATACACAAGGGGAAGGGTGTAGAAATCAATGTGGTAAATCAAAGGCAATATACTTAATTGAGCTTTATGAAATACAACTTACCAATTTAGAATAGGGTATACAATTACCCCTTTCACATTGTGACTTTACCCATCATAGCTTCAATATGATACAGTTGGCATAAGAAATTAAATGGGAATAGGTACTTAATAAGTGTTTGCTAATTGATTACTCTGGATTTACTCTGAAAAAAGGCAAATGATACTGTATTTTTTAAATTTAAAAACATGATTTGTATTGAGAGAAAACTGAAAAGTATTTCATGTTGAAATGTGGTAGAACATAATAACAAAATCAGCCCTTCAATTGGGAAACCAGAATTTAAGTGGTGATTTTGCCACGTCTGCCGTGTGACCTTGGATAAGTCTAGTAAGTAAGCAAAAGTCAAAGCAAAAATTTGAACCCAGATCTTCTTGAGTCTTGGGACAATGTGCTATCAATTTTGTCACACTGTCTCACATATGTATATATGATTTAGATCTGAATAATCTCTTAACAGTTATGTAGCCCAGGCCCCTCATTATAAAAATGACAAAACTGAGTCCTAGAGAGGTAAAATAATTAGCTCAATATCACGTAAGTAAACTGAGTTAGAGTTAGAACCCACATTCTCTAGCTCCAAATCCAACATTCTTTTCACTATAGTAGCTAAAATTATATCTGAAATCCTTGAAGTAAATGTGCTGTACCTAGCAACATTCAGTACAAAATGTCACTAATTACCTGGTTATAGCAAAAAGCAAAACCAAAAAATAATCTTTAAAATGTCACCTTAAGAGTAAGGATTGCATTGCTCTATTACTATGCATGGCATGCCCTTATGTAATGTTATATTGATTAAACACATTTGTTGCATGGTGATCACCTATGGGTTTTCAATTAAATCTCTTCCTGATCAACAAGGATAGCTAGGTGGCACAATGGATAGATAGAGCACAAGGCCTGCAATCAGGAAGACCTGAGTTCAAATTTGGCCCTGGGCAAGTCATTTAACCCTGTTTGCCTCAGTGTCCTCAACTATAAAATGAGCTGGAGAATGAAATGCAAATCTCTCCAGTATATTTGTCCAGAAAACTCCAATGTGTAATGGCAAGCACAGAAGTAGTTCACACCTTGTTTCAGATATTGAATTAACACCTTGTTTCAGTTTCTTTTGAGCCTGGTATCAAGTCTGTTAAGAAACAGAACATGTGAACCCCACAACTTATGAACCCTAGAACTCATGAACTCCTGCAACAGGAAGGGGAGGAGCTAATGACCCTATATAAGGAGAGGCCCAGGCTAGACACAGCAGAACTGAGAAGAGGACTCTTATGGTAGCAGAGTCAAGATGCAGAAAACTTGTGGTATCCCAGCATGCTGTTTGTCTGCTCTGTCTGTGTTGATGTTTGCTTGTGATACTTTGTACAGAAGCCCTGGGACCTTACTGGAAGCCCTGAAAGAGGATTTTCTGGTTGTATGTTTACAGAAGTCCTGGAGGAGGGTTTTGGAGGGCCTGGGACTTTACAGATGATTTGTGCTGACCTCTTGGACCTTGTTTGTGAGTGATGCTTTGTGTTGAGTTCTCAGATCTTGTTGGTGGGTCTGAGTTGATTTCACAGGCAGATAGTGAATTGACGATGGTGCCAGCAATGTGCATGAATATTATTGTGGCTCTGTTAAGCTTTAACTTCCTAGAAACTGGAACTGTGAAGGACTTGAGGTGGATTGGACACTGTGAGTTTCAATATGCAACAGGAACTGGATGAAGAACTGTACAAGCAGCTGGGCAAGGAACTGGGAGTTGCCTGCCTTTGAACCCAGGTGACAGTTGGAGCTGGGACCATGGAAGAAGAACCATGGAAGCTGAGATCCAGCCTCGAGTCAAGCTGAAAGAAGACTTTACTGGTATACTGTGTACTGACTGAGAAGATTATGATTTACTGTGACCTAGAGGTGGAGAACTTTGACTTTTGTACTTTGTGATTGAATTAAGGATTTTGTGATTGACTAACTGAATGGACTTTGTTTAAAACTATGTGACCACTGTGGTGAAAACTGTATGGCCATTTTAGTGATAAGTTGTTAAGTTGTGACATGGTGAATGCTGTGTTTTGATTTTCTGTGATAAGTTATAACATTGTGAATGCTGTATTTTGATCTTCTACAAATGTTTTGCTCTGATTTGTTATTGAATAAATAGAGAGCTCGCTATATTATATAATTGGAATCTTGGAAGCTGTTCACAACAGCAGTCTTCTGGGAAGCTGCTCGTGTGTGGCTTCACAGAGTCAGACATGACTGAAACAACTGAACAACAATCATCAAGAACAGGTGACATTCAGTCTTCCCCCAGTAGAAGTAGAGAATCTAGCCTAGAAAGCATGTAATACCAGCCTTTCCTACACATTTTAAGATAAAAATGCTATTGTATAGGTATTTGACTTCATTGATTACATTTCTCTTTATCTTTATAAGAATACAATATGAGGCATTTTTTTCCTGCCTGAAAATTAAAATGGATTACTATGAAGCAAATATAACAAACTCCAACTCTAATGAAAGTTTAAGGCCTCTGATTTTATGCTGTCATCTACTATTACAAAAGGGCAAAAAGTCCTTGTCAAGGATCAAATGACATAATGCATGAAAAGTGTTTCACAAACCTAAAATCACTATGTAAGTGTATGTTATTATAATTGTCCTCAAAACAGATTATGAAATAATTTTAAAAAATAAACCTCTAGGTGGTATGTGGTGGAGAGATTACTGGAGTTTGGAATGAGCCTAGATTGTAATATGTTTTCAATAGTGGGATGAGAGAACCTGGGTTCATGACCAAGTTTTCTCAGAGATATTTTTTCATGTGTTCTTAGAGACAAAGCAATACCTTAGTGACCTTTAATTTCATTCTTCATTTGTAAAATGGGGAAATAACTATTCGGATTATCTCACAGAATAGTTTCAAGGAAGTTGAAACTAAATAATATAAGTAAACAATTTATAATCACTATATGAATATATATACATAAGTATATATGTTTATGTATACATATGCACTTATATATATATATATATATATATGTATATATAATTTGAAATATTAGGATCCTGTATTTCATGGAGGAATTTTAAAAGCCATATAGTCTACTTCTTTCATTTTGCAAATAAGTGACTGAGGCCCACTGAGCTTCAGTGCTTTGTCCAAAATGAAATAGGCAATAAGTTACCAAGGCAAGATTTGAACCCAGATCTCCTAAATCCTATCCAGATTGAGTTCTGTTTCCAGAATATCTCTTTATAAGTATTTTTACTGTTGACTCCAAATAGTACTTTACAGTATTCTCCATCAAGGAAATAATGCTTAATTAATAAGACTGAAAATATTAGAACATGAAATTATAAATATCCCTTGTTCATAAATGCTCTTATACAATTTTTATGAATATAATATTAATAACAAAAATAACAGTACTAATTGTTAGCATTTATGTAGTGTTTTAAGGTTTTCAAAGCACTTTTCAGACATTATCTCTTTTGATCTTTAAAACAAACCTGAGAATTAAGTGTTATTGTTACATTCATTTTTATAATGAGGAACTTGAAGCAAACAAGAGGATAAGTAACTTGCTCAGGATAATACAGTCAGTGAATGTCTGAAGAAGGATTTGAACTCAGGTCTTCCTGACTCCAATCTGCTCACCTATCCCTCAATATTTTATGTTAAAAAAAAATCTTTTCCAATTTAAACTGATAAATTAAGCATCTCTTATAAAAAAGAAATCATATCACTAAGCAAAGGAGAATTATAATGAAGTTGTCTCTCACAAGATTTAGTTTTTAATGTTCTTTTTTCATTATCAGCAAATACTCAAAGACTTTCCCCATGTAAGTAGAGAAAAATATTCCATTCAATGCCCTAAATGACACACAGTATACAGAGGTCTTTGATTATTCTACTTATTTTGAAATTTTTCTTCATGGTGATCTCAATGTTAAGAATGTAGATTTAAAAATGTGTAAAGTCTATGTGCTATGACAGAAAGATCCTTGTGCTTGGACACAAGAAATCTAGCTTCTGGTGTCCAGTCTATACCTGAATAGTTGTCTACCACCAACTTAAAATATTGAGTTGCTTGCTTCAAGTTAGAAGAATGGTGTTGACCTGCCAGTTAGGATCCTTAATACTTAATACTTATTTGTGTCCTGTTAAGCCTTTCAACTCCCCAGGACTTGATTTCTTCACATGTAAGGTGAGGAAGTGAGTGGTTCCCAATACTTTTTTGTTCTTGGAACCCTTGTCAACAACAATAACAACAAAATGTGTTTGTACTCCCACTACTCATAATATTCTGTAATTATTTACTATTTAAGTTTTTGCTAAATGATTTTTAGCATGATCTCCTTGTGCCATCTTTGTGAGTGCCAAAAGGGTTCTCACTAAATGGGGAACACTGTATTACGTTATTGGTCTCTTCCAACTCTAAGTCATATAACTTCAGCCAAATTATTTAATTTCTCTGAATCTCAGTTTCTGTTTTCCATGAAATTTGGGGGCTAAATTAAATGTGTTTAAAGGTTTCTTCTACTTTGTAGATCTTGACTTGGCACTTTAATAACAAGCTTAATTTGGAAGATGACTAATTTTTTGGTTCAATCCTGACAAAATCAGTGACAACAGTAACATACTTTCATTGGTAACTGACACTAAATATAGTGGCATAGTCGTCTTATAATTTCTCCTTCTCAAGTTTTGTCTTTGCTGAGTGACATGATTTGTTTAGTATCAAGACCACTAAAATTCAGAATAAATTGAAATGCATGATAGATACTAAGAAAAAACAATAGGGGTTCTTTAAGAAGAAAGATCTAAAGACAGATTGGTCTATCACTTGGAGTAAATTGGGTCATCATAATGGATAACAGAGAATCGGCAGAAGTACTTGACACATAGTTCGCTTCTATTCTCTTTTCTAAGATGGTTGTGGAGGAAAGGGAGAGAGGGAAAGAAAGAGAGACTGACCACCACAGAATCAAAATGGTTTATAGAAAATTGGAAATCAAGATGAATGAAGAGATGACAAGAGAACATTTGAATTCTTTCAATGACTTTAGGTCACAAGGCCTGAATGAACTTCAAGAAGATAATGTGATATAATGGAAAGATCCCCAAATTTAGATTATGAGTCACAGAATTTGAGTTTCAGAATCATCTCAGAAATTCACTTTATGTGTGCCCTTAGTCTAGACCAGCAGTTCTCAACCTGTGGGTTGTGATCCCTTTAGGGGTTGAACGGGGTCGCCTAAGACCATCAGAAAACACGTATTTCTGATGGTCTTAGGAACCGAGACACTGCTCCTCTATCCATCTCCAGGTGGGTTCGCTCACATGCAGATATGCCCACAAATGAGTATTAAAGGGTCACAGCATTAGGAAGGTTGAGAACCACTGTTCTAGACAGAGCCTTAAAATTTTAAAGGTTCAGATTTTCTGTCCTTGCAATAAGGATGTTAGTAACACCATTGAGAGTACAAGGTTGTTATAAAGATCAAATTAGGAAGTGTTTCATAATACATATACATATATATAATACACACACACACATATATCTTCATTATATAAGCAATTAGCATATACCTCAGAATACTGAAATAACTTGTATATGATAGTTTCTTTTTTGTATGCCAAACGTCTAGCACAGTTATTGGTACAGAGCAGGTACCTTAAAAATGTGTGTTAATTGATTGATTGATTAATCTGAGCTATTAGCAGTATGGCACAATAGGAAAAAAAAATGCTGGAACTGAAGTCAGAGATTCTGGGTTCAGATTCTAGCTCTTATATCTTAACCTCTTCAATATTTTTTTATTTCTAAAATGAGGGGTTTAATACAGATAGATGGCCACAGAGGTCTTTTCAAGCTCTAAATCAATGAACCTATGAATCTATGAATGTATGCTAGATGAACATCATGTCCTTTTATGACAATGTTCTAGAACAGAAGAATAGAGAAATTACATAAGTATGTTTTACCTGGATGTCAGTAAGGTATTTGACAGAATGTTTCTTGAGCAGCTAGATTGGTGAATCAGTAGAGTCCTGGGCCTGAAGTCAAGAAGACTCATCTTCCTGAGTTAAAATCTGTCTGAGACACTTATTAGCTGTGGGACCCTGGGCAAGTCACTTAACCCTATTTGTCTCAGTTCATCTGTTAAATGATCTGGAGAAGGAAATGGCAAACCACTCTATTATCTTCGCCAAGAAAACACCAAATGGAGCCATGAAGAATAAGACATGACTAAATCAACAACTCTTGATATACTTGTGGATAAGAGAGAGAAGTGGGCTGAATGGTAACATAGTTAGGTGGTTATAAAACTGGTTAAATTATTGTCCCTAAAAAGCTGTGATGAATGGATCTATGTCAATATGTCTCTAGCAGAGTGTCATGAGATTCTGTCTTCCACTCTCTTGGCCATGCTCTGTTCAATATTTTTGTTACCAAAGATGTGAATAAAGGCATAGGAGCCATACTTTTCAAATTACACAATCAACAGCACAGATACAGTGATTTCTCTCATGTTGGGTAAAAAAATAGCAACATGAGAGTCAGAGTATAAGATAAACAACTGGGTCAAAAGCCATGACATGGGTCCAAATTCTGTCCCTGAAAAATACTAGTTGTAACATTGAGTAAGTAAGTTAACATTTCAGTGACTCAGGTAACACTGCAACTATATGTTGTAGAATAGTTCTGAGTTGTATTAATAGAGGGGGTTTTCTTACTACAGGTCTAAACAAAAAAAGAAATATATCTCCTCTGGCTAAAATTACATGCTAGATCTATATGATGAAATTTCATAGAGATTTATCTAAACACATCTTTCTGTGCTTAAAAATCAGCATTTATAAGTACAGGATGGAGGAGATATGACTAATAATACAGTTCATATGCAAAACCTTTGGAGATTTTAGTGAGCTTTCGAGTTCAACATATATTAACACAGTATGAAATGTCAAGCAAAAAGCTAATGTAAACTTAGGCTATATTAATGGTTAAATAATATTCAGAACTAGAAATATTATAGTTCATGCTTCCACGGTCAGACCACATCTAGAGTGTCATATTCCATTCTGGGCACTACATTTTAAAGACATTGGCAAGGGAGAAAGACTCTGGAAGAGCCCAGTCAGTTATGAGCCATTGTCTAAAACCACAAAATATGAAGAATGGTTGAAAAAAATGGGAGTATTTAACTAGAGAGAACACGGGTATACAGAGCATGGGAAAAGTCAATAAGTTAATAAATATTTATTATGCACTTATTGTATGCCAGGCATTGTACTAAGTACTGATAATATAAAAAGAAACAAAAAGAAAGATAAAATAAAAGCCAGTCTCTGAACATAGTATCTGATTCAAGTTTTTAAAGGGCCGTCATATGATGGTATTGCTTTTACTCTTCTTGGCACTAGGGGGCAGAATAATAACCAATGGGTTGAACTTACAGAGAAAAACTAAAGAATCAGGTTCCATGTCAGGGAAAGCTTTCCAACTATGAGATTTGACACAAAATAAAATGGGCTGCCTTGGGAGATGGTAAATTTCCTATCTCTAGAGAGGTCTTCTAGTCTAGAGAGGCTGAATGGTCTAGTGGGGATTCCTACTGATTGGGACAGAATGAACTCAATGGCTTCTGAGTTACCATCCAACTCTGAGATTCTATAATTCTATGACTTGGTGAATAATAGCAGGCAAATCTAAAGAACTCTTTTGTGTAATTAAAATAATAATAATTATGGTGATGATGCTATATCACTCCAGTAAGAAGGTACAGTACTACATGAAATTATCTTAGCTCCCTAATACAAGTTGGTTTATCTTATGGAGTTAACAGCTCATTCCTTTGAAATAAGATTCCCTCTCTGGGAAAATAGGACGAGATATCTGTTAAGTAGCAACATGACTCAAGGTACTTTTTTTTTTTTACTCTTCATTGTGACTTTAGCTCTTTTTTGAGATTAAACCCATGAGTTGTTGTTTCATGGACAAATTGTGTTGAATAATAGCAGGTAAAAATATGGCTATCACAATATAATCAGTCGAGGAGTCAGGAGAATAAACTGATTTATTATTGTTGATGTGGGACTGGCACATAGAACAAAAACCTGGCTGTGAAATTCTTAAAATAGTTCTCTTGTTCTCATCAGCCTTATTTTTCTTGGGAAGTAATGAAGTTCTTGGTACAGTATGCCTGTTCTCAACTGGTAGAGAAAGCTTGAGTTACATGAGTATAGATAAGCCCAGATGGCAGGCTCAAATTCTCTGTGGCACAGGGAAGCAATTACTAATGGAGCAATGAATTTAAAGGTTATTGTCTTCTGCCTGTCTCAATCCAGTGTTTTCCTTCTCGAGCAGTTGTCTTTCTAAAGGAGATAATGTCAGCGCGCTTCAGTTTTTTTTACCTTGCTCGGCTGCCTTGGTTGATTTTTCTTCCTTCTTTCCTGTAGTTGCTGCAAAATAAAGATAAGGCTCAACTAAAACTTCTTGTTGGACTGGAAGCCCCTGGAGGCAGAAAGTGTCCACAGTGAATTCAGTGCTTACTTAAGGCTTTAAAACAAATTCTTCTTAGGTTTTAAAAGACATAAAATAATTCTCCCCAATCTATGATGTAGATTAAATATTATTACTATTTTTCTCTAGTAATGTAGAGGAAAAGGTGGGGGGGGGGGGGTTTCATGGATTTGGTGTCTTCCCTAGCTAGATGATACATCCAAGACTTTTCTGGTATTTTGCTTTTTTCCTTTAATACAAGCCAAATATTGCCAGCTTGACAGAACCACAAGTAATTACTTCCAATTCTAGGCTATCTTTAAAAGCTCTATAGTGTCTTGAAAATGTCATTTGAGTAGTTCTTCAAATACAATCTAGATAGAACCTAACCAGCTGCATGGATAGCATAGTTGAGTTTAAGATTTAGATTTGGATTTTATTCCACTTGAATGTGAGATGGATGAAGTTATCCTAAAGCGACCAAAGGAGAAACTGGTATATGGCTCAGGATGAATTTCATCTGACTGAGCTCACTGAAATATAAATTAGAGGCTCTTATTTGAACATTAAGTATTTGAACATTAAAAGAGTAATGAAAGTATTCATCAAAATAAATTTCATTCTGGAAAATAAAACAGTAATTTTTATGCCCTGCAATATTTAAATGGATGTAAAATTTGGCAAAGTGCCTATAATTCCCAAGTGATACAGAATGAAGTTCTTTTGGTAACTCTAGCTCAATGTTTCCTAACATACTCTGTTAGCTTGAATTCATCAATCAATCAATAGGCCTTTGTTAAGTGCCTATTATATGCCAGGCAGTGTGCTAAATACCAGTGATAAAAAGACAAAATTGGCCAATCCCTTCTCCCTGAAATAGGATGCAATAAAGGACTGTCTTTTGTCTTTTACCTCCCATGCTTAGTACGGTGCCTGGCACACAGAAAGCAATTAATAGATTCTTGTTGAATGAGTGAATGAACCTGAAAGTGTTTGCGTGAAAACAAAGAAACCTACACAGAGAGTATATATATGTGTATATATATATATATATATATATATATATATATATATATATATGTATATGTATATATATGAGGGAAAAGAGTGATTTTTATGAACTTATATAACAAAGCTGTAGCAAATGCTGTAATACCATACTCCTAGTCTAATTGTTACTTTCTCATCGTAGCAGTTAAGACTGAATCAAGGAGTTCTATTTATGCAGGTGGCATCTGAAAATGGTAAGAATCCCAACAGACCCTGATAAGAGCATCTGGGAAACTGTCACATACAAAACACATCTGGGGGTTGATTTAACTATTGAACCAGCCTAGGATGATCTTAAAATGATTGTACAAAATTAGATACCTAAGCTCACTCTTGCGTAGAACTATACCTCTGATTAGGTTTGCCTGATCTTTTTTGGAACTTTGGGCACCTTTAAACTGTATTTGGTTAGAAATAAACAAATACAAAGAGAAGAGAAAGATCAAGACTCCATTCACTTGAATATTCCCAAGGCCCATTAGATATTATATACATATTCCTATATTTAAGCAAATGAGATTTTAAAAAAAAGGACCAATGCTTCTACCCTAGAAGGTCTCTTTTTTCTCTTATTCATTGTAAATGTTTTATTGACATTTTTTTCCTCACTGCCTCTTACCTATGATTTCCAATCCAATAGAACATTCCCTTATAATAATAAGTACAAGCAAGCAAAATAAAACAAAATACTATGTCTGAAAAGGTATGCTACATTCTGTGTTGCCTATAGGCTCTTTATACTTCACTTTCACACAGTGTAGTTACTCTCCGGTTAAATCTAAGAGAATTAAACTAGTGTTAAAACTGCTCATTGTGTGCACAACATTCATTCATTCATTTCTCAAATATTAATCAAGTATGTAGTATAAAGATCAATTATCTAGCAGTCAAATATCTACAGTCAAGTCTTAGCTCTGAAGCTTAATAACCATAAAATGTGGAACAAATAAGAACTTCTCTGAACTTTAGCTTTCTTAATTGTAAGAAAGAGATAACAATATTTTTTTTTTTACTTGTTTAGTTATTTTCAGTTGTGTTTGACTATTCTCAACCCCATTTGGGGATTTCTTTGCAAAGATATGGTCGTGGTTTGCCATTTCCTTCTTCAGATTATTTTACAGATGAGGAAACTGAACAAACAGGGTTAAGTGATTTACCCAGAGTCACACAGCTAGTAAGTGTCTGAGGCCAGATTTTAACTTAGGAAGATGAGTCATCCTGACTCCAGACTAGACACTTCATCCACTTAGTTACCTAGCTGATAATATTTCTACTGACTCTTAATAAGGTGGTTGTAAAAGTCAAGTTATTGTATGGAAAATAGATTGCTGCTTAAGAGCTTTATATAGGGTATTTTTTAAAAAAAATGATATTATTTCTATAAGTAAGAGGCCAAATTAAGTAACAAAGAAGCATCTCAGAAGGTGTCACATGAGGAATTATCAAATGAGTAATACAGAAAATAAGAGCTATCGATTTTCATTGACTAAAAGAGGAAATTAAGTCATATGGACTGAAGTGATCTTGGTAAGATTTCAAGGAGGAAAAACTGGGCCTGGGAAAATAGAAATTAGGAAGTAGAAAAGTTAAGAATAGATGTATTTCAGATCACAAAAATGACATAAACAAATTCCAAAAGGTGGGGATATATGTCATATTTTTAAAAATGATTGATTGATTTTGTTGTATTGTTTTTCCTTTTAATTTTCTTTTAAAAATTATTTGTCAGAAGGTCATCTCCTGGCTAGACAATGTATAAAAAAAGACAGGAGAAACTCATTGGGCTATGAAGCAGTCCACTCCCTTTTGCTCCAACTTTATTTCATTGTATTAAGGCTTGGGCCATGGAACTCAAGAAGCACATAATGGATTATCAGTGGAACATGAATCAAAGGAAAGAAGCACATACTGAAGAGCCCAAACACATTGGTATGGGCGATTTAACTTAAATGCATTTAAAAATTTTTAAAGTGCACTAATAGATAGATAGTATGCACTGATTGGAAACTGTATTTTTGCAGAAGGGAAACTGACCCTAAAATTTTGGAAGGAACATTCCTTGGGTGGGGGAGGAGGTCACTGAGTAAATAAGACTGAAGAAAGGACAATATGGCATTTTGTGTGCTTATGGGCATGTGTTTAACATTATATGGCACATTGTAAAGAATAGCAGAGAAAAATAAGTTGGTCTTGGGTCAAAGACCAAGCCCTTTCCAAGGTTGGTTGCACATTTAGATGATTATGTTGAGTTCTGGTTGCAACCAAAGTGATACCAATGCAGGATTTGTGAGCATCTAGCAAAAGAAAAGAGAAATCACAGAGAATCAGAATGCCCTTATTGAGAATAAATCATCCCCAACTAACCTTACTTTTTCTTCTTTTTTTTTTTTTGATAGGGTTACCAGACTTGTACATATAAGAGATGGCATAAATATAGTTTGATCACATTTTAGCAAGGGTTTTCATAAAGTTTCTCATGACATCTTTGTGGATGTCATTATTTTGTTTGGGGAAAGTATTGTAGCTTCATTCAGAAATGAGGGTAAAAATGTAAATTAGTTTCTTAGAAATATTACCAGGTTCCTGATTACATGTGGGTGATGAAATTGAGTATCTAACTGCAATTGCTTTCTATGAGCAAGCGAAAAGAGAAAGAAAACAAAAGAGAAATTCTCTGAGAAATTCCAGCAAACTGAAGTAAAAAAAAGTAAAAAGCTGGGGAAGAAATACTCACATGTTTTAAGCCAGAATTTATTGGCTCTCTGACTTTAGTATTCAGCACATTATAATGGTTTATTTGATTTTTCCTTCTTATTCTTAACCTGAGTGGGATATTGAGCTTCATGCCCAAAATTAATTGCATAAATAACTTCATGAATTTGTTAAATTTGTCCATCAGATTTTATTTAAATAAAATTTTATCATCATATAAAGAATGAAGGGATAACTAAGCCCTGATTTAAGATGACAGTAAGGCTTTCCAAATTTATTTTCAACATTTTTTGCCTTTTGATTGGACTAATTAGAATTCTTAAAAGCACATTTTTAAAAAATATGTACTTGACAGGTTATTAAGTACAATGACATAGAAACTGGGTTTTGGTGTGGTTTTTTTATTAGGCCTATTTGATTATTTTGAGATTATATATTATTGATATCATGTTGGACGGATGCTTATTAAGAGAAGAAGAGCATCCATGCAGAAATGGTACACATGGAATTTGATGGGTTCCTGTATATATCACAATGAATATCAGACTAGTAGACCTAGGCTTAGAATTATCTACTTATTATGAATAATAGGGGCACCTGAACCTAGTCAGAAGTGTGATTTATTGAGGGAATAAATTTATTATCATCAGATTACTCCAGTATCACAGGGGAACAGAGGCTGGGTGGGCACCTGCTGCCTTTTGGTGATTTCTTTATCATTCCCTAATAGGCTGGATGGACTGCATGTACAAGCAATGAGGGAAATAGGATTTCATGTAAATCTTCTGCACAATTTTTCAGGTATTAAATGTAAAGCATATAGAATCACTTTTGAAATGGGCTGGAACTTGAATAATTTAGACCTTAAATGATTTGCTGAGAAGGTGGACACTATTGTGATATAAGGGAGAATAAAGAGTGGCATTTGTATGGATAGAGTAATATGACATTAAAAGGAAATAAAAATAATTGGTGTGAGTCATTTGGCCATGACCCTGTAAGGTGACCTTATTCTAAGGGGATACTGAGCACTGATGAGCTGAAGTCTTGGTTATCAGCAGGTATGGTGATATTGGAAGGGCCCTGGATCAAACCATGAATTAAAACCCTTTTCCCAAATAGTCACCACAAAGGACAAAGCAAAATCATATACAGGGTGTAGAATAGTGAACTGGTTAGGATGACCAACTATACATCTCAGAGTGGGAAGAGAACTATCCATCAGATTATTACATGAGTTTAGGATGGGTGACCACTTCCTTCCAACATGACTTTTTTGTACAACCTATAAGCTATCTTCATGGTCAGACTTAAAGAAATAATAAATATTTTGAATTAGATAGGACTTTGGATATTATATCATCTAAATCTTTCATTTTATAAGTAAAGAGACTAAGGCCCATGGAAATTAAATAATGTCCAAGATCACACAGGTAGGACATCACCAGTAAGACTTGAATCCAGGGTCTCTGACTCTAGAGCTTGCATTCTTTCCATTACATCACAGGTTATGCGCAAAGAAGCAGGGCAGGCTTTAGGACTAGCTTCAAATGAAATGTATTGTAATTCAACCCCACATTTGTGTCATTTCTATTAATATTGTGGTGATATATCTGGCAAAACATAATAGTACCAATAGAAAAGGAAGATAAATGCTTTAAGCCTTGATAGATGTCTTCTATTAGTGAAGTGTTATCCATATTACTTAGTAGGATTAGACAACTACCTAAGTAAAACAGAAACTTTCAGAGATCCTGAAAGTCAATGGGTAACTACATGTAGACAATTATCTGTAGTCATTTTGTGAATTTGCATACCTAAACTATGAAAGATGAGTATATTCTGAACCTCATTTGATCTTATTCTCCCTGTTAGCCATGTCAGTCTCTCTCTCTCTTTCTCTCTCTGCCTCTCTGTCTCTCTCTCTCTGTCTGTCTGTCTGTCTCTCTCTCTCTCTCTCTTTCACTAATCTTTCTTCAATAAATTCCTTGAGAAATGTGTCTACACTAGGTTCTTCCAGTTCCTCTCCTCTCACTAATTTCAAAACCTCTGCAACCTAGTATCCAACCTCAGCATTCAACTAGCTTCTTTGTTCTCTTTCTAAACTCTACTTAAACCCTGTCTTCTCCAAAAATCCTTTCTTGCTCAATTTCTCCTCTCTTCCTCCATCTCCCTCCAAACACACTGCTTGTATCTCTCCTTCAGCATTGCCTTCCATTTATATCATATATCCCTTGTATAAAAATTTATAGCATGTCATCTCATTACAATTTAATTTCCTTCAGGGTAAGAACCATGTTTTCACCTTTTTTGAATCCCCATTGCTTAGCACAGTGCCTTACCCATAGTAAATGCTTAACAAATACTTGCTGGCTGACTAATTGACCAAAGTCAGTGCACAGAATTCTAGTTCAAACAGAACTGTGCCCTCTTTAGGATGGATTTCTCCTTTCCATTTAAGTGTTTATATAATAAGCTAAGAAATAACTTAATTCTTATAACTGTGTGTGTGTGTGTGTGTGTGTGTGTGTGTGTGTGTGTGTGTGTGTGGCGGGGGGCGAGTCCTCTGTAGTCATGTATCATGCAGGGATAAAAATTTATAGTCTTCAAGGCTTGGATGGGGCAAAGTGATTTGCAAATTTGGTGTCAAAACTGGAAGGAGAATCTTCTAGCCTGTGAGAAAACTTATTTCTGTAGTTTAGGAACTACTGCTTCATATGGATGTAGATATAGAATATTTCATTAGAGCTATCAGTTACTGGAATAAAAGCAGCCTTGTGCCAGGGGAAAATTTACTCTTGGGACTGTGGACACCTAGATTGGGAATCATCTCTTATTATTATGTGGATTAGCAGCTAGATAAAGAGAATAGTTATGTAGCTTTTGTCTTTCTGTTCCCTGAATTGGGAAAATTAGCATTGGTGTATAGAGAGTATGCCATTACACTTGGCTCATGGTTTATAAATACCTATACAAGAAGACGAAGCAATTGGAATGTTTCCTAGGATGCCTTGGCACAGTTAGCATAAAGTCTATGCATTCCTATGGGTTCTCAAATTTTAGATTTTAGATAGAATGGGGTGGATTATCTCAAATAAAGGAAGCAGGAGATGTCTGTTACAATGGAGGAGAAGAGTAGGAAGGTGAAAGGGAATGAGTCAACCTTACTCTCCTTGGATTTGGCTTAATGAGGGAATAACATATATACTCAATTGGGTATCTTACACTCCAGGGAAAGTAGGAGGAAGGGGATAAGAGAGAGGATGATAGAAGGGAGGGCAAACTGGGATAGAGGGTAGTTAAAAACAAACACTTTTGAAAAGGGGCAGGGTCAAAGGAGAAAGTAGAATAAATGGGGGACAGGATAGGATGGAGGGAAATATAGTGAGTCTTTCACAATATGACTGCTATGGAAACATTTTGCATAACTACACATGTATAACCTATGTTGAATTGCTCGTCCTCCCAGTCGGGGTGGATGAGGAGGTGAGAAGGCAGAGAATCTTGAACTCAAAGTTTTAAAAAACAAATGCTAAAAAAAATTATTTTTTTTTTACATTCAACCCGGAAGTAAGATGTACTTACTTCGATCTCATAGAAATCGATCTTATCCTACAAAAAATTAAGGGGGGGGAGGTTGAGGAATATAAGAGAGGGAAGATTGAGGGAAGGGATATTCAGTGTGCTTGCCATCTTGGGGTGAGGGGTAGGGGAGAGATGGGAAGATAATCTGTAACTCAAAATCTTGTTGAAAACTAAAAATAAATTTAAAACAAAAAAAAAAAATTAGATTCTAGAGCATCACAGAGATTCCTATGGCAAATAGCATGTTATCCGACTATTATCTGTAGTAAGCCTACTGATACTTAATAAATCACATTTAAAAATAATAATGAAAGCAATAACTGATATAATAACAGTATTTGTATAATACTTGAAGGTTCATGAAGTGCATTGTCTAATATACCTCATCTGATCCTCACAATAATTCTGTTGATTAGGTACTATTAATGATTTCTTCTCTACAGAAGACCAAATGAGGTTCAGACAGTTTAACTCTTGCTTCATAGGGAATGTAATAACATTCCTGAAACTAGGAAGATATCAATTGGAAATCTACCTCTCTATAACTTAATAGGAGCTTAGGATTTTTTAATAGGAAGGGTTCTTAGATCCTACATAGCCCAACTCCTTCATTTTTCACATAAAACATTCAGGCTAGAAGAAGGAAATGATTAGAAAAAGTACACATACACCAAGTAAGTACCTGAACCAGAATTTGAAATCAAGTCTGATCATTTCAAGTTCAGGATACTTTCCACTACACTGCTTCATCTGTTAGCCTCAGTTCCACCCTCCAAGGAACAATTCATTCTCCTTCCATGTGAAAAAAATCTGTAAACATCTGAAATACTAATCATATCACCCAAGTTTTCATTTTCATATTAAATACCTCTGGTTTATTCGTATGATCTTTCAAAATTGGTTTTGAGTCCCCTCACCATGGTATATAGATTTGCCATGATGTATGGGTGAATTTCCTTTCTTTATGTCCTAGTCTCCCAGGGCTTGACTGCTGGTCCTAGTTGAAGTCCACCTGCTGCCAGGTGTCTGTGATGCTAATTGGTATTGTTTCAACCTTTGATAATTGCTTGGTTTTGGATCTTCACTGATAACCTGGCATGTCCCTTCTTGAATTAATATCCTGGATCTTGAACTCTACTTCAAATTTGACCTATGATATCCATATCTTACCTATATTCTGCCTTTGATCAATCTCCTGATCATTTTCAATCACCCTATATACCCACTTAACCTTAGATTAATGGATCTGTGGCTATTCACCTATGTTAAGACATATAACATTTATCTCATTCCACAGGGCAGCCTGGTTCCTAGCTCTAGACCTTCTGTGATCTGGTTTGTCTTGCTTTCCCCTGATTCTCAATCTTGAAAATGGGTGAAGTAGACTAAAAAATAACAACCTGTTAGGCAGAAATAAATGAGCAAGGGCTGTAGACGTCCTAAGGATTCTGCCATACATGGTACCAAACCAATTCTGAAAAGATATCAAGTCAAATTAAAGTCCTTTCTGCATGTATACAGCTTATTAAGATTGAATTGAAGGAATGGGCCTGTCTGATTGACTGTAGCTCATTAAGCAGTCTTGTAAGCTATGGTATAGACATTTGTAAAAACAAGTCCCACAAGAACAAACATAAATGCTCTTGGGTTGCACTTGTCTACATATGCCCTCTGCTCAGAAGCAGGCAGTTGAGAATTTTTTGTCTATTTGGTTTTTAAAATAGAGTATATTTAGTTGTTATATATCAAGGGTAGGTGTAAATATATCAAGTTATAAGCGCAGAAAAACATCCCTCTTGTATTCTATTTGGCACACAAAATTGCTTCTGTTATCTATGAACAAAATTTACATGACTAAAAAACAAGAATAAGGAAATTCTTGAAGCTGAAGTTAACCTCACCAAGTAGCATTACATATAACTGGACAATTTGAACAAAGGTAACCAAACAGCATCTTGTTAACTGCTATAATGTGAGTGAAAGTCCCTCTCCTAAAACTTTCCTAAATGAGCTAAATAATATGAAAGGCTTTATGACATCATTATTCTAATCTTTTAAAGTAGATATAAAATTTTTTAAATCTCCAAACCTTTATTTTCTGCAGAGTAAGGTGTTTAGTATACTATATTATTGATTAAATATGGTAGAAATTTAAAAAACTGTGGTGATTCTTATAAAACATTCAAAATCAGTACTTGAGGTAGGAATACCACGTCCTACTATAAAATTGTCTTTAAGATAAAAATCAGTAGTTTATAGTGGGAGTAGGGACTGGCTATATTTGGGGCAGAGCTGTAAGAGACTTGGTAGCAGGAGATTTAGGGTTATATTCAGTGGTACATGTCAAGAAGTAATTGAAGAGATACTTATTGTACATTCCCTGCTGATAGTGTACTGAGTAATAATACACATAAGCTTGACAGAGCTTTGTAATTATAAATCACAGGAACGTGAATATCCTGTTATATGCTTATATTCTTTCATTTTATTTGTATATGATATATCCTTTGAGTGGATGTCTAGAACAATAGTTTTAGTTCCTTACGAGATTGAACCGCGTCCTATAATATTTCTATTTTGCCACAATCCCTAGTTTGATGTTCTACACAAAATGGAGATTTAATAACAGTGAATTGGCATGAGATAGGTGGGGAAAACCCACTCCATAGGCAATCCTTTAGAAAAACCGAGGAAAAAACTGCACTTTTTATTGTATAATTAATCATCATTTCACTTTTTCAAAGATATTGGCTAGTATGCTAATATCTTTTCTTAATTTGAATCATGGAATATTAGAACTAGGAGGGAAACTCAGAAAAGGAAAAAGACAAGCAGTAGGGGGGACATCATAGTCACATTCAAATATCTGAAGGGCTGTTCAGTTATCTTGTTTTCCTTGTGACAGCTTTTTTTTAGGGGCAGCTAGGTGGTGCAGTGATTAGCTCACTGGGCCTGGAGTACAAATCTGACTACAAATTCAGCCCCAGACACTTATTAGGTGTGTACCCAAAGTCACTTGACCTCTATTTGTCTCAGTTTTTTTTTTTCATCTGTAAAATGGGAATAATAATAGCACCTACCTAAAAGTGTTGTTTTGAGGATCAAATGAGACGATAATTGTAAAGTGCCTGGCATAGTTCCTGGCATATAATAAGCACTATGTAAATCTTAGCTATTATTGTTATTATTATCTTGGTCCCAAAGAATGGAAGTGAGTAGAGTTTGTAAAGAAACTAATTTAAGCTTTATGCCAGGAAAAGTTTTCCAAGGAGCTAGAACTAATCATTAGTGAAATAAATTGTTTCAATCAAAGGTTGGATGACCACTTGTTGGAGATAATGAAGATGATACTTTTGTTCACATATTGGTTGGATTAAATGATGTCCAGTGTCCTTAAGGATGGTTTTAAATACAGTGATATGTTATATGCTCTTGAGAAAAAAAAAAAACTATGATCACAGTACTGTATGTAGCTCATAAGAAACCTTAAAAAAAATCATCCCAAACAGATTGGTATGCAAAATGTTCCCCTGCCCCTCACAGTTGCATCTCTTAAGGTACGTTTACAAGAGTTGATATGATCTCCAAAATAAAGTGAAAGATTGGTTGTGGAGCTTCATCCATCAAAGTCTCATTTGTGCAACACAGAACTTCCTGAGGTAATATATTGAATTTAAACATGCCTCAGATGTTCGAGATGCTATTGAGTTTAATACAATTTTACCACTTCAATTTTTTTTAAAGGAATTTGCAATTTTTAACACCTTTTCTTTAACTTTAATTGCTGTTTTTAATGTATGGCCCCAGAGTCACAAAAGCTTTGGTATTAGAATACTAAAAATGAAACCTTGTTAAACACCTGCACTATAAATGTTGAGGAAAATAGTTTTGTTTCTTTAATCACTAAAGCAGGAAACTCAATAGCCAGAGCTCCCATACATCCACTATACTAACATGCCTATGTTAGGAACCTTGGCTGAGATAAATTATGGCTACATTTTTAAAAGTACATCATTATTTTCCAACAGCATTTACCTTTTTTTGTTGAGGCAGCAGCAACCTCTGCTTTGCTTCGTTCAGTTTCTGCAAATTCAGATATTCAAGGAATGAAAAATTAGTATCAGAGATGCTAGATCAATACCTTATATTATTATAATGCAGACCAGGAATAAGCTGCATAAACAGAACAGAACAGAACTCAAGACATTGGAAATCAAAGTAAGAGATGGAGAAAGCAAAGTCATAAAGTGATATTAGGCTATTCACTGATGGATTTTCATTAAAAGCATGATGGAAGTGCATGATGACAAGGACTCTATGATGTTGAAAATGGAGGCTTATAGGAAAGGGAAAACTACACACAAAAATTCATTTCATTACTTTACTCTTACATATAATATATTTTTAAAAACACTAAGGGTGAGTAATTTCAAAGGATATCAAGAGAGTTTTTGGTTTTTTTTCCCTCTTATTAGATGGAAGAGGTCTATTGGAGCTCACTAAATCAGTCTAATACGAGTAACACACCAAATATTGTGTTTGAAAAAATGAATAGACTATTTTCTTCTTGTAAGAGAATAAATATGTGTTTCTTAAAATGCCAACAGTAAAGCAAATAATAGATTCATATTTAGATGTTATCTAATATAAGAGTGAGTGGTACTTCCATTTTCAAATTCACTCCATTTTCTTCAGCACACTTTGAACTACAAATTTCCACCTATGCCTTTAGATGTGAACACTGCTCCTACTTGTCCCATCCTGTCTACGTTGTTCCCATAAATGTTGCCCTATGGCCTATATAGACCTCTACGTTTGGATCCCTCTACATAACAAACTATAGCCTTTGACTCAGATTTTGAACCCAACCAACACCTTCTAGTTATGACCTGATATCTTGAACCCTGAAATTGTATTATTTCTCAGGTATTATGGTGAATGGGGCACCTCATCAGCCTAGACCCAATTCTGGGCCTGGTTAACTTTTATCTCACAGTAGTCATAGAACCAGGTTCTCAAATTATAAAGTGCTATATAAATGCAAGCTATTATTATTTTAAGACCTCTTCTTGCTACTTGGGTTACCCTTCATCAATTTCACATTGAATTAAAGGTATCTTGCCTTTCACTGTATATAATAAAAACCGGCCTCAGAGAGGGATGGCTCTGTGGATCAGGAATTAAAAGTTTATAAATCCTGAGACTGAGTAGAAATTGACATCCTCTCCAAGTCAAGGCTAAAAAGGTAACTGAGGTAGGAAAGTGGGTGAAACTCCAAGTTTCAATTGATATCATATAAAAGAGGTTTAAGAAACAGATATTTCAAATTATTTTGAAATAGCCTAAATACAGATATGAAGTACTCAACTACACTGTTTGGCAATAATCAGGGGATAGATTTGTGAGTGAAGAAAGTACAATATAAAACCAAGTTCCAGGACAACTAATCAGACTGAGTGGCACAGGAAAGATGGAGGGAATCTTCGGAGTCACAGTTATTAGAGCTAGAGATGTGACAAATTTGCCCTTGGCTTGGCTGCACCATCTCTTGCTACCAAAGGTGGCTGGCTATACCCTCCTCTTTGCCCATCTGGCCCACTGCAGCTGAATTTTGAAGCATCTCTGATAAATCGTTACTTTCTTATTCCTTATTGATGGTGACATCCTCTTGCCAATTAATGCTACATTGTTAGGAATGCTTTGAAGTTGGTGACAAAATAGCTTAAGACCCTGAAAAGGTATCTAGGCATTCTCAAGTCTTTCAGTCATTTGGATATTTTGCCATGAGTCATATCTTTGTAGGTTTTTAGCTGGGGCTGATGATACTCTGACACCACAATCTGTCTTCAGGTCATATTTGTGTGTGAGGTGGGGTATGAAGCAGGTAGGCAATAATTTTGATTCATTATTACTGGAACAGTGTGTTTCTTGCTCAGTGTGGTTCCTTGGCAGTGGAATTTTGTGATGCCTTTCAAATTTTTATTGCAAATGGAAATCCTTGACTTTTTAAAGGTCTTCTTGGGAATGGGCCAATCATTTTCAACCTTATCTTTAATCCACAGCTCTGTGCTAACTTTCTACAATTACTCATGATCTCTTGTGCTTATCTTTATATGTGCAATTCCATATCATAATCATTACCATAAAAAGAACTCCTCAATATTTATAGTTTGAGAAAGCTTTAGGTTCATCTCAAGTCTAGGACGGAAGCATCAATGCAAACTGTAGCCATGTCATTAAATGATGTATTTCCAAGTTTTTTCTCTCCATATCCCCACTAAACAAACAAACAAAAAAACCCCAACAAATAAGCAGGTCTCCAAAGTCAGATATTGTATATAACATCTCATGAAATGTTAGCTGTTTCTGTCTGTTTTATTTGTACATATATTAGAACCATGATTGATGTGTAGGCAGCTATAATCCTGTAGAGAAATATAAACCCTTTTAGGCCATGAATATTTTTCAAGTTTGACTATAAATCTACTGTGTAAAAGCTCAAGTGGCTAGAAACAATCTCCTCCTAAAAGCAAATTTATATCATAATAAGGAAAACAATTTCCATTTCTTGGCATCTGCCAGGTTCTTATCCAATCTTGCAATGCCAAACAAATCAATTGTACTTTTTTTCTCTTTAAGTTATACATAAAATCTTTGCCCAAATCTCCACCATCTGAAAGGCTGAAGAATGGCCTAGATATCAAGCACAGTTCCCTCATCTGAAGGCATATATAAATTCTACAAGGAACATTAATAAGATATTCCCATCTTCCTTTAGTTAAATGTGGCCATATTCAGGATGTAAAAGGCACTCTAGTCCTGAATACATTGCATTGCCTAGTAGTTTGATCATGGAATATACTATTTAGTTGTGCCAGGGATATTGCTGCATGGTATTAGAAGGGTCACTTCAAACTATAGCACTGCAAAAGGGTGAGAAAAACACTCTATACATTGGCAATCCACAGAAGTCTACACATAAATTAAACCAAAACGTTCTAAAGACAAAGGTTAAGGAAGCATAACCTCACAGAGAAGGCATGGATTAAGTATTTTTAAAGTATCATTCCAGAGCAACAAATGTTTCATTGGAAATGAGAGACTTTCTCAACACCTTACAGAAAATAACACAATATTATTGATTTTGCCCAAAGCAAAAGAGCTGAAACAAATACTTGAAAATAAGCTTCTACATTTACAAAAAACATGCAAAGATTTTATTCAACATACTTGATTTTACTTGTTTTTCACTTAGGGCTGTTAAAGAAAAATTACATTTACATCAGTCAACATCTTATTTTTTAATTTTTTAATTCTTTGTTATCAAAACCTTGGGAAAAATAATTCAACAGAATAATGAAAGACATGGTGATTCACTATTCTATTTTTTACAACATTATTCTCTAAAATTTTACTATTGGAAATTGGTTTAAGGATTTTCCTAGGCTGATTTAAAGTCTCAAAAAATAATCTGAGTCTATATGTACTTTTTCTTTATTTCCAAGTGACTACTACTACTGAATGTATTGAGTATTCTAACATAAATTCATTCTTCTTTCCAAAAACTTATTGCTTATTTACAGATATGGTTTGCTGTCTTCTCTTAAAAAAGAAATGTTGTAACTGGCCAAAATTTGATTTATTTTTGGTCCCATTTTTAACATCTTAAAACTAATGCTAGTTAAATAAGATGGAAATCTTTCTCTAAGGACAACTAACACAAAGCAGGAACTCCTGATGATAGAAGGTAACAACTTTAAGAGTGAACAGAATGTATGGGAAGTGATAAGTTGGCCAAGCTAGCTATTTCACTTTCTGTATACACAAATGATGTGCTTTGTGTTAGGTACGTAGTATATATAGTAAGGAACAGATAGAGAGAGAATGCATTTTGTGGGAGGCTTACTGATCTGATCTATGGTACATTAAACAGCAAGAAAGGAAGAGGAGAGAGAAACCTGTCTATATACAATAGCCAAATTGCATATTCAAGAGAACAACATGTATGGCACAAGCAAAAGAGAAACAGTGAAGTCCAGTGATTCATAGCAAGCAATAACTTGGAACAGAAATTATCCAAGTGGCCTCAGATTTCAAAAATATGTGTTAAAATATGGGAAATAAAGTAGATTAGAGATCTCAAAATAAAATGGTAAACATTATGCAATTTATGTCATGGAAACTTGACAATATGACTCATGACTAATGAAAGAAGTAAATGAGTATTTACTTTTTTCTAAAAGAACAGATTACACAAAATGGTTATGGACAGTATTGCATACCATGGTATATATTTACAACAAGTTGTGATTTTCTAGGTAGGGATATAGGTCTGGTCTTCCGTTTAATTTTTTGGTGTGGATTACTCCCAGAATACAAATTTCCTCCACCAAATGCAAAATAGGAACACGTAGTCTTAAGGATTTGTCTATGAAAAGTATTGCTTGCCCATGGTCACAAAGTAAATATGTATCAAAAGCAGGATTGGAACACAGTTTCTCCCTCACTTCAACACTAGGTCGCATAAGGCAATGCATATTGACTGGGAAATATTTAACAAGTTGTGGTATATAACTGTGATGACATACTATTGTGCTCTGAAAAATGACAAGGGAGGTGATTTCAGAAAAACCTGGAAAGGCTTAGATGAATTAATACAGAGTATAGTGAGTAAAAAGACAAAATCATCATATATAGCAACAGCAATCCTGTACTGGTGATCAACTCAGAAAGACTTAGTTACTCTTATCAATTCATTGATCCAAGACTATTCTAATGATTCAAGTTGAAAAATGCTGTCCACTAACAGGGAGATAAGTGGTGAACTCTGAGTGCAAATTGAAGTATGTTTTTTCACTTAATCTATCTTGTTTTTTGCAACATGGCTAATATAAAATTATGTTTTGCTTGATTTTACATGTATAATTTCTATCATATTGCTTGCTTTATCAATGGGTAGGGGAAGGACTAAAAGGAGAGAGAGGATTTGGAACGCATTAAAAATGTATAAATAGGTAAAAACACTGAGTCTCTAGTATGACGCAGTATATAAATGTATGTTTATAATTTGCTAATATTAACATAATTATAAATATAAAATTAATATAGTAAAATAATGTAAAATCAATATAATTGCATGATTATATATTTAGACAGGAACTCAAAAAAGTACACCAACTGAAGGGAAATAGGAGCTTTTCAAGAGCAAAGTTTTGCTGATACCCTTTCAGATGCCATCCAGCTGGTGATTAGCATTATTATTGGCAAATTTTGGTAGATTTTTCACTTTTTTTTCCAAATATCTTTAACATTCTAACATCTCTTCCCCACAGCAAAAAGTGCCAGATGTAGAATAATTACAGCTTAATCTACAAGATGGGGGAACACATAGGCAAAGTAAAAACTTTGACAGCAAAAAGTTTTAATACTTAGAGGTTTAATTTTAATATCTGTAATACCTAGAGGTTTTATTCATTGCATTTCCCCTTAACAGTCCCCACATGCTCTTTCACAAAAGCACAAGGAAATTCATAAAGCGGGCTTGGGGTCCTGAGACTCATGTGAGAACAACTCTTCAACCAGTGACTCCTCCTTCCACCCCACAAGCAGAGGAATAATTCTCCAAAACACATAAAGAAAAGAAGGAAAGCAGAAGAAATAATTGGGTGAGGTTCCAGTAATAAATAGAAGTATGTATAGAATGATATGTGAGGTTATAGTTGCAAAGGTGCTGAAAGAAAGGATTTGAGAAACTTAGGTAGCATCTCTCCAGTTTCCCTGGAGGGAGAGATGGCAGGGAAAGAATCCTCCCTATACCATATTCAGTAAGTAACTGCTTCTACTTGAAGACCTCCAATATGAGGAGCAAGCAACTGTACAATTGCTATTACACAAAGGTTGTGTGCAAGGTTGTTAATATAGTAAAAAGAAGAATAATTATTTCAAAAAAACTACTATCGAGTAGTAGTATAAATACTCAATTGCTAAATAATATTCAGGGTGCTCCAAAAGTTTAAAATTATGTGAGGGCTTTAGATATCCCTTCTATATCCTATGCCATCAGTATAATTACATAACTGGAACATATAGATTCTTTTCCTTTTTCCCTTAATCATCTTTGCAATTAGACCTAGTAGTGGTCAAACAGATCTGGGTGGGTGAAAGGGTATATAGGCCAGTGGTGGGGGACCTGCAGCTTCAAGGTCACATATGGCCTTCTAGGTCCTCAAGTGCAGTCCCTTGACTGAATCCAAACTTTACAGAACAAATCTCCTTAATAAAAGGATTTGTTTTGTAAAACTTGGACTTAGTCAAAAGGCCACAACCAAGGACCTAGAAGGCCACATGTGGCCTTGAGGTCACAGGTTCCCCACCCCTGGTATAGGCAGTTTAATAACTCTTTGGGTATAAGCTCATATTGTTCTCCAAAATGGTTGAATTAGTTCACAATTCCACCAACAATTAATTAGTGTCCCAATTTTTCCACATCCCCTCCAACATTTGTTGTGTTGCTCTTCAATCAGTTTAGCCAATTTGATAAGTATATAATTATATTTTAAAGTTTTTTAAATTTGCATTCCTCTAATCAATAATGACTTAGAGCACTTTTTTATATGACTGTAAATAGTTTGGATTTCTTCATCTGAAAACTGTTCATATCCTTTGACCATTTACGAATATTTGTAGCAACTCTCTTGTGGTGTCAAAGAACTGGATATTGCAGGAATACCCATCAATTGGGGAATGAACAAGTTGCAGTATATGATTGTGATGGAATATTACTGTGCCATAAGAAATAATTACCTCAAAGCATGGATAGAATTGCATGAAATAATGAAGTGTAAAATGAGCAGAACCAAGAAAACATTGTATACAGTAACCACAATATTATTCTAAGAACAACTTTGAGTGACTGAGTCATTTTGAATATCATAAATACCTAAATTAATTACAAAGGACATATGAAGGAAGATGCAGTCTGCATCCAGAGAAAGAACTGATAAATGCAAATATGTATAGAACAATGTGTGTGTGTGTGTGTGTGTGTGTGTGTGTGTGTGTGTGTATGGGCACAGGCACTTATATGTGTCTAATGATAGCTATCTCTAGGGTAGGTGGGAGAAAAGAGAAAAAAAGAAATTTACATGATAGATTTTTATATATATTTAAAAAGAATAGCAAGTTATACATAACATTCAAGTTTCATATGCAATCATCTTTTTATTATACTGTGTTATGAAAATGCTTGTTTTTTCTATAAATAAAAATAAAATAAATAAAATTTTAGAAAATCACATAACCATACAATTTATTTATTAAGTATGTATACTCTGTAATTCTTAATCTTTTGCATTTTTTTCTTGGAACAATAACAACCCATATCCTCACTAGAATCATGACTGATGGTTTTTATAACACCTTGAATTTTTTTTTTTTTTTGCTTTTTGGAGCGCAATTGGGGTTAAGTGACTTGCCCAAAGTCACATGGCTAGTTTTTTGTGTTAAGTGTCTGAGGCTGTATTTGAACATAGGTCCTCCTGACTCCAGGGCTGGTGCTCTATTCACTGCACCACCTAGCCACCCCTAACACCTTGAAATTTTTAAAGCACTTTAAACACATTATTTTATTTCAAGCCCAAAGCCATCCTAAGAGGTGACACTATATGTATCATAATAGACATTTTGCAGAGGAAGAAAATTCAAAATAGTTAAGTGACTTGGCAAATGTCAGAGATAAAATTGGAACCTAGCTCTTCCTGACTTTCAGTCTATCATAAAATCCATTTTGTAGTATCTCTCAACATTTGAAGCTAGTTTCAGACAATGTTTTAAATACTAAGAATGTTTATAAAAAGACTTGTGTCCTTTCAATATACTCACTATCAGTATAGAATAATACAGCATTTCTATAGAGCAATGAGACTGATTTTCATAAAGCTTATGAAAATCAGTTTCACAACATTATGATTACATATTGCATACTGTGGCTGAGGTCACTATCCTGTGACTTTTTGCTTCATGGTTTATTTATTTAGTTTAAGAGGAGAAAGTTTGGGAATATGTTATTTTACAATTCTTATGGCATTTTATAGGATTTTCTGTCCTGAGAGACCTATATTCAGCAAATGACTGAGGAAGAAAATAGTAATGTGAATCTTACCAGAAGCTTCCTTCTTTGTTGGTTTTGCTGTAACAAAGAACAATGAGCTCATGTTTAATTAGAACTTGAAGTAAACAAGTAGTGAAATTGAAAAATTAAAGCATTTCAAATATTTACCTGGTTCCACATGTTTGTCTTTCTTTTCCTGTTCTGAAAAAAAAAGTTTATATTGATTACAGTGCCAAGTATTCTCTCAAATTTATTTATTCTATATATCTATTTTTTTTCACATAAGGATACATGCATATGCTTACAATGGATTAATACAAGAAGCAACATTTATATGAAAGGATTAATCACATAATATAGATAATTCTTCTCTGACTTCTTTCTACTCATCTATTCACTGAAAATTTCTTCATAAAACAAAGCCACACAATTATTTCAAACAGCAATCACTTAGAATTTGAAATAGTCATCCATAAAAGTACTAATAAAGGGCATCACTGAGGGTTGGAAGTAAGCATGGGTTCTCAAAGGCTATGTGAATGAAAACAGCATCTGAAAGGTTCTCCACATGCTGTGAAGGCTTCAAAGGTGACCCCAGTGAAAGAACATACCTGAAGTCTGAGGATCAGCTTAACTAAGTGTAATGGCGAGCAAACAAGTATTTAGCATCTTGTTTCAGTTGAGCCTTGCCTGTGATTATATTAAATCTTTGTTAAGAAACTGAGCTTCTGAAACCCACAGTAGGAGAGACTTGCCAAAAACAGGAACAGGAAGGACATCAGAGGTAGGCAGAACAGGAAGGAGCTACCATATAAAAGCAGAAGCACAAGCTGGGAAAGAGCAGAACTGAGAAGGTAACACTTGTGGTGGCTGGTACTCTGTTCTGTCTGTGTTGATTTGTGTTTGTAATACTTTACAGGAGCCCTGGGACCTTACTGGAAGCCCTGAAAGAGGATATTCTTGTTGTCTGTTTACAGAAGTCCTGGAGGAGGGTTTCAGAGGTCCTGGGACTATACTGACAATTTGTATTGAGTTTGCAGACCTTGTTTGTGGGTCTGTGTTGATTTTACAGGCAGATAGGGAATTGATGATGGTGCCAGGAATGTGTGTGAATGTTGTTTTGGCTCTTTTAAGCTTTGTCTTCCCAGAAACAGAAACTGCAAAGGACCTGAGGTGGAATGGACATTGTGAGCTTCAGTATGGAACGGGAGCTGGACACGAAACTGGATGAGGAGCTGGACAAGGAGCTGAGAGTTGACTGCCTGTGAATCCAGGTGATAGTTGGGTAGATTCAGGCAAGAGCTGGACCCATGGAAGAGGAACCATGGAATCTGGGAGCCAGTCTCAAGCCAAGATGAAAAGACCTGTCTTTGAATACTTAGTGCTGATTGAGAAGATCATGATTTACTATGCCCTAGGAGTGGGAGAACTTTGTACTTTGTACCTTGTACCCCTTAAGGATGATTACAGATGATGGGAAACTAATCTCTAATCAAGAAGAAAGAAGACTTTCTGGCTGAGATTAAGACAATGTGACTTAGGGGTGGGAAAATTTTGACCTTTGTACTTTGTGTCCCTTAAGGAGAATTGCTCCTTAAGAACTATTGAGTTAAGGACTTACTGAATGATATCTTTTGTTTAAAACTATGTGGCCACTTTAGTGGTAAGCTGTCATGTTATACCATTGTGAATGCTGTACTTTGGTTTCTGTGAATGTTTTGCCTTAGCTTATTGCTGAATAAATAGAGAGTTCACTATAATATATGATCAGAACCTTAAAGCTATTCACAGTAGCAGTCCTCTAGAGAGCTGCTCGTGCTTGGCTTTACACTAAGTATTAATATTGCTTGAAGAAATACCTAAAATGTTGGATCTGCTATATCCTGGATTTTTAAAATTTTAACAGTCTAGAATTATGGGCCAAAATGAGTAACATGAAATACAGTAGGGATAAATGTAAAGTACTATAACTTCAGATATATTGGATTAGCAAAGCATAGGTAGACAACAGTTTCCGTTCCAGCTTAATGTTAAGTCAATAGGATGGCATGGTCACCAAAAAGAGCCAATGCTCTCCTTGACTGCATTCAAGAGACTCATAGCGTCTTAAAAGAGTAATTGGAATACTATCTTGAATTCTGACATCATAATTTAGGAAGGCCGTAGATAAGCTAAAATGTGATTAGGATGTTGTTAAGATTGGAAAAGATGTTACATGAGGACTAGTTTAAGAGTTAGCCTAGGGAAGAGTTGACTTAGGGGAATTGGATAGCTGTCTGTAAGTATATGAAATGCCATCATGTCAAAGAGAACTTGGGCTTGTTTTACTTAGCATCCAAAGGCAAAAAGAGGAGCAAATGAAGAGTTTAAGAAAGACAAATGTAGTCTCTATGTGTGGAAATGCTTCTTAACAATTAAAGGTATCCAAAGTTGTATGAACTACCTTGGAAAGTAGGAGGTTCTCCTTTAGGGAGACAGAGGCTAGAAAACCTTTTGTTGGAGTTATTGAAAAAGAAAAGGAGGAAGTTTAAATCTAGGTTAGAAAGTATAGGTTAGACAGGTTGGACTCAGAAATCTAGTTCTTAGAGTGTGAAATTCTATGAATGGTCTACCACCAGAAGGTAGACCAGTCATTGGCCACTTCAACCTATGAAACAATGAAAAATACAATTACCCTGTGTTCTTCATTGCAATAAGGCAACAGAAAAAGACTGCTGCAATTGTAGTGCTGGAAAAGACTTTTGAGAGTCCCTTGGATTGCAGGGAGACAAAATCAGTCAATACTTAGAGAAATTAATTCAGGCTATTCACTGGAAGATCAAATACTGACGCTGAAGTTTCAATACTTTGATCATAAAATGAGAAGATGAGACTTATTGGGAAATAAAAACACCCAAATGGTGAGAAAGATTGAAAGCAAAAGGAAAGGGAATGAAAAAGGATGAGATAGATATATAACATCATGAAACAATGAACATGAACTTGGACGGACTTCAAGAGACAGTGAAGAATAGAAGGTCCTGGTGTGCCATAACCTGGTGGGGTCATGATGAGCTGGACATGACTGAATGACTGAACAACAACAGTAGTTGTTGAGGGTCATAGAGTTTTAAGACTATATATGTATCAATTTAGTTCTTGGTATTCAAAATTGAAGACTCTTTTTTACAATGACAAATTAATAGTCTGATGTAAAAACACATCAATACTGGCATTCTTACTATAAATATGCAAAGAAATTGATGCAGAAGAGGAAGATACTTCACAGATTCATCTTAGAGATATGAATAAAATAGTTATTTGAATTTGTTTCCATGTGTGCTCAAAACAATTGTCGAGAAAAATTATTTCATGAAATTAAATTGATCATCCTGCCTTGAAGTAGTTATAATAAGCATATATATATATATATATATGTATACATATATATAAACATATATATATATGTATATATAACCTAGCATAAAGAAGAAAATCATATTTGCACCTATGTCAGTCATAGTCACAGTGCTAGAATTTTAAAAGGCCTTCAAGGTAACTAGTCCAACTCTGTCATTTTAGAGATGGGAAAACTGAGGCTAAGAGAGGATAAGGCATTTGCCCAACATCACAAAGGTTCACAGGTTGTCAAAAGAAAAGCCAGGATTCAAGCTCAAATTACAAAGTCACGTTACCAAGAATTTTCAGCATTTTCTCTATGACAGGCACATTATAAGCGCACAAAGAAAGGCAAAAGAGTCAGTCTCCACATTTAAGGCATTCATATTTTAATGAGGAAACTACAGGTAGACACAATTAGGTAAATACAAGACATAGAGTAAATAGAAGGCTATCAGAGAGGGGAAGGTCATGTGACTTCAAGTTTATCATCCTAGATAGCTAGGTCATACAGTGGATAGACTGCTGGGACTGAGGCTAAAGACCTGAGTTCAAATCCAGCTCCACATACTTGCTAGCAAGTCATCTAACCTGTCTTCTTCATTTTTCTCATCAGTAAAATGGAAATTAAAATAGTATCTACCTCTTAGGCTTTTTGTATGATCAAATGAGAACATAATAGTAAAGCATTCTGCACAGTATCTGGCATAAATATTTCTTTCCCGCCATCTTTCCACTAAACCATGCTGCCTTCTAATGAAGAAACAGAGAAATCTTATGAACAACTTGACAAAAATAGCCAAAACAACTCAACTTTTATCTTCATACTTGGAAACTATAATGTAAAGGATGGAAACTGGGGAGAATGGTGAAAAATACGTCAGAAAATATGGTTCAGAGTTAAGATGTTAAAGTTGTCAAAGGCTTGCTTATCATCTACTCAGAAAACTCATGATGGTGTATCATGAATATGTACTTGAAGCAGAAAGTTAGAAGATACTAGGCAGGGCACATGCTAAATGTCAGAGAAGCTAAAATTAAACATTAAATAAAGTTGAAAACTTCTTAATGATGTAGGAATCATTTCAGAATCCATTTATAGTGTGCAATTTGACCATGGAGGAAATGAATGAATGAATGAATGCTGCATTTATTAAGTGCTTACTCTTTGCAAAACATTGTGCTGAGTACTGGTGATCCAAATAACAAGGCAGTCCTTACTCTCAAGGAGGGTCTTGAATATTCCTGTATTCTAATGGGGGACATAGCATATCTGTAATAGATGGAATAGTCTTGTGGTCTTTAGGGTGCAGCCATTAGGTAGCACAGTGGATAGGGTGTTGGGCCTGGAGTTAGGAAGATTCATCTTCCTGAGTTCAAATCTGGTCTCTGACACTTAATAGCTATGTGACCTGGGCAAGTCACTTAACCCTGTTTGCCTCATTTTCCTTATCTGTAAAATGAGCTGGAGAAGGAAATGCAAATCACTCCAGTATCTTTGGCAAGAAAACCCCAAAAGGGGCCCTGAAGAGTTGGACATGATTGAAACAACTGAACAATTAAACAACAACAACAAGGCAAAAATGAAAAGAACTGGAAAAGAATCATGAATGACATTAATTTAAAAAAAAGAGACAACCTACCAAGCACCTGCTGAGAATATGCTTATTTTATCTTCTGTACAAAAACTTTATGAAAACAATGTATCCATGTATCAAAGATATCATTGATTAAAATATGATAAAGTAATAGACACTTAAAATAGCAAACTACATATATGTGTTCTAAAAAATAGATTAAATTGCATAGAGAACATAACCTCCCAATATATTTATTATTTATTCAAAAGTGATTTCCTAGAACAAAACACATAGATGGAAAAATTAAATGTTGCTACCAACACATTTCTTTCAAATGCATTTTGTGGCCAAGGAAAAGAAAAAGAAAATTTAAAAATGCTCTGCAATTGCTTTAAAAAATAGCTACTTAAAGATAATAGACTAAGTAGAAGATCTTTTGTGCTGGACTTATCCACTTCAGGTGAAAATAGTCTGTAACTTTCCATGCTTAGCATTTTGATTTGAGGAAAATACATCACTGAGGCAAATTTAAACCAGTTAAGAGTTGACAGAGTAAAAAAAAGAAAAATCACTCATATTTGGTTTCCAGTACAGAGGTTGCTCATGAATTCATTTTTTGAAGTGTTCTTTTTGAGCATGAAACAAGGTGGCACTCCTTTCTTAGTTATTAAGCAGGAAGTTACTAAGAAGAGCTATTGGTCTGGTAATTTGTTTTATAAAGTTAATTATCTATGTTATCATATTCTTCTTTCACACTGAAAATTTCTGAATACCTTAAAATCAGTTTAAGAGGAATACTATAACATGAATAAATTGAAATTATGGTGAAGCATCATTTTTTAAAAATACTTGAATAAATTGTTTAAATTATAATTTCAAATGCACATTTTATTACAATGAGTGTCACTTGTGTGCCAGGCACAGTGTTGTTTTACATCTTTCATCTCATTTGATCTAGTCCATCCATTCCGCCATAGCATCAAAATAATACAATAGCACATTGCTTTCTTTCCCTACTTGTTAAACGGTTCTTTCTCAATTTCCAGAGCTGGGTCTTCATCTAAGTCATGCCCGTTAATCATGAGTGTTTTCTAAAGATCTGATCTTGGCCCTCTTTTCTTCTCCCTCTACACCATCTCACTTTGTGATCTCATTAGTTGCCATGGATTCATTTATTATCTCTATACCAAACATTCTCAGATCAATTTATCTATCCCTAGCCTCTTTCTTGACTTCTAGCTTCACATCTCCAAGGTCTTATTGGAGATCTCAAAATAGATGTCTAATAGATATCTTGTACTCTATATGTTTAAAACTGAACTTGTGGTCTTTAGGGTGAACTCAGTATTTTCATCAAACTTTCCCATCTTCTTGCTTTCATATAAATGTTAAAGGCATGACCATCCTGCCAGTCACCCAGACTCATAACTTAGACATTATCCTGGGTCCCACTCTCTCACTAATGCCACATATTTAATCTGTTGCAAAGTCTTGTGATTTTATATTTCCTGCAGGAATTATAGGGATCCCCAAACCTTGTATCATTCGTTTTATTACCCTTTCAAAACAGTTTTTCATTTCATTCTTGCCACACTCAAATAGCATCCTCAGAATTTCATATCAAGTGTTGAAGCAGATTTTGGCAAACAGCAATATAACTATTTCTGTGATTAGTCAAGTACAAGCATTACAATTCCAAGCCTATTAGGGAGTCATTGTATAAGCAAAACAGAACAAAATGAAAACAAAGCAGGCAATATCTTTTAGCACATTTCAAAAGAAAGCAACAAAGACTGGTATGTTATGTGGGGTTTGTTATTGGACATATTGTATCAAATTGTCTTTTTGAATGCCAATAAATTTGCTTTTCATTTTCCCCTTCAATTTAATAAGATTTTTATTGGCAGATTATCAAACCCCCTTTTAGAAAAAGCAAAAAACAGCACTGAAGCCCTTCCTGAAAAAATGAATTAAGAAACATCATACTGAGTTGGGGAAGTCTATCACTGAGGACTGGTCACCATCCTAATGAAATACAGTTAAGAAAACCCTGAGGCAAGAAAATCATTTTCCTTTTTAAGTCAAGGAGATTCAGCAGGTGAGCAAAAGGTAACTTGAAGAGTAATAGCTCTTTTTATCAAAAACTTTAGTTCTTAAGGATGTGGTTGTAAGATTGATGACTGCTTGCGCAGTTGCGTTTATATATTAAGTGTGCAGGCTTCCCTAAAGTATATCTAGGTAGGAGCCACTGTATTATTTCCAGGGAACAATAAATTTCAGAGGCAGCAAGAAAGCAAAAGATGATGTTCAGTAGATTCTTTAGAAACAGCAATTTTTCAGATTCCAGATAGTCACCCATCTTCTCTAAGAGTTGGTAGTTTATGCATGTAAAAGCAGGTGGATATTCATTGGCTCATAGTCACAGACACATACATAAATACATGGATGAATGAATCTATTCTCCTTCATAGCTAGATTGCTCCCCCTACCTGACTCAGGCAGTAATTACATTATTCTTTTCATTTGAAATAAGGCCATTTCACTCTAAAGAACTACACTATTATACAGTTCTAATAGTTTTCTGCAAGAAAAAAAAGACAATCATTAAGGAGAGAGCTTATATTTTCAGCTAGACATTTTTAGAATAAGTGATGACATGAAAAATACATTACGGGAGGTAAGCTGGCTTGCTAAAATTATATTTACAGTCATGAACAGTAAGATTAAAAAAAAAACAACCTATATATTTAGCACTTTTCTTCTGAGGGTGAAATAACTAGAAAGAGATATTGCCAGAAGACCAAAGTCCACACTGAGTGGTTGACCATTTAGAGACTGATTTAAGACTATGCATTTAAATGACAAAGGATTTTGCTTAAAATCGTTCATCCAATGCAATGATACAGACAAAAACTACTTACTACACAGGGCTCATGCTTCCCCCATACAATTCACTTAGGATATATCATACAAATGTACAGGAA
>CM053584.1:282650808-282685133 GCA_028627135.1 Pseudochirops cupreus
ACCGAGGGGGGTGCAAAACCTCTGCCTTTCACTTTTCTGCTCTGAAGGCCTTCTAGCCAGACTGCTTGTCTCCCCCTTTCACAATTCCCATTCACAGCTGCCGCTAATCCGCTCACCTGAAGCTCCTCGGCTTCTCCTGTCCAGCTGCCCCTGGGGCACAGCCGCGGCTTCAGGCCAGGCTGGTTTCGGTTTGCAGTGCTGATATGGTTCCTTGTAGCCGAGCTGACTTTAGTGGGAAGTATCTTTGTGTGCGTTTTGGAGTTCTAGGATTGGTTTAGAGTCCTATTTTATGGGTATTTTGGGGTGGCTATGTGAGAGCTGCTATATGTTGCTGCTGCTACCCCGCCATCTTGGCTCCGCCCCCCTGCCTTATACATTTTCAATCAACTTATGGTAATGAAGTTGAAGGTACTAATCATAAGGCTTGTGAAAAACTAATTTACCTTTTTAGGAAACATTTATAATCACCCTTTTTAAAAGAGAAATAGCTAGTTTATTAGGAGCAAAGTTTGATAGTCCCAAGACAAATATTTTGACTCATCGAATACTACTATATCATTGTACCTGATCACAGGTGACCTGGGAAGCCTTACTCCTTGATTACATGGTTCTGGGCCAAAGACACTGCAACTTGAGCCCTAAAGTCCACTGATATGGGATTCTCTCCTAACAAGCCTTGCTACCTCGAGTACTTGGTGTTCGTCCAACAAAACCCTACATGGCTTTTACACTTTCATTCACACAATGGGCAACTAAAATAATTTAGAAGCTGGAAGCTTCAAGCAGGTAACATGGAGCTGCCCAGGCAAAAAGACAGCACTGGCCCAGACACGGAACAATAGCAGTACAAATGCAGTTTTGCACAAAAGCAATGGCGTCATTGTCTTACTTTTTTCCTTGGAGGGCTCTGCTGAAAGAAACATGAAAGGAAAGTGAATGACAACTACCTCAAAGAAAATCTACTAAAAATGATTAGACCTTAGTTTTCATTCTTTTTTTCTTCCCTTCTCCTCTTGCTTTTTTCATCTTTCTCTTTCTTCCCCACTTCCCTGATCCCAAGCAATTTTTGTTTGAATAATAAGATGAAGAAGATCTTACCAATTGTGAATATTTTGCTCTTATATATTTGGCAAGGGGAAGAAGGTATTTTAAGGTATTGTTGATAATGTCTGCTCAATGTTATTAGTTTTTTAAGAAAATATTTTTAATAATTCATATTTTGATCTCATTTTAAAGTACATATGAAACATGCACCGACACATGAGAGTATAGGTAAATTATGCTAAATAAATAAATATAGTATTCCAGACAATCTTCTGGAAGGCCAACCAACACCATCTTCTAATACTGAGAGGTTCCATGGGCCTTTACCTTCCATAATGAAACCTGGTTGTGCCATCATCCAGTTCCAATTAGCCCAGGAAACCTATTGCCAGTTGTATGCTGACCTCAAAGTTTCTACTTCTGCCCCTATAAGCTGACTCTACTATCTTCTTGAATGGGACCATCTGCCTTGACATTATATCCCTAGATTCTCCAGGCCTTGAAATCTGCCATGTTATTTTCTATGCCTGTACTACTCAGCCTTTCCACCTGTTATGAACTGAACATTATCTGTGGCCTGAACATAATCTCTAATCCACATTGTGTCCCAATTAGAATGTGAGGTCTTAGAAGGTGAACAGCAACTTTCTTAATTTTCTATGCTCAGCATTTAGAATAGTGTTTTGTACATGGTGAACACTAAATCAATGCTTGTTCTCCTGATTCTATTCCATAAAAGAGACTTCATAGATAATTAATATTAGTGACTCTTATTTTATGCACATTTATGATTAGTTTGCATAAAATGAGAATACTTTTAGAAAATTCAAATAATTGGAAGGTAGAAGAAAGTGGTTAAAAAATCAGAGACATGAGTTTATGTCTGAACATAAACTAAACATACATGGGAACATATATGGGAAAGTGATTTCACTAATCGGGCAAGGGTGTGCTAGAGTCATCTTACAGAGCCCCCTTCAGTGATAATTATTAGATTTTCAGTGTGAACCTCAGAATAATAACCTCAGAAATAAGCAAATGATACAAATCAAGGATTGATTTATGGTTTTGTTGGTTGTCTGGAGCTAAGGAAACAATTTCTAAAATGTTAACAAATAATATTAACAAGTGTTAACAAACAATGATAACCAATATTAACATATGTCCACAATGCAGATTAAACTTAAAAGTGTGTTTTTTTTAATAGCTGATTAAACACTTTCTAGCACACCACTCCCTCTGTGTCTCAGTTTCTACATTTATAAAATGAGGGAACTGGAAAATAAAATCCCTAGACTTCCTCTGTTACATTTTTAAATTTTTATTTATTACATCTGGTTTCCTTAAAATAACATGCCTGGATTGTTTTATATTATTTTTCAAGTATATTTCCAAAATAATAATATTTTACATTTCTATCCTACTTCATAAAATTTTACATCATTATATTGTTTGACATTTATGGTATGTTTTATATCCATTACCCCTTTTTGTTCCTTATGACAATACTATGATGTAGGTCACATAGGGCTTTTTATTTCCAGTTAAATGAGGAAAAGGAAACCCGGAAATCACCATTATCTTCCTCCTCTGTCTCATCATCATTATTATAGCATTTATATGACTCTTTAAGGTCTGCAAAGTGCTTTAGAAACATTATTTAATTTTATTCTCACCATAGCTGTAGGACTAGGTGCACAGTAAATAGAGTGCTGGACCTGGTATGAGGAAGATCTGAGTTCAAATCTAGCCCCAAACACTTACTAGCTGGGTAGCCCTGGCTAAATCATTTAACTTCTATGTTCCTCTTTGTAAAATGAAGATAATAATAGTGCTTCCTCGCAGAGTTGTTATGAATCCAATGAGATAATATTTAAAAATGCTTAGTATACTGCCTAACACATAATAAGTGTTTAATAAGTATTTATATCTCCCTCCCTTTCCCTTCTCCCATTTTACTGTACTATGGCAGTTAGAAATTCAAGTTAGGACTTTGGATTCAAATTGAGTAATCTTTGCACTGAATTCATGTTTATCTTAGTTATATATTCATATTTACACATCTTTGATTCCAAATAAAGAATGAGCAAGTTGTCAAAATCTTATAATGTCCTTTGCATTAAACATATGAATAGTCATTTAAAAAAAAATTCAATGCAGATCTGCTCTCTGTGGATTAAATAGAACATGTATTCTTAAGGAAGACATGTCAACCTTTATTGGAAATATAAATAAAGAAATAAATGAAAGAAAGGAATTCTGCAAATCTCCAGATTTCTATTTTTGTCAAACATGCCTAATAGGTAATGTGTAGCTTTTGTACAAACAGTTCAGCCTGGATATCTTAGATTTACCTTAACAAGTTCCGCAAGACAGTAAATGCTTTCTTTATTTCTGTCTTTGTTAATCACGTGGCTCTGTCATTATCTTTCAATTTATGTTTTCATTTCTTTTGTCTTCACAGATATCTCCATATATCCACTCCCCTTTCCAATATAACTTTCCCACTGTCAGAAAATTGAGTTTATCTGAGGAGTTTTTAACTTTATTGTGTCATAGGCCCCATCAGGATTCTGGAGAACCCTATGAATCCTTTCTCATAATCACATTTGTAAATGAATAAAATAATACACATGGGACTATACAGGAAATCAATATTGAAATACAGTTGTTGAAAACCAATTATCAAAATATTGAAATGAAATCATCAAGATTTTTTAAGTTCACAGACTCTATTAAGAATCTCTTTATTTTCCACATAAGAAAACTAAAGCAAAGAAGGTCTAAGTTATTTGCTCTATGTCATATGACTCTGTTTTTGTCTTTTAATGTCCCCTCGACTCCATTTTATTTAGTCCTAGAAGCATTACTGCTTTCTCCAGGATGGGCCTTAATATGAGATGAAGTCCTTTGGGTAACCTTTTACAGTCTTATCAAATTTAAACCTGCTAGGAACCTTTGAGATTATCTAGTTCAGGGCTTTTGAAAGTTTTTTGTTTGTTTCAGGGTCCCTTTACACTCTCAAAAATTACTGAGGAGCCCCTTCAAAGAACTTTCACTTGTGTGGGTTATATATGGGGCTGTTCTGTCTAGCTCTCAAAAACAAACTTTCAAGTTTATTTTGCAGTAGTACCATCTTCTCCATCACCTTTCTTAAGTATAAACAATCACAAGATAATCAAATAAGCTCTGAGTTGTAGCATTTGCCAATTTCTGGAAGTTAAAGGCTCACGCTAAAAAGGTAACAATCAGCATCCAGTACAGCACATTGCTGGCAATATCAATCAGTATTTGCCACATTGGAAATGAAAACATCTTAGAATTATTGTTTATATTATATTATTATATTTCACATTATTATGAAAATACATTTGACTTTGCAGATCCCTTGAAAGAGTGTTAGTAACACCCATAGATCCCAGAACTACACAATGAGAACCACTGATGTGGCATAACCTCATTACACAGATGAACATATTGAGCCCACAGAAGAAAAAAAAACACTTGCCAAAAAGTCTCACAGGTTGCAATTTGGAGAGTCAGGATTTGAACTCCAAATTCAATGTACTATGCATTAGACTAGATGAGCATATTAAAAATTCAGATACCCCTGAAAAAGGGGACAAATTAAGCCACTATCAGCATATTGCTTTGATATGAACTAAAAAAGGGGTATATGCCGAAAGGGGTTATGGGAAGATAACAAAAAGATTGTACTTTTCTGTCTTGCTTATAGGTAGCACTTTCCCTACCTCTCCTTTTATTTCCTCATCCTTGATGTAGACTTTAACCCTAATTGTTTCTATCAATTATTTCAAGGAAAGAATTTGTGTTTGGATGGCAGTTCCACTTATGTTTGAGGATTGGAGAAGACCTGTGAGCACAACTAAGCTCATATTCAATTTACACATGGACACATTTCCATAGGAGATAAGAGAAGTACACTTACATTGCCATAAAAACTTTGGATAATTTATCATGGACCAGTACAGGAAAGCAAATATTAAACTGCAAAAAGTGTAAATTTTTATTGATAGGCTAAGGAATAATTTGACCTCAACATTCGGACTAGATTTGCTTCATAGAAATTATCTCCCACTTGAGAAGCATCCAAGAAAGGGTCATAGGGAATAGAATCACGGATATTTAGAAGTGGAAAAGACTTCAGAGATCATCTATTCTAACTTTGACAATGTTTGTTCCTGCAAGTAATTTATCATTTGTAAGGGTAGACATAATGAAGATGACTTCATTCCTGAACTTATTTTTCTGTTTAATATTAGCAAAGTCATTTTAGTGGAGAACAATACAGTTGTGCAATAAATGAAAATGCATGAGCAGTTCCTCGATATTTAAGCTGTGTTCTCAGAAAAATCATGACTAATACAAAGCACTACCATGCGAGGTGGGACCCCGTCTTAGGGTATGTAAGCAGCAAAGTGATGTGACTTAAAGAAGAACAGAAAAAAGAGTCCTTCTGATCCATGGCTTGACATGACAGCTGAAATTCCCACTTGGTTGATTTTGTAGGGCACTCTGAAAACATTTGTAATTAACTGTGTTGACATGGGGGAAATAATGTTAACGTATTATCAAGGATTTCTTAACAATGATAAGCCCATAAGAGAGACAAGAACCCAGAAAGAAGGAAAAATTATGCCTTAGAAGCAATAGGTACTTAATAAATGCATGTTGAATTAAATTGAAGTTATGTAAAACAGATTAGCTCTAAACAGGGGGAGGGTTTTACATACATAAAAGTGCACAGGATGGCAGATTTATCAACATACAATGGTATCCTTTAATTTGAGATGGAAAATTATCTTCATTCTATAGATATAAACCCATATCTCTTAAAAGTATTTAAGCAAAAATAACCAAGTTTGCCAATCAAGTGGTGATACAGCCTTGTCTGTTAATGAAGTATAGGAGACAATGATATTAAAATGGAACAGACATCAGGAGGCTTTTGTTTTCCCAGAAATTTAGATGAACAAAGAGAATCACTGATTCCTGGTTCAGAATTTTAGGGTTAATCAATTTCTACAGATTAATCAATTTTTACAATCGAATTTCTCCCTATTCTGGGAATTTGTCCTCTTCTGGTAAAATATAGGAGCTTTTTTCAAAAACAAAGCAGAGAGAATTTTTAGGAAGCATTTCATAGACTCTTAAGATCCTTCATTTAGGACAGAAAGGGTTAACTGATCCAGCCCACTTTATCTTACTTACATAAAAACTAAGGCTCAGAGAAGTTGGGTGACTTGTCCAAAATCACACAGGGAGCAAGCAGCAGAGCCAAGATTCAAATCTAAGTCTTCTGAATAGAACCAGTACTATTTCCACTACACTTCTCACTGTCCATTGGGTTTCCATAACCAATCCCATATGTTTTATAAGCACTAATCCACCTCCTGAGACAGAGAGGTAGCTCAGTGGATAAAGTGCTGGACCTGTAGTCAGGAAAACCTAAGTTCAAATCTGGCCTCAGACACTTACTAGCTGTGTGACCCTGAGAAAATCACTGTTTGCCTCGATTTCCTCACCTGCAAAATGAGCTGGAGGCTCAAAATGGCAAACCACTCTAGTATTTTAATGGGGTCACAAGGAGTCAGACGCAACTGAAACAGCTAAACAACAACAATCCACCTTCTCTTACTCGCTGCATTCGTATTTTATAGAGATGTCCTCTAACAATAGGTGATGGGTAAACACTCTTCCATTGCTTAATAGTCATTAATTCATGCATTTTCTATGCATTAAATCTAGCTGTAAGCTCCTAGAGGACAGAGGCTATATGTGTGCTTCAACAGTGATTGATGAAAACGTTTTTATCTAATGGGCAAACACCAATGGGAAATCTGTGTTGTCTTTTTCACTGCTCTCACTTCCTGCCAGTTTTTAGCTCAAATGTAGTTTTGAATAAACAAATATCTTTCTGTATAACCAACATGGACTGATCATTTTTAATCTCTTCTATACATTGAAACTAAAAGAAAGCAGCAGGGTGACAAATCTTTCCAATTAGGAATCTGCAGAAATGTCAAACTGAACTTTGCTGAGGCAGTGAGAGCCTATAAACAGAGCAACTTGTGTCTAGCACAGCTTCCTATACCCTTGGCAATCCCCTACCACAGATGAGTTTCAAGAAGAAGGTAAATGGCTACTCACAGGAAGCTAAAGGAAGGGTTCCTGCTCATCAGACTAAATGATCTCTGAGGCATGTTTTAACTCTTGGGTTCTATGATCCCATGAAAGGTTCTGATTTGTGGGCAATAGAGATTGGAGAAGGAAAAGGGTTAGTGAGATAAGAGACTAAACATCACTTCAGGAGGACCAAAAAAGGAATGAGATGACATACTGAAGACACACTACAAGTTTTCTTAGAGCTGGCTCTATTTCCAGGTGAAACAGAACTCTGGCTGGTAACCTTTACAAAACTGATCGGCAAAAAAAATCAACTTTCTAAAAAAATTACACCATAACTAATACATTTATATTAATATTTACTAGCAACACTAATGTTAAATCTGTGCATAAGCCATTAGAGGACCATGAGAAAAAATACTCATTTGTCAAGCCTGCACTTCCTTCGAGATGTGACTGTTTGAGTAGGGCTGAGATAATTTACTTTTTTTCTTGATACCAAATGTTTCACTTTTCATAGCAGTTCTAACTCAGAACATTCTATTCAGTCCATTCTATTGTTGTTGTTTTAGACTGCTCTTTAAAGTAGAAATGATAACTTTTGATTTCCTTAGGTTGAAAAGAAAAGAAAAAAATGAAATGTTTTCCCTTACCGTCTGCTGTCTTCTTTATCTTAGAGCCTGAAATCAGAGAGACAACTTGTTCAGCAGACAGATGTTATACATCAGGAACGGATTAAATCTAACTTAAAATGCCTTCAAGAAACATATCACAAGTATCTTTTCTCAGCCAAAAAAAGTATCACATGCAAGTATTTTATTTCCAGAAAAAAAGAGGTTAACACAGATATCTTTTTTTTTAAGAAGAATATTGGGGAATATATAATCATAAAACATATCAAATATAATCCAAATAGGTTTTACATACATATAATCCCCTTGATTATAGGTACATACTAAAATAGTTATTAACATGCATCTGTGATCAAGTTAATGATGCTCATGCCTAGAAGTCAAGCAAAGAATGAAGAGAGTGCAATTTTCTAAAAATGTGGCTTAGCTGTTGCCAATTTTATGAACAGTTTCTTTCAAATGATCACTTATTAGCTAATATTTTCCTTATCTTAATTTTATGTATTAACCCATATGTATTCTTCCATATGCATTGACCAGTATAAACAACACATTTCACATTCTGGAAATATTAATTTCTGTTTTCATGAAAGAAAATAAGTTGCGAGGAAAAGAAGTGGATGTTGACAGAAGATGAATGCAATCGCATTGACTTTAGTAAGTGATGTTTGTGGGATTCAATAGAGAGTCAATTCTATTTGAAGGACTGTGAAATTGCCTATTTCGTAGGATAATAGGGTCACAGAATGATAGAGTTGGAAGGAGCAGTAGAAATAATTTGTTTCCTCCAAACCCCTTCATTTTAAGGAAATGGAGGCCCAAAGGGGTGAAGTCACTTGTCTTGAGGCCTACTGCTTGAAAGTAAATAAATGGTCAAATGATATGAACAGGTAGTTTTCAAAGGATAAAATCCAAGTAATCTATAAACACATGAAGAGTTGTTTTTAAAGCTAATAGTTAGATAAATATTAATAAGACAAACTCTGAGGTTCTACTTCACACCCATCAGTTTAGTTAGGATGACAAAAGAGGAAAAGGACAAATCCTGGGGCCAGATGGGAGACTGAGGGAAAACAGGCACACCAATGCTTTGTTAATTGAGTTGTGAATTGATGTAGGCATTATAGAAATCAATTTAGTCCTGTGCCCCCAAAGTTAATAAATGTACATATCCTTTGATCCAACTTATACCACTATGAGGCTAATATCCCAAAGAGATAAAGGGAAGAGGAAATATACCAATATGTACAAAACTATCTACAGCAACTCTTTAAACTGAAACTCAGAATTGGAAACCAAAGGGGTGCCACCCAGTTAGGGGATAATTAAGCAGGTTTTAAGATATTAATGTGATGGAATATTATTATGACTTGGTAAATGACAAAGTAGACAGGAGACCTTTATGATCAGATGAAGAGGAAAGTGAGCAGAATTAGAACAATTTACAAAACGACAATATTTTATAGAAAAATGGCTTTGAAACATTTTCAAAATTTGATTAATGAAATTATAAACCATGAGTCAGGAGGACTAAAGATGATTCATGTTATCCACCTCCTGTCAGAGGGGTAATTAACAAAATCCAGAATCAGATTAATATATTTAGACATAGCCAGTCTGGGAAATTGTTTTGCTGGAGTACATGTATTTATTGTTATTAAAAAAATAAATTGTTCTTTTGGGAGGGCAGTAGGGAGAAATAATAGATGCTTGTAAAATATATTTTAAAAATATTAAAGTAAATGATCGGTCTTTCTTTCCCACTCCCTTTTGGGAAAACTGGGTTGAAGTTATTTCTCCATGAATTTTATTTTTAAAATCTGGTTTTTTTGGTTCTTTTTTCTTGCTACCTCCTTTACAACTGTAATTTAATGTTCTTAGAAAATTATTAAAACTCCTTTAGGAAAATTTTTAAAATCTTTTGTTTTAAACAAATGTTAAAACTTAAATACATAAGAAAAACATAAACTTAAATATAAAATGAGAAAAAAAAACATATGTGCACAGCAGAACATAGGAGAGGATTCAGAACATATAGCAATAACTTTCCATTTCAAGAAAGTCTATATATTAAACACCATCCATTATACTGAAATCTGTCTTTGCTTCCTTGAAGCTTTTCTTTTATTTTCTGCCATACATGTTTTACTTTGTTCTTCCTCCCCACTGCTTTTTTCCCCAGGTTACAATTAAGCTTGGATGTATTTATAGATATTGATATACATATATACACGTATACATATATACACATATATACATATATACACACACACATATATAAGCATATACTTTCCCTAAGAGATTCTACTCCTAATTTTTGTTCTTATGTTTGTGCATATCTCTTCCTTCCTATCTCTCCTAATTTTACTACCTGGCTCTCCTATTACTAAACCTATCCCTCTACAATAATTCCTCCCTTATCCTCCCCTCCCGTAGATAAAAACACTCTTTTGTACATCCCTTTGATCTTCTCCCTTACCCTCCCCTCTAAAGATCTCTCCCTTATCCTCCCCCAAATCCTTCACTTATCTTCCCATTCCTACTGATCTAAACACCCTTCTATAGCCCCCTTTTAACCTATTTCCTCTCCCTCCCTTCTAAAAAATCTTCCTGTATCCTCTCTACCCTTCCTATCCCCTTAGAGTTTTATTTCTTTCTAAATTTAGAAGACTTCTATATTCTTCTAGATGTAGATGTATTTTTCCCTCTTGAAATCATTCCCCATGAGAGTAGGTTTCCAGAACTAACAGCTCCCCACACCCATCTAATTCCTCTATATTGGCTCTTCCTCTTGTACCTCTTTTGTATAAGATAATTACTGTTTTAACTGGTCTTGAATGGTTTTACTTTTTGAAGTCATATTGTATTCAAATCTAGCCCAATCTCTTTTTTCAAACTGCCCAACAACCTTAGATATAAGTTTTACATTTCTTCGTATAAAAAGTAAATGGTCTGTCCATATTGAGTCCCTTCTAATGAGTCTTTGATATGATATTTCTCTGGGGTCTTGTATATCAAATTTTCTACTAAGGTCAGGTTTGGGTTTTTTTGTTTGTTTGTTTGTTTTTGTTTTTTGGCAAATCCTAAAAGTCTGGTAATTCATTGAATGCCCTTTTTTTCATTCAGGATTATGCTTCATTACTCTGTATATGATATTTTCGACCACAACTCCATTTCTTTTGCTCTTTGGCATATAGTATTCCAAAACCCGTGGTCCATTACTGTCTCTGCTGCTAGGTATTGTATGATTCTAAATGAGGCTCTGACCTATTTGAATTTTTTTTAACTTATTGCTCATATTTTCTCCATGAACTAGGGGTTTCAGAATTTAACTATGATATTTCTATAAGCTTTCATCATAGGATTTCTTTCAGGTGGTGATTGGTGGATTTTTTCTATTTCTACTTTCTTCCTTTGTTCTAATGCTTCAGGATAATTTAATTATTTCTTGAATTATTATAACAAGATTCTTTTTTTTATCACATCTTCCAGATAGTCTGATTGTTCTTATGTTTTCTCTTCTTGATCTGTTCTCCAGATCAGTTATATTTCTTATGAGATGTTTTATATTCTCTTCTATTTTTTTTCATTTTATTTATTTGCTTGTTTACTCATTTTTTATAACTTCACTGGCTTCCTGTTGCCCAGTTCTGAATTTTTTTTGGTAATAGCTTCGTTTTTATAATCACCTCTAGTCCTGGAGCATGGGGGATGATACCTTTGACTTAAGATTCTCTTCAGTTCTTCCCTCTGGCCTTGAACTCAAACCAAGACCTCAAACCTCCTATAAGTGCTCACAGTGGTGTCACTGCCCCCACTGTTTCTGCATTTATCAGGCATGTGCCATTTACTTCTCACTAGTACTGCATCTCTGTAGGACAACTGAGTCAGGTGTTCCCTGTCAGCAGAGGTTCCCTAGATCTGCCCCAGTTCAGATGCCCAATTCCCCTCACTGTCCAGGGGGTAAAAGTTCCTGTGGCTGGGGCAGAGGCAGCCTCCTAAACCAGCTAACCCCACAGTTTGCTGCTTGCTATTTAAGTGGCCCCCAGCCTGGTGGTGTTTACTCTTCGCAGGGACCAAATCTGCCCTTGGACTTTTCTTCAGATCTTCTCAGTTCGATCAGGAGGACCCCTGCTCTGCCCCTACTCATTTATTTTCACCACTCTGTGTTTGCCCTGAGGTGTTATTCTATCTCTTGTGGAGCTTGAGATTTTCTGACCTACTCTGACACCTTCCCAGAATCCTCTCCAGGAAGTTCTTCAAGAGGATTAGGTACTATTTAGGTGTAAACAGATTTCTTTAGAGGCTACTAAAGAAATCCCATTAATTTTCAGCCAAAAGGAATCATGGTAAAAAATGCCATGGTTTGCTTTAGTTTTTCAAATACAGAAGGGAGCCTGCAAAATGTTACAATATTAACAAATAATAAGCAAACAACATCCTACATTAAGAATGATATGTTAGCCTGGATTCATTTATTCACGCAATATGCATTTATTAAGTGCTATAAAAGGTCTGACATGATGTGAGTTGCATGTAAAGAGAATGTAAAACTTGAGCCTTTTGTTCCTACCTCCTAAATACCTTTCCAACCCAATTAATCATTTTTGCATGATTTGGAATTGAACAATTTTAATTTGATAACTTTTTTACAAGTATTTTCATAAATAATTTCTAGAAGAGCAGTGGATATTTCCAACGTTTCATGCTTGGATTTTTAAAATTATTCTCATATTTGGGTACCTCACCACTACAATATATCAAATAGAAAGATATACACATATATTTGGCAATATGAACTTTGCTTTCTTTGATCAAATTCTTTTTTCCCCCCTTTTTTTTAGAGGGAGGAAGGCAGGGCAATTGGGGTTAAGTGACTTGCACAAGATCACACAGCTAGTAAGTTTGATCACATTCTTGATCTTGCATTGACTTAATACATCATTGGCTATCTAGGGAGAGAGGGGAAGGGCTGAGTAGGGAGAGGGAGAGAGGAAGGGAAGAAGGGAAAGAGAGGGCGAGAGAATATTTTGGAAAGTTCACTAGTCAGACATAAGAAAAAAAATCAAAGTGCACTGGTTAAATCAGGAGAATTGAAGCAAACTTTTCTGGATAGTGACCTCCATTATATAATTTCAGGTTAATTTAAAAAAATAATTTCATTTAATTTTCCTCCATTTTATATTATAGCTAAATTGGATTTAGTTACTGCCTTTTCCCTATTTCCATGCTCTTGTATGTACTATTGATCCCTCATGCTTGGAATCAATCCTGTGATTCCTCTGTTGTAATACTTCCTTCCATCCTTCAAGTTTTTTCCTGACATCCCACTGCCAGAAGTGAACCCTCCTTGCCTGAGTCTTTCATTACACTCTTCCTCCCTTTTTCACTTTATTCTATCTCATGGTACAGTTGTGTGTGTGTGTGTGTGTGTGTGTGTGTGTGTGTGTGTGTCTGTGTCTGTGTCTGTGTCTGTGTGTGTCTATGAATCTGCTTTAATGCTGATAGATAAGAAGCTTATCGATCTCAGGAACTGGGCCTTTTTTCTATCTTGGTGTGGCAGGACTTAGAGTTAAACTGAATTGAACTGACTGAATTCTATCAGGTTTTGCTGAGCCACAGATCTAGAATACTCTATAACCAATGGGGAAAGTCTAGAAATATATATTTTAAAAAAAATGTAAACCCAAGAGAAGAACACAAGAGAAGCTTTTGGAATTCTAAAGAACATAATTCAGAGAAAGACATAGGCAGGATGATTCTTCTTATTCACCTGACTATTGGTCTGGGTAGAATGAGGATATTAAGCAATTAATCAGCAAGGATTTTTTTAACCACGTATTACATGCTAAGCACCTAGTAAGGTGCAGAGGAAACAAGAAGAAAAAGTGAAAGCAGTCTTTGTTCACAAAGAGCTCACATTCTAATGGGTGTGGGAATGAGATAAATTGTACTTAAACACATATGATAATTATAGTTTGATACAGTGTAATCTTTGAAGGGGAAGCAATAGCTGGTAGACTAGAGGATAGAGTGAGGGTAGGGAAGGCCTCTGCAGAAAAAGGAATTTGAGCTGAGTCTTCAAGGAGGCCAAGAAAGTCAGAATACAAGAGTGAGAAGAAGAAGCATCACAGACATGAGAGTCAGTTCAAAGGCAAAGATATGGGAGTATCATGTACAAGACAGAGCAAGGAGAAAAGTTTAGCTAAATTTCACAATATTTGGAGGGAAATAAAATGTTAAGAAAACAAGAAAGGCAGGAAGGGGCCACACTATGAGGGGCTTTCAGTGACAGAAAGAACATTTTTGTATTTATTGCTGGAGGTACTAGGGAGCTACTGGAATTTAATGAGTAGGAGATAACATGGTCAGACTTGTGCTTGGGAAAGTCCTTTTGTCAGAAGGACAGATTGGAGTGGATGAGACATGAAAGGAGAAAAATTAAGAAGGCTGTTATAGTTCAGGTGAGAAGTGGTGAGCACTGAACTAAGGTGACCATTTGAATGGAGAAAGGGGGATGTATAAGAAAGATGCTTTAAGGACAGAAATCATTCAGTTTGGCAGCTGGTTGGCTATGTTGGGAGAGTCAAAGATGGGTAGTGAGGATGACACTGAATTTGGGAATGTGGGTGGCCAAGAGAATTGTGATGCCTTCAATTGTGATAGGAAACTTCAGAAGGGGGTAGGCTTTGGGGTAAAGATAATGAGTTCTGTTTTGCAAATGTTGAGAAGATTACATAAAACTACTGTAAATTAATAATTTGAGATGTCTTAGATGGTTTTGTTTATTCATGCTGCTGTTCCCTTCCATTAGTAATAATAATCAATAATGTTTTACATTTAATGTTTTTGTACAGAAATGAAAGCATCAAATCGATTTTGAGGTTGGGTGTCAGGTATGTGACAAAACTCATTGAGAAAATAAGAAAAATAAAAGGAAGAAATTCAAACAAATCATAAATCATGGGCCTGTCAAGCCAAATCCAATAATTTGATAAATATATTTTTCTTCTCCTGAAACAGAGGGAATAATGAGATCTACTTATAATGTAATCATGTCATATTTATCTATATGGAATATCTTATTGTTTTGACAGATGTCATAAGGGCATAATTATGTAAACATAATACCTGAGAACCTCAAATACTATCTTTGAAAAAGCAAGTGTTATAAACTACCAGTGGATATTACAAGTAGCTTATAAATACATGAGCTACTATATTACAGTATGCTCCATCAGCACTCTTCTGCAGATTCTACTGAAAATGTAATACAGCCTTACTTGGTGCTTGGTGTATATGTATGTGGATATATACATTATATGTACATATATACACACACACACACACACACACACACATGTATATGTGTTTATACATATGTGCATGTATTCTTTTAAGATGTTTGGTCAGGAAGCTAAACAACTATCTTTGATTAGGGCCTTAAAGGCCCAGAGTAGATGTGAATAAAAGCAGTAATTTGCTTTCAATCTGTTTAATTCATCATGGATAGTCATTCCACTATAGTAATTATTTAAGTATAGTCTATAAAATTAGCAAAAAATGCCCATGGGAAGCAAAATGTTAAATTTTATAAGAGACAAAAGCAACAACAAAATTAACCTCTTTAGAGTCTACTAAGTAACAGGAAAATGTGCATGATTTCTTTCACAGTATTGATGGTTTTTAAGACATTTGTATGGAGGAAGAATCAAAATTTAAAAAACCACAAATATGGCTGTCCCAATCCAAACAAAGTCCTCAGCTTCTATATTTTTTCAGTTCTAATTTTTCTGGGCACATCTGTCTTTGTATTGCATTAACACCAATGTATAGTTATATTCTTTGGTAGAATATGAGTTTCTTGTGGGTATGGATTGTTCTACTACTTCTTTGTATTCCTAGTACCTAGCACAGTCCCTCCCCATAGTAATCTCAAAATAAGTGCCTACTTGATTGTTAATTGATCATCTATTTCACCATTTTTCATAACTACTTTGCCATAATCATTTTACTATTTTTATGAAAGGAATTATAATGGTAATATTAAAGGCTAATATGCCATATTTTAAGCACAAGAAACTGTGAAATATCAATCCACAGCAAAGAGCTCAGTATCAGATTTAGGGAAGTCCCTAACAGAAGGGGATTTATAAAATTCAGTCTTGGAATTGAATACCCATGTATTTGCTTAATTGAGTTGGTACAGAGGTAAAAGAAACACAATCACAAATATGGCATCAGATTGGACTAAAACATGGACCTCATGCTCACAATTGTTTTTACAGTCCCATAAAAAGGCAGAGTTATGTTTTAGGAAAAAGAACTGTAAGAGATATTTGTTTCCACTAGGGTAGGAAATGGCTCTAAGAGAAGTTGGTATTAGTAAGAGTAGATCAAGAAGTTGCTCATTGGAAGTTAAGGACCCAGCAAGGTCAACTATTCTATCTTGTTTTTTGTTAATGGTCTTTTAACCCCAGGGCTTGTTTTTCAAGTTATCTGTACCAAATGGCACTTGGGTACAGTAACTGTAGAGGAACTTGTTGGACAAACCATGTATATCCAGAGCTCCTTAACAAACAAGAGATCTGTTATCTTTACCAGATGTGCAGACAGCAAAAAGCAGGATGGGGAACTTGAACCAGTATACTTATAACCAAGTACAACAAGAGATGGGGCAAGGATAAACTAAGAATTCATAAAATTGCATGACTGATTCTGGTCAGCAAGTTCATTCAAGTTTTGGGGGCTATCCTTAACAATATCACACAGTTGCTGATTATTTTCCTCAAAGTCAGAAATTAGTAGTCAAATTCTTTATTTTATATAATGAAAATGGAGAGACCTAGGGAAATATATAACAAATTGAATAGGAATACAATAATTGACTAGAGGAGCCCAATTTCAAAGCTCCCAAAATGAGCCCAGACTCTTTTGGTTTTTCTCATGGCAGAATTGCCTAAAATATTTCATTCCTGATGCTGAGTCAGAACTGTCAAAAACTGGGACAAAACAAGTCACCAACCTGCAGCACTAGTTACGAAGGAATTAAAAGAAAAAAACCTTTTATTTCAGTCATTAGAAGAATAAGCAACTAATGGAGCTAAAATAAAAATTAGTATTTTATTTTTAGGAAGTATCTTTAAATCAAGAAAAGTTATAACATAAAAGCTCAGGTTTATAGATACATTTTAAGTACTATTATAAACAACCTAGAAACTTTTTATACTCTCATTGCCATTTCCATGATTGAAAATGTAATTGCTCAGGTTCTTACTCTTCCCCAATCTAACACGACAAATTCTTATTTCCCAAAGTCATCTATGTTTCCTCTTCCTACTCTCTGGCTCAATTATCCTAAATATATACAATTTTCTTTCCCAAGTGCTGGTGGAGGGAAGGGAAGGGAACATATGTAAGTGCTTTCATTACTTCATTTTCCTAGCAAAGGGGTTACTATTGGAAAAGTCTTTGTTGAATGTATGGATTCCCCTTGCCCTCTGTATTACCAAGAAGAGACTGACATAGGAAAAAAAGAAAATGTATTTCCTTAGTGCTCCCACATGTAAAATCTTACCCTAAATGCACTATTGATTATTGACTAGTTCTTATTTTTCTAGTTTTATTTAAGCAGAATATAACTCAGTTAATATTAAATAGATGTGTACAAAATGTCAATGTAAGTTATATAATGCAAAATAAATAATTTGTTTATTGAATTGGAATGTGCCAAAATCCCATTATAATAGGAATGGTAGTTTTCTAAGTTGAAATAAGTGCCTTAGAATAGTGTGGTTAGAACAGATTGCTCATCTCATCTCAATATTTATGAAAGGAAGATTAGAATCCTCTCTCCAAAAAAGGAAAAGAGCAACAAACTTATTATTTCGCATCAAGACGTATAAAAGAAGTGAGATAGGAGGAAGAAAAATATGGCTATATTTTATTTGTAGCTATAGAGTGAAAGAAGTGTCTGGTTAATGCTAATGGGAGAGATTAAAGAAGGCACGGTGCAAGGAATCCCATGTGGTTTCCTATAGTTAAAATGTTTCAGAGTAATTCCTAAAATTATGTAATGGAGATTTGGGGAAAAAAAATTATTCCATCCTCTGTGCTTTTTTTGTAAAAGGCTTCATCTGTATATAAAATGAAGCAGAAAGACATTTGTCACACAAAAGACTAAATAAATGATATGAGATTTTCTGAAAATTGTGCCCATGAGGAATCCAAGAGTTGAAATGCATGTGAGTGTTTAGCAGCACTGTACCACATCAAGTTTAATCTCTTTTGTTATGTTATGAAATGTTAGAAAAAAAAACATAAAAAAGAAAAATTCAGCTATGAATACAGGTCTTCTGTCTATGATAGGAATTTACCACCATAAAACTAAACTTTATAACCCAGAAAATAAGTCAAATGAAATTACTCCTTAGCTTTTAATCTTTACCTATTAGGGGTTGAACAATGTCTTTTTCAATTACCCACTTACTATATTTCACCTTGTGTTATAATTATTTGTACCTTTAGTTTATCTTCCCTGAGAGCTTGCAAGTTTCTTGAGGACTAGAACTGTTAGTGGCAAATTCTAGTTCTGTAATTTTACGGCAAGTCCAACATGAAGCATACACACAGTATACACATCATAACACTTTCTTAAATGAGTAAATGTTTGACACATTAATTGAAAGACAGACTTTTTGATAATATACAAAAATTGTGTTTAACTACCTTCCTTCTTTTCTTCTTTTTTAGATGTTTCTGAAAAAAAGAAAAGGAAGAGTGTTAAAACATATTTAAACAATTAGCTTGCATCAAAACCTTGTCTTATAATTTGAAGTCAGCATTTTAAGGATCCCTGAATGAATATTTAATGATTCATTTACCTAGATTATTCCACAAAAATAAATAATGATATCCTTTGAACATTTATAAAATTGAGAAATAATGAACTTTAAAATACTAATACTAAAGGAAAATCAGAAGATATGTTTGTGACAAGCCCCATAATTAAGGTTTGCAGAGCTGGTTTGCACAGTTCGAACTAAAAGCATTGATATCACCTCTAGAGAGCTGGAGGAGGACTCAATATGTCTGTGCTTATGTGGATGGAATTAAGTAAAAAGTTGAAACAAAAAGAGCTTTTCAAGATTTATGTCACAATTATTAGTCTACATACTTTGAAACAGTGGTACATCCCATGCCAAAAGGGACTCAAATTGTTTTTAGCAAAATCTTTTTTTCCCACCATCTTAGAGATGAATAGACTAGGATTCAGAAAATCTGAGGATAGTAATTGGAATTTAGCACCTTCCGAATTTCAAGATTCTTATTAGAAGAAAAAATTATACTTCAACTCTGAATTATTAAATATATTTTATAAGTATTAATTATTATGTAAAAATATAGATAGAATTATTAAATATAAAGATATATTTTAATATAGATTGGATTAAGAAAGTTTCATAACCTGAAGAATTCAGTATAGTTTTAAATAAGTACTATAGAAAAACAATGCATTTTGTGTTAATTTAATTTAAAAATTAATTTAAATTTAATTTTAAATTAAATAATTAAATAATTTAATTTTTAAAATTTTTGATTATTTAATTTAAAAAATAGTATAAAAATTCTGACACAAATCTTTACTGATATTTGTTCATTTGACAAAATATAAAACTTTCAAGCCCACAAGAGGCAAAATAATCATATATTGCATAAAAGTGTCAACTATTTTCTCTTTTGCTAAGAATCACAGTGCATGCTGCTAGTAGTAACTGAATGCTGAAATAGTAACTATATGCTGAAAAATGAATGAGCAGTGTGATGTGATTGCCCTAAAACTATAAAGGCTAGAATAAAGAAGAATCATCTTTCATAGCCTGACTCACTACTGAGAAGGGAATCATAACCATGCCATGGAAGAATGGATTGAAGGAATTGGGGATATTTAATATGGACACAAAAAGGCTTCAGGAGTACATGATAGAAGTCTTCATATATTTGTAACATTGTTATGTGAAGGGACATTAGACATCATCCATTTAGAGTCTGAACTTAAGTTCTAGGAAACTATTCTAGAATCAACAGTTAAAAGATACTGAGAGAGAGCAAGGTTTGAGCTAGATATAAGAAAATGCCTCCTAATAATTTGAGGTATCCAAAAGTAGATGGATGTCTAAAAGTTTGAAGTATACAAAAGTTCAAGTTCATTAGTAAGCTCCTATCAATGGTGACCTCCAAGAATACCCTGGATGATGACTTAGCAAAAGTATTAGCCAGGGGTTGGAGTAGATGGTATCTTAATTCCTTTCCTACTTTAGCATTCTACAATTCTTTCATATCAATCCTATCATAGCATATTTAAGTTTCACTTAAATTGTTCATGTCTAGTGCAGAAAGAAGATTTTTGTTTAGCAAAAGGGAAGGTAACAAATAATGTATGCTTTTATAAGTATCAGAAAAATGTTATTTTCTCTGTAATTATCCCCTGAAAATCATGTTCTTTACTCATAGGAAAAGTTAGTTCCTTTAACAAATTTTCTTTTTGCCATTTCTGAAGGACAAAAAACTGGGGAAATGAATATGACTTATGAAAGTTTGAAGACCAACCCACAGGCATAAAGTTCACACAGAGAGAAAGCCTCTGGTACTAAGGTTTTCCCAAGTGTTTTGAGAAACTTTTTGAGTCTTTAAAATAAAGCATTGCCTATTTTTTAAAAAATACCCAAAGAATTGTTTTTTCTTTTTCACTTTTTCCTTCATTTATGTGAACGCTTGCTTTTCTGAAGTTTTTTTCTTTCAATTTGCAGTTCGCTTCTCAATCATTATTGAAATAAGTGGAATGTAAGGACCTCAAGTTATAAGGTATTCCAACTGGGACTGGGAGCAGATTCTTTTGTTTGTTTGTTTTGTTTTGTTTTTCTGTAGTCCTGAGCAAAAGTGAGTAATACTTAACTTTTTTTTCCCTCTAAGGCAGGTAGGAGTTACAATGGATAGAGTTCTAGACCGGGAATCAGAAAGACCTAAATTCAAACCCTACCTCAGACACTTAGTTAACTGTGTGACTCTAGGTAAGTCACTTAACTTCTCTCAGATATCTCATCTGAGCATGTATGTGAAATGAGTAGAACCAGGAGAGCACTGTACATAGCAATGGCTGTACTCTGTGATGCTCAACTCCGAATGGCTTAGCTATTCTCAGCAATACAATGATCCAAGACAATTTCCACGGATTATGCTGAAAAGTACTATCTATCTCCAGAGGAAGAACTGGTGAAGTCTGAATACGGATTGAAGCACAATTTTTAACTTTATTTTTCCTGCTGTTGTTTTTTGTTTTTGTTGGTTTGTTTTCTTGCACCATGGCTAACATGGAATAGGCTTTCCATGACTACACGTGAATCTATATCTGATTGCTTACCATTTCAGGGAAGAGGGAGGGAAGGGAAGGATAATGAGAATTTGGAACTCAAAATTTTAAAAAATAAAAGTTAAAATTGTTTTTATATGTAATTTGAAAAAAATTAAATTTTCACACTGCTGTCGAGATTGACTGGTTTCCTTGCCCCACTTTCTACCTGGTTGCTCATAGGATTAAATTACATGTGAGATAGTGGAAAAATCTCAGCACATTATGTCAACTTGAGTTTGAAACATATGGCACTTAATAAATGTTTATCTATTTATTGACCTATACTACTATACACACACACATACACACACACACACACACACACATGCATCCCCCTTGCTATCTCCATATCATCTGCTCCTCTAACTTCCATCCTCTTTGTCTCCTATAGGATTATTTGATCCATATACCAGGAATATATGTGTGTGTGTGTGTGTGTATGTATATATATCTATATATATCTATATCTATATCTATATATCTATATCTATATATATATATACTTTCTCCATGAAAACTTCATTACGGTGCTATGTGTCATCAGAATTTATTAGATGGATATGACTCTCAGTTCCTGGGATAAAATCTCTAGTATCCATTTGGTATTTACAATAGTAAAATCCTAGGTGCAAAGGTTAATTCTAAAATGTAATATCTATATCCAGCTTATATTTTCTCAAATTATACCAGCATCTCCAGCTATTGATATAAACTACCAACTATCTGAAATTGACAAAAACCTAAATAAACCCACATTATACTGTTTAAAATGTATTCCAAATTTTAATAGCAAATTCTTATATGTAGACTATTCATCATCTTTTTATCCTGGAAAGAAGAAGCTATGTGGTGTCTACAGATGGTGTAAGATAGCAGTATGCCAGAAAATGGTACCCTTAAGTGTTTTAAAATCTTCACATATATTAATTAATTCAGTGGTATATTACACTTTTGCTGATTCTGAGGAATATTTTTGGAGGACATGGGGGAACTTTGAAAACTTTATCACGGAAACCCAGAAGCATTCTAATGTATGATGTCAAGGGGTCAATACTGCACATTAGTAAATTCATTCCCACTCTTTCCCCTCCATCCATTCTTTGATCTCCTGTGTTCTGTATGGTAGTTTTCCTAGGCCAATGAATTCAAAGATATTTCTTTTATGCCTCTCTGTTTTGTCATCAAACTTTTAGAACAAGTAGCATCTCAATTCCTAAGATATTTGTACTATTTTCATTTACTTTAGTGTAATTTTCTTACTTTTTACTGATATTCTATGATCAGCTCAAACTCAACACATGCAAAATTAAGCTCATCATCTTCCTTATTTATGTTAATACCATCACTATTCTCTTAGGCTTATAACCCAGTAGAATGTAGCCTCCTCGAGGGCAGAAATTTTCCCTTTTTGTATTTATGTGTCTCTAATGCTTAGCCCAGCATCTTGTAAGTAGTAGGCATTTAATGTTTGCTGTTTTTATTGGTATAATAGTTGCCTTCTTCCCTCTCCTTTGTCACCTATCTGTCTGTCACCCATCAAGTCCAAAAAGATTCATCCTTTGAAGTGTTTCCAGAATCCCTCTCTTTCTCATCCCAACTCCTTGGATCACTTCAAGAGCGTGCTAACTGTTCTCCCTCCCTCAAATCTTTTGCTATGGACACACAATGCTACCAGATTAGTCTTCAAATTCTTATTCATACTGTTATTGCTCTGTTAAAAACATTTGATACCATCAATTATTTTCAGGATATAATCCAAACTCCTTAACACGACATTCAGATGTCATTATAACTACTTATTCCCCCCCTTTGTTCTATCATAGCAGTGGATTATGTACCTAGTGGATGTATCATAACTATGTGTTGACTGAAAAGAGAAAAATGACAAAACGAAAGGCCTCTTATTTTTTCAGCCTTCATGTTTTCGACTCTCTAGGTAGAAATTAGTATGCTTTAAAATTTTCTCATTATCATCAAAAGTAAATCTAAGTTAATGAACAGGCATTCCCTATACTCATCATCATCATCATCATTATCAATTTTCTGTGTTGTTTCAGTCCTGTGGAATTTTACATATGAAAAACCTAGATTTGGAAGCTGAGTACTATGATCAACAATTATCTTTCATTTCTCAAATCCCCAATTTGATCACTTTCAAGTGTGAGTTAATTTTTTTTCCATGAAGAATTTCATTCTATGCCCACGTTCCTAAAAGAACCGACTGAAGAAGAATCACTGGGGTTCTGTATCCAGTATATAAAGGTTTTATTTGCTGTGGGGGCTGTCCCAGGTCACTCCACTGGGAAAATATTTTAAAAACCTTACTCTTGCTACATACATTGCTTTATATCATATAAGGTCATTCAGCTAATTTCCCTAAGGAAGATAGCCACCACAAAACAAAACAAAACAAAACAAAACACCTATTCTTACATCCTTCATTTCAAAGAGTAAATTCTGGGTCGGCCCTTTATGAATTCTTCGTGGATCTCCAAATGAAAGGACAACTAAGTGGTATATTAGGTAGAGAGTCAGGCCTAGAGTCAGGAAGACCTGATTTCAAATCCAGTCTCTGACACTTACTGGCTGTGTGACCTTGGGCAAGTTACTTAACTCTGTTTGCCTCAGTTTCTTTACCTGCAAAATTAGCTAGAGAAGGAAAGGGCAAATCACTCTAATATCTATGCCAAGAAAACCCAAATGGGGGAGAGAAAAACAGTTAGCATGCTCTTAACGTGGTCCAAGGAGATGAGATGAAAAAGAGAGGGATTCTGGAAATACTTCAAAGGATGAATCTTTTGGACCTGATGGGTGACTAATTGCATATAGGTGACAAAGGAGAGTGGGAAAAAGGCAACTATTATGCCAACAAAAACAACTTATGGACTCAAAATCGACTTTAATAATAGTTTAAAAGTATTCATAATGAATTTCTCTCTTCAATCCCTCTAATTTAAGGATGAGAAAACACTAACTTTCTAATTCCTTCATACCTTAGCTGCTCATCCCTTCCCCCCACTGCCCCTCAGCACTTAGGTACTCTTTATTCTCTCAGAAGGCTGAATCACAAGCAAGCTCCTGAGGGAAACAGCCAAAGACAGGGTAGTGCTGAATTTCTGACAACTTGGCAGTAATGGATCCTACTGAGATTTGAAAAAAAAATTGTACCTGTTTCTTATCTAAACAATACTCAGCTCTTTCTGAGAAAATAAATGATGTACTCAAACAGAGATTTCACTAGACCTTGATTTCTTGATAATGCTGATGTGGGCTATTTTAGGATCGTGACTAAATAAGGAGGGACTGATTATTAGCATAATTCATGATGATCTGCAGTTGTTTCTGGGTCCAAAACAGTAAACAGCTTGTAATGTGATACCAAGAGAAGTAACTCCAGATTTAGAGGCTGAGGTCTGTTTTCAAATCCTGCCTGTGCTACTTGTAATCATGTAACTGTTAGACATGCCAGGTGCCTCAGATCATTCACTCCCTAATCCAGGGCAAATTTTACTCAAAACAGAAGCAGAAGTATAGAAATTCATTATTCAGATGCATTACATGTGGCAGAATTGCATATTGTAGCTTTTTATCCCAATCAATCAACAATTAAGAGGTAGTTAGTCCATAGAGGTTTTGGGGCAGCTAGATAGAGTGCTAAGCCTGAAGTCAGGAAGACTCATCTTTCTGAGTTCAAATATGACCTTAGAAGAATTGTGTGACTCTGGGTAAGTCATTTAACCCTGTTTTCCTCAATTCCCCATCTATAAAATGATTTGGAGAAGGAAATAGCAAATCACTATAATATCTTTGCCCCCTACCAAAAAAAAAACCAAACCCAATTGAGGTGACAAAGAGTCTGACATGTCTGAAAAAAACTGAACAACAAAGTTGGTAGAGCACTAGACTTGTAATCAGGAAGAACTGAGTTCAAATTTTAGCTCAGATACTAATGGTGTGACTCTGTGAAAAATTATTTAACTCTGCTTCAGTTTCTTTATCTAAAAAATGGAGATAATAGAAGCACTTACCACCCACAGTTGTGTCATAGAGAGCTTTTCAGGGAGAGAATGGGGTAGCATAGTGGATAGAGTATGGGTCTTAGAGTCAGGAAGACCTGAATTCAAATTTGACCTCAAATATTTGCTCTCTATGTGTTCTTGGACAAATCATTTAACCTGTTTGCTGGCTTCCTCAACCGTAAAATGGGGATAAACATAGACCAGACCTTCCAGGTTTGTTGTGGGGATAAAATGAGATAATATTTGTGAAGGGCTCAGCACAGTGCCTGGTACATAGTAAATATTTAATTAACGCTTGCTTAATCTCTTCTTTGTTGGCAGGACAAAATGAAATAATATTTGTAAAGTACTTTGTAAACTTTAAAGTGTTGTATAAATGGTAGTTATTATTATTAAGCATTTGTTAAACACACATTATGTCAGATACTCTGCTAAGTAGTGGGGATATAAAGAAAAGTAGTCCTTGCCCTCAAGGAGTTTACAGTCTATATTTCATTGGTCTGCATGGTTATCTAAATCACAAACTATATCTTCTTATTTTGTATTCTTTTTTTCCAATTTGCTCTTCATTTTCATCTTTGCTGACATGAGCTGGTGCCCTTAGCATACACAAACAGTTAGTTAAAAATATCTCATGTTTTGGTAGTTAATCATTACATGTCAGTTAACATATATTAAACTTTATTTGTTTGTTTACTTATTCATTTATTTGTTCTGGTGATGATATTTGTGGCTTTGTATGCTTGGTGCTTATCGACTTTCCTCAAAGAAAGTAACCATGATATATAGGCATAGGTCTTTTTCCTATAAAATATATAAGCTATTGGCATCTTTTTTTCTTACTCCCAAAGCATGTTTTTCATAATATTATTCACTATGCTCCCCTATGCTTACCTTGGCATTTAAATCATTGAGTTTTAAAGCATATGTTGATGTATTTAGGATACTCTTATCTAGCTCTTTACAGAATGCCATTATCTCCTATTTTCATTCCCTAAAATATATTTTGGTATATAAGCTTTACAGTAATTTCCTTTTTGCAAATGCTTATTGTGAACACTTGTAAAATCAGGTCTCAAGAATCCTGCAAAATGATGCTTCTTGTCTCCTATTGATGCACGATAAAACTGAAGCTACTAACTCTATCATTTGCCTCTTGGAGAAGAAATGGTAAGTCATGCTCCTATTTAACTGCAACCTAATTTTGTCATCTAATTCCATTGATAGTGAAATATGACATGGATTTATTCATAATGATATAATTCCATTACTTCAGTACTCATATGCTCATTGATTACTGTGGATGGGAATGGGGAATGGGGATCACTACTAAAGTACCAATTGTTAATGCTTGTAGATGGACCAAACATGGAGTAATTTCAATCACCCTTTGCCTACTTGCCCACCCCCAATGCAGAAAAATAAGAAATGTGAAGGGCATTGAACTTTTTTTATATTTTTCTTTGAGTTCATGGGTGAAACGGCTGAAGGATTTCTCATTAAGTGGCCAGCCTTTTAATGATGAGTCCCTCTCTATACTTAGGTGGTCTTCTGAAAGCAGGTACAACTTGTGGTTTCTGAGATCATATTTAAAACCTTTCTAGAACTGAAGAATCTGCCAATATTTGCATTCCACTGTCAAAGTCTTCAAAGTCTCTGTGTCTAGAAGAGCTTGACAAGCTAAACCATTGGCATAAGACATTGTGGTGACTATATAATTAGCACTCCTACATAGGTCCACAAAATTACACACAGCATATGCCTCTCCTTTTCATTTCTCAGCCCCAATTTCAACTATCTCAAGCTTAGAATATATAATTCCTTTTTTTAGGCAAAGCATTTAATATCACTGGGCCTCAGTTACCGCATCTATAAAGTTGGGGATGGAGTGGATTAGGTGATCTCTAAAGTCTCCTTTGGTCAAAGAATGCTCTTTACAAGAAATAAAAGAATAGGTCCTTGTTTTGTGTCCTGATCAGACAACATCTAGAATACTATATTGAGTTTTAGGTTGTTAGGAGGATATTAAAAAAAAAAAAAACCAACATCGAATGAAACATTTCCAGAGGGAGGAAAGAGAATGTGGAGGGGTTTTGAAACTGTTACATTAAAAATATCGAAATGAACTGGGTAACAGCACAACCAGTAGAAAATATGTTCATCTTAAAATATTTAAAAGGATGAAGGGATGAATTCCCTAAAAGGGATTACATTTATTCTGTATAGCTATAAATAATGGAAGTAAAACTAAAGGGGAAGATGTTACATGGAGGCAAATTTTGACTCAATACAAGGAAGAACTCTCTGCTGGAGTCACCCAAAAGAAGAAGGAATTGATGTGTTCATCTCCAATGACTGTAAGAATTCAAGAAGAGACCAGAAACTTGGCAGAAATATTATATTTCTGAAAGGAAGCAAGAATCAATACAGATTTATTAAGTACTTAAGTGTATGCAAGTAGAGTTACCAATATAATAGGAACCACACCATACACCCAAATATCTTATAGTATAAATGGGAAAAAGAGAAGCATTCAAATTAAGCAAGTCACCTACTCTCCTTGTGTCTCAGTTTTCTTATTTGGAAAGTGAGAGGTCTATGCTCAATGACCACTCAGATCACATATAATCTAATAGCTGTGATCCCATGACCCTATGGATTATGATACAGAAAGTGGGATAAGTAAAAAGAAGAGGTCTCAGCAAAAGGCTCTGAAAAATTTGAGGAACAGGTTTTTTTTTTAATTGTTGTTTTTAACCCTGGGTCAAGGGTTAAAAATTTGGGTAAGAGGAAGGAAAGAAGGCAAGTCTCCTTAAAGGAAGTGGAATCTGAGATGGGATTTGAGAGAAGGGAGACTTTTCAACAAATGAGGATTAGGAATATGTTTCAAGCACAAGCAAATAGAAGGAAAAAGAAGGTAGGATGAGAATGGAGAACAGAAGCTTGTTCTGTTTAGCTAAAATGTAAAGTACACGAAGTAGGGTAGAATGACATCATCATGGCAGGCCAGTTGTAGCCAGATTCTGGAAAATCTTGAATGTCATAACCAAGAGTGTCCACCTTATGGCAACACAGAACCGTAGAGAGTTTTCAAGCAGAAGAATACCATGGACAAAAGTACCAAGAATAAAAAAAAAATAGCCTTCTAGTTCAATCTGTATATAAGTAAGAATTTCTTCTATAATGTGACCTATAATTGGTCATCTAAACTGTGCTAAAAGGCTTCTAGTCAGGAGGAGCCCATTGGCTCCTGGAGCAGTTCATTCCCCTTTTGGATAACAATTTTCTAACACATTTTTACTTACATCAAGTCTAAACCTTCCTCTCTGCAATTCCCATTGTTGTTAGTTCTTCTGATACCAAGCAGAGCAAGACTAATCCCTCACTCATATAACACATTTTCACATGCTGAAGTTTTCTCTTTTCCAGGTAAATCAATTCCAATTCCTCCAGCTGATTCTTCTCTGGGGTGGTCTTGAGGCCTTCTGTCATCCTAACTGCCCTCCTCTGTATGTTCTGTAACTTTTCAAATGTCCTTGCCATGATTATGCCCAGAACTGAATATAATACTGAGGGTGTGCTGGATCACGCTAGAGTAAAGCTAGACACCTAACTCTCTCAATGTCTTCCCCATTAGATTGTGAGATCCTTGAAGGCAGGGACAGTATTTTGAATTTCTTTGTATCCTCAGTGCTTAGTACCTAGGATCTGACACATAGTAGGCACTTAATAAATGTGAAGTGAATGACACACCTGGACGCTACCAATCTTAATGCAGCTTAAGATCTGTTATTTTGGCTGCCATTTCATACTGTTGATTCATTTCCAAGCTTTCAATCCACTAAAATCTCCCGATATATATAATTTTTTTCAGAAAAACTGCTCTCTAACCATTCTTTATCCATAATATCTTTATGACATTTGTTATTTTAACCTAAGGGTAAGAGTTTACAGTTATTGCTTGTAAAATTTCATCTTTTTAGATTGAGAGTTTTAGCTCCCGGCTGTCTGTTTTGGGTCTGGTCATCTGACGTGCTAGCCATTCTTCTCCATTTTATGTCCTCTCTAATTTTAATGAACATATCATCTATGCCTTCTTTCCAAGTCACGGATTATAATGTTAAATAGCACTGGACTTGATTTCACCGAACATCCTGTCTTAAAGTTCCACTGTTCCACCTCCTCAGAGGGTTTATTCTCTGTCCAACAAATAAGCTAACAAAATGTCCATTCTCATTGCGTAATGTTGGGTGAGATCAGTTTATTCATGACGTTGATTACAAAAATATTGTTTCCTCATCATAGAGTTCTTAGAAAAAGGAAATGGTTTGAGTTATATAATCTTCATTCCTTCTACACTGAAAATTAGAAAATAGAAGGGTAATACCCAAAGCCTTTTTAGGAGAAATTAACTTTATTCCTTCAACACATGTTGCCTGGGCTTCTACTGTGGCAAAAGTTCTATATTAAAACTACACAAGTATAAGGACTTAAGATTTTTATACCCGGAAGAATGGGTTACTCCACCAGAGACCTCTTTCCAGGTTGGTGAAGCTGGAAGATACTTGGATGAGTGGATAAGCTACTGAACTTGTTGTCAGGAAGATTCAAATTCATATCCTTCCTCAGAATCTTACAATCTGTGTGACTCTGGATAAGTCACAACGTCTCCTAATTTCAATTTCCTCATTTGCAACATGGCAACAATAGCACTGAACTCACAGTATTATGAGGATCGAGTATGATAATATGTCAAGTGCTTTGTAATCTTAAAACATTATATAAGCACAAGCTATTATTTGTCATTCAATCAATTCTAAATGTTCCTATCATTGAAAGAATATCTTGCCATCTTGTCTAAAAGGGTAGTAACAGGGGCAGCTGGGTGGCTCAGTGAATAGAGCACCGGCCCTAGAGTCAGGAGGAACTGATTTCAAATCCAGCCTCAGACACTTAACACTTATTAGCCATGTGACCTTGGACAAGTCACTTAACCCCAATTGCCCTTCCCTCACTCCTCCAAAAAGCAAAAAACAAACAAACAGGGTAGTAATAGAGATTTTGCCATAAGGAAATTATTTCTCTGGAATTACCCTGATTTACCAATCTAATATAAATCCTCTGTTTGTCTTTTAGAGCCCTCATAACCTAGCCCCTGCCTACCTTTTCAATTTTCTTACACCTTACTCCTCTCTACATACTCTGTCGTCCAAAGACAGTTACCTATTGGCTTGCTGTACCTCCCACTCAGTACTGTGTCTCCTGCCTGAGCATTTTTATTGGTGTCCTGTATGCCTGGAACTCTCTCCCTTCCAGTCTCTAACTTCTCTCCTGGCTTCTTTCAGGTCTCAGTTAAAAATCTCACATTTGGCAAGAAGCAGCCCTTTTTTAATTTAGTCATTCTTAGTTGTTCATCTTACAATAGCGCTGTTACTTTGTACACTGTACATTTCACTTCGCATCAGCCCATGCAAGATTTTCCAGGTTTTTCTGAGAGCTCATCATTTCTTATTGTATAATAGTATTTTCACCTTTCTTATTTAGTATTTTATCTTTCCCCAATTACATGAAAAAACAAATATTTAACATTTGTTTTTGAAACTTTTTTTTCTTTTTTTGGGGGGGTGGGTGGGTGGAGAAATGCAGGGTAATTGGGGTTAAGCAACTTGCCCAAAGTCACATGGCTAGTAGGTGTGTCAAGTGTCTGAGTTCAAATTTGAATTCAGGTCCTCCTGACTCCAGGAGGCCGTGATCTACTCACTGCACCACCTAGCTGCCTCCAGATAGCATTTTTTCGTCACAAGTCCAGTGTTGTCTTGGATCATTGTTTTGCTCAGAGTAGTTAAGTCATTCACATTCCTCTTACAATATTACTGTTACTTTGTATACTATACGTTTCACTTTGCATCAGCCCATGCAAGACTTTTCCAGGTTTTTCTGAGAGCATCCTGCTCTTCATTTCTTACAGTACAATAGTATTCCATCATAATCACATACTACAACTTGTCGAGCCATTCTTGTCAGCTTCTAAGTCTTTATCTCCAGAAAAGAGCTGCTATAAAATATTTTTGTCCACATTATGTCCTTTTCCTTTTTGTTTTTTGTTTTTTTTTTAATCTTTTTTGGGGATCCAGACCTAGTAGTGGTGTTGCTAAGTCAAAGGGTATGCATGCTTTTAGAGTTCTTTGGGCGTAGTTCCAAATTGTTCCCCAGAATGGTTGAATCAGGTCATAACTCCACCAATAGTGCATTAATGTTTCATTTTCCTATATCCCCTCCAATATTCGACATTTACATTTTCTGTCCTATTAGCCAATCTAATAGGTATGAGGTAGTATATCAGAATTGCTTTAATTTACACTTCGCCAATCATTAGTGAGTTAGAGTATTTTTTCATGTGGCTATAGATAACTTTGTTTACTTCATCTGAGAACTGATCTTTTGATCATTCATCAATTGGGGAATGGCTCTTATTTTTATAAATTTGACTCAGTTCTGAATATGTTTGAGAAATGAAGCCTTTCTCAAAGACACTTGCTTCAAAATTTTTTTCACAGTTACTATTGCTAACTATTTCCTTCTCCCCTACTCCAGCTTATTCTTTCTCTCCTTTCACCCTGTGCTTCCTCAAAAGTGTTTTGCTTCTGACCACTCCTTCCCCCAATCTTCCCTCCCTTCTATCACTCCCCCTCTTCACTTATCTCCTTTCCCTCCTGCGTTCCTGTAGGGAAAGATAGATTTCTATACCCAATTAAATGTATGTGTTATTCCCTCCTCAAGCCAATTCTGATAAAAGTAAGGTTCACTCACTCCTCATCTCCCACCTCTTCCTCTCCACTATAAAAAGCTTTTTCTTGCCTCCTTCATGTGAGATAATTTATCCCGTTCTATCTCTCCCTTTCTCTTTCTCCCAGTATATTCCTCTAACCCCTTGATTTTATTTTTTAAATATCACCCCTTCACATTCAACTCACACCTGTGCCATCTGTCCATCTATATTCCTTCTAACTGCCCTAATAATGAGAAAGTTCTTATGAGTTACAAATATCATCTTCCCATGTAGGAATGTAAACAGGTTAAAATTAAGTTCCTTATGATTTCTCTTTCCTGTTTATGTTTTTATGCTTCTCTTAAGATGTTTGTCTGAAAGCCAAATTTTTATTCAGTTCTGGTCTTTTTCATCAAGAATGCCTGAAAGTCCTATATTTTTTGTAATGTCCATTTCCCCCCTCTTTTACCATTTGGCCTAGCCTGTTTTTTAAGGTATTAATTTTCTTCAGTACTTTTTGTTTCTCTTTGACCAAACTGTTGACTCATTTTTCATGATTTTCTTGTAATACTTTCATTTCTCTTTCCAATTTTTCCTCTACCTCTCTTACTTGATTTTAAAAATCCTTTTTGAGGTGACCTGAGACCAATTCATATTTTTCTTGGAGTCTGGATGTAGGAGCTTTGACTTTGTTGTCTTTTTCTAAGTTTATAAATAAGTTTTGGTATTTTTTGTCATTACAGTAACTTTCAATCATCACAGTTTTTCCTCCCCCTTCCCATTGTTCATTTTCCCAGCCAGTTAAAAGTTGATTTTTAAGTCTTTTTTAAAGCAAGGCTCTGCTTCTAGGGTGAAAGGCACACTGCCCCATGCTTCAAGGGTTTTATGCAGCTGTTTTCAGAAATATCTCTAGGGACCTTCAAGTTTTCAGTTCTTCCAAGGTGATTTGATCTAAGGAGAAATGTTTACAACTCTCCTTGCCTGTGCGTGTCTGTGAGCAACTACAAGAGCTCTTTTCTGCACTGGAACTATGATAAAGCTCTCTGCTCCACTGTGGCTGCAAGCACTACTCTGCTAGTGCTCCTTCTCTCCCTGGCACTGCCACCTGGGAACTGGATTCAAGTATAGACAAAGCAACTGAGTCCTGTCTCAGTGCTACCAAAACAAACCCTGTCATCTTCTTCTGACCAATTGTTTGACTCCCTTACCATCTGTGGGCTGAGAGCTCAGGAAGCAGCTGCTGCCACTGCTAATTCAGTCACTCCCAAGGCCTGCTCCTGAGTTGCTGTGGCTGATCTGACCTATGCTGGACTACATTCCACTATCACCCTGGTGTGACAGCCCCTTCCTGCTGACCTTCTAAGTTGTCTCTGGCATCTGTGGGCTGAGAGATCTTGAAACTTCCACTGCTGTCAGTGATTCAGTATCTCTGAGGCCTGATCCAGCTTTGCTGGGGCTCAGTCTACACTGGTGCAGTCTGAGCTGGACTGTGCAAATCTTTGATATCCTGATGCAATAGAGCTTTCCTGTCAACCTTCCTAGTTGCCTTGGGCTGGAAATTTGTTTCACTCTGTCTTTCTGTAGGTTCTGCTACTCTAGAATTTGTTTAGAGTCATTTTTAAATATATCTGGAGACATTTGAGGGACAGTTCAGGTGAGTCCCTGAATTTACTCCACCATCTTGGCTCTGCCTCAGAAGCAGTGCATCTTAACTTTAATGCCTTCCTTCTGAGAATACCCCCAGCACATTCTGCGTTTATCTTGTTTGTATATAGTTGTTTGTATGCTGTCTTCCTAACTAGATGTTAAGTTTTATTCCTTCCTTTGTATCCCAAAGCCTTAGCATGATGTTTGGTACATAGGAGGTAGTTAATGCTGGTTGACTAATATTCCTGTTAGAAAAGAGATAAAATTGCCCTGGTATAATCTGTTCTTACTAAAAGCACATTAGATTTTAGACATCACAGTTTCCCTTTCTAGATGCTTGCACACCATGCTATACTAATACATTCTAGAATTCTGGCAAACTTGGTAACTGTTAGCTTGCACAATACAGTCGCTTTTCTTTTTTTCCCCACAGTGCTTCATTAGAAAATTACTCTGGCAGCATTACGAAAATTGGACTTTTTTGTTATTGTTTAGTTGTTTCAGTTGGTTATGTCTGACTCTTTGTGACCCCATCTGGGGTTTTCAAGGCAAAGATATCAAAGTGTTTTGCCATTTCCTTCTCCAACTTATTTTACAGATGAGGAACTGAGGCAAACAAGGTTAAGAGACTTGCCCAGGACCACATAGCTAGTCAC
>CM053584.1:282685633-282702516 GCA_028627135.1 Pseudochirops cupreus
CCAAATAAAGGCACGAAATAATGCCTCCAAAAACTGCTATTGCCTTTGTGCTGAAAATTGCAATAATATTTTGCATACCAATAGAGCCTACCAAGGACAATATCCAGAAAAAAATTAAAAAGATCCCTTACAAATCATTACTTTACCATATATATAATTCCTGACATACTGGTGAACAATTCAGACATAAAGAAAGTGATCTATCCGATGCCAGTCAATGGCAAATCTAAGAACAGAGAATGAAAACAATCGCCTTTCAGACTTTAGTTTTTGCCTGTAAGGTGACATTATCTCTATTGTCATTTATTCCCACCACTGTTCCTTCTACCATTAGTGTGACTGTAGGCAATGCTATGTGGTGTGGAATATTGTGGAAATATATTGCTTTTTTAAAAAGTTTTCTATTCCTTTTGTTTTCAGATCCCCCCCCCTGCTTTGTTTGAATTTTTTTTTCCTTAGAGAAACAGGATATTAAAAAACACAACTACAAAACCACATTAAAAAAAAGGATAGTAGAAACATAGACATTACAAACTAAAAATAAGACTGATTATATAGAGTTTATTGCTATGTTTTGAAGAAGCTAAACAAATTCAGTGTGAATAATTAATGATATAATAAGAATATTTGATCTGGTATTCCAGATATAAAAGCATATTAATTTCTATGCAGAATCATAGAACATGGAGCTTGAAGGGACAAGAACAAATATTTAATAGACACATAATAAGTACAGGGCACCGTGTTAAGTGCTTATCCAAATGGGGAGTTTTTTCATGAACACTCACTCCTTCACTCAACTAGCATTAAGCGTTGATTGTCATTTATTTAAGTCTATGGGACTCTGGTAAGAATTAGAACCGATCATGATTAAATCAGATTTTTTTTTTGCCAAATAATTATGAGCAAAGCTCCACTGGTTTTTCCTGATGGGTTTGTTTCCTGCCAAAAAAAACAAAGAAAAAAAAACAAAAAACAAGTTCCCATTTCCAATCCTTATTTTCATACTGTTGAGTGAGCTAATTAATCACCTTAATTATGATCTTTATTATCCCTCAAACCATATTCTTTCATTCAGTTATAAAGGTTGTAGTAAGTGAAAATCACCTGAATTAGTCATATAATTTCCATCCACTCTACTTAGGATATAGGAAAATTCAAGAGATAGCTTTATTTATTTAAGGAAGGCATTTTTAGTAGAAATTAACCTTATTCATTCAGTATAGATTAGCTAATTCTTACCATAAAGAAAACTCTGAAATACTATCTGACATGTACATAAGACTATGTCTTCTAAGATAACTTTCATGCCTCTAAGAGCTACCATTCATACAATACTTTAATGTTTATAAAGCATTTTGCATATATTATCACATTCGATCCACTTTTATTATCACAGTATTACAGATAAGGAAACTGAGGATTAGTGAGCTTTAGATTACTTGCTCAGGATCACAAAGTTTGTAATCATCTGCCATAGGATTTGTCAGTTAATCAATAGTCATTAAGCATTATTAAACCCACATTACATGCCAGGAACTATGCTGAGAGCTGAGATACAAAAAAAAAAAAAGGAAAATAGCTCCTGTTCTCAAGGAGCTAAGAGACTAGTGAAGTCACCATTAGAGTAACTATGTACAAATATGACATATAACATATCCTTTATATACTAGAAGTAATTCCAGAGGGAAGGCATTAAAATGAAAGGATGGAGGGGAAAGGCTTCTTACACAAGGGGAGAATTTAGCTGAGACTTGAAGGAAGCCAGGTAAGCCAAAGATGGGAATGAAGAAGGAGAAAATTCCAGGCATAGTAAATAGCCAGTGAAAATGCTGATGTAATGCTATGTTGAGAGCCCTGGTTTCTTTGCCTATTTCTATTAAATGACTGAGAAACTGAGAGATATGTGGAGTGTTTCCTTGGCAGACTGTGGAGGAGGAAACTGTCCAGAGGGTAAGAGAAGAACAAAAGGATCAAGGACAGATTTCAGTGGCCCAGTCTGTGTGTAGATTCAGATCAATTGGCTCTCTTGTAGCCCAGAGCAGAAATCAGGGAGGAAAATAAGGAGGTTGAATTTTGTAGAGAAGAGGTATGTGTCAGACTTTTGGAACTCGAAGTGGAGACCCATTTCTGGGTGAGTTTCTGGAATTATTAGTTATCATAACCTTATATAATTTTAAGTTGGAAAGAACCTTAGAGATCATCAATGGAACTCTCTTTTTTTACAAATAATAATACAGTAACTGACTTTTAAATAGTCCTTTAAAGTTTTCTAAATGTTTTGCCTACAGTAGCTTGGAGATCCCTTACAGTTCTGTGATTCTGTGAGTATATTGCTTTAGTGTTAGCATGCTACTCACTCCCCCATAGGGATAATCTAAAGATTTTAGGAAAAGTAAAAGCCTCTCTTCTTTATAACAAACCAATTTTATATTGCACTTTAAGTTTTCCTATAAGTCATGAAATTATAACTATGCCCGTTTTGTAGATAAGTGTATTGGTAATGGAATTTGGAGATGCCCCTGCTTGGTTTTTGGGTTGAGTGCTAAAACCCAGAGCTTGTGAATCCCACTTGTAGAATGGACTTGTTGACGTGAAGAGAAAGGGCTGAACTGGGAGGAGCTATGAATTGGGAGAGAGGCCCAAGCCTAGAGAAAGCCAGAAGGACTTCGGGAGAGCAGTATCCAGTACCATGGAGCCTGAGTTACTGAGAAAAAGACTACTGAGAGCCCATTGGAACTGCCTAGGACTTTTGAGAACTGCCACCCGGAACTGCCAAGGACTGAGGAGGCATGGCTGTGATGCCAGTATTTTGTCTGTCTCTTTTGATGTTGTTTTGCTGGATTCACCTGATGGTGAAGGACAGTGCTGCTGTTGTAGAGATCCTGGAACCTGGCTGTTGGTTCAGAAGCCCTGAAGGAGGATTTTCTTGTGGTACCTGTACAGAAATCCTGGAAGAGGACCTTGCTGATGTTTTCAGGGGTTCTGGGACTATTCTACAGGCAGAGAGTGATTTAATGAGGACACTGGCTATGGTTTTGTTGAGCCTTGTCTCCCCAGAAACTGAGATTGCTGAGGGCTTGGCTCAAGTGAAGATGAAAGAAGGCCCTTTCCTTGGGTAATCAATGCTGAGCTTAACATTGTTGTAACTTAAGGGTGGATGGCCTTTTGTGTTCTCCTGCCCCTTTTTAGATTGAGGGGTGGGAAGCCTTTGAGTTTTTTGTTGTTGTTTTTTTTTTTGTACTACATGATTGACCAAATGAATGTACATTGTTTATAGTTGGAGACTAATCTCCATTTGAGAAGAGACTTTTGACTGACTGAATGTATTGTTTAGGGGTGGAGTAGTACCTGGATTGAATTTGAGAACTTAGTTGCTACAGGAACAAGTTACACTGTATTTTGACTTTCTCTGTTCTGTGAATGTTTGCTGAATAAATGGGGTTTACTATGCTGATAATCCGAACCTTGGAAGTTGCCTTTCCTTGGCATCACAATAAGGTAACTGAGGTTCAGAGAACTGAAGTCATTTGCCCATGATCAAACATCTGAATGAGTAACGTCATGAGTGTAACTTGAACAAAGGTCTCTTGACTCTAAGTCCAGGGTTCTTTAAACTTCTGAAGCATTCTATTCCTCTTTTTCTGGAAGATGGGAGGTCCCTTACCTTTTGCGAATGTTTTCCCCAGACAAATTCAAGATAATTCCTTTTATCTGTATTCTTAGCATCATCTCCTTATTGATTAAGGCCAGAGGAAATACTTTCTATAGTTGAGCCTAGGCAAATCTGTAAGGAAGACTATGGTTTTTTGTTTGTTTGTTTCTTTGTTTTTAGGCACCATCTATTGTTCCTTATATGCTACTCTACCCTAATTGGTGCTCCCTCTTCCAAAGCATCCAGCATGGTCCTCATGCCTGCTGGCTACCTAGCATCTCCCATTGTGGCACTCCTCCTCCAAAAGCCTGCCATCTCTTGGAACCTTACAGCTATTATGGATGCTTTGCCTCTCTCGATGGGTATTAACAGCTTTAAAGATCGTATGTTTTTCCCCGCAGAAATCTGCCCAAATGTATCCACTCTGTGACTATAGCAGCTTCCTAATGACAGAGACCACATACAGAGGAGATCAGACTTGACATCTGCTAACCCTACAAAGTCTTAGCTCCTAGAGTCCCATGATAATAAAGAGGAATCTCATATTGAAACCGAAGGATGTGAAATTAAGAAGGCAGCCCAGGGAGTGTATGCAGTCAAGATTGGCAACTTTTCTCACTGTTCTTTTTTATCTCTCTCCTTTTAGATCATAGGAGTATAGATTTGGAGCTGGAAAGAGAACTTAGAAACCTCTTCTGAAATGAAAACATCATTTCTATGGTACTTTTTATATTGTTTGTTTGGAGTATACAGAAAAACATGGACATACATATATGTACATACATATACCAAAGAAATATGTATATGATATGAAGATACACACACACATTTTTTTCCCCAGGGAGAAAATATGTATAAAAAGAAAATATTCTTAAATCAGAAAAAAAGTTTTATCAAAACATCCTAACAACGTCAGTGTAGAAGAAGTAAGGGGAAATAGGAATGAGGAAAGCTCTCGAAGAGCATTAGGAAAACCAAACTGGAAAATTCCGGAATCTGCTAATAAAGACCTGATCTACAGACCTAAGCAAGGTTAAAGATGCATAGAAATATCAGTCTAATTCCCATAGGGATGTTTGAATAATCACTTAGAAATTTAACAATGCGAAAGAGTATTTCCAAGTACCTGTTGAAAGATATAGAAATATAAAGGATTTATGTCAAACTGGAGATATCAAATGTTTCCTTTTTTCTGATTTTTCTATATGTGTACAGATATAGCTAACACCTGCTAGCAAACCTGAGATGGATTGATGTCTTTATGAAAGTAAACATTTTAATATGGAATTAACTTCTTCATAATCAACCTGGGCATGTGTTTCTTTATCATAAGCCTTATTTTCCTATTTTTAGGAATTGTATGAATTTATTTTAAACTGCATACATCATCAAAATATTATTTTATAGGGATCTTTTGAAGTTTATGATGACTGTCAAACCCTCTAAATCAGTTTACTTTAACACATGATTTTTTTTAAAACTTGGTCTCCCTATCTCTCCCAGGCCAGAATTACAGTGACCACTAATAGGCTTTATCCCCTGCTTATTGCCATGGAAATTTTAAGTCTCTCCTTTGTGACCTGGGCCAGCTTACTCCTCCACAGACAGCCTGGTGGCCACCCTTTCAAGGGCTCTCCATAATGACAACGGACTTAGTACAGACACCTGATCAGCTTTAGCCCTCCTGAGCTCAAGTAATCTACTAACTTCAGCCTCCCTACTAGCAGGAATTAAAGGTACTGCAACATCATACCCAATTTCATTTAACTTTGAATGTCAGAAACCAAAACTTGAAACTTCCTTGGATTCTAAACAACAAAAATAATGATTACAAATATCTTTTGTTAAGGATCCTGTAAAATGCACCTAAATTGTATTCAAGGAACTCTCATTGATTCCCAAAATGGAGACATGAAATAGGATTACCATTAGATGAAAAAACCACAATAGGGAAAAGTTAAGTACTATTTCAATCCCTCTGAAATGAATCAAGAAGCCAACAATAGCCCAACCTGCACTAACAATATCAGCTTTGCCTTTTGATTTGCAAACAACTTTACGGTCATTATCCCCTTATACCCTTAAAACCATCCTATGATAAAGTGAATACATATGATCAGTGTTTTGATTTTAACAATAGAGAAATTAAGGCTGAGTGAGTTGAAGTGTTTTTTTTTTATCACGACAGGGCTGGTGTTATGGATTTGAACCCAAGTATTCCCGATTCCAAATCTGTTTTTTTTTCCCCCACTATAATATAAACTCTGATCAACAGACATGCAAACCGAGTACTCCATCTAGCCACCTAGAAAATATTCCCTCTTCCCTATATGTTCATCAACCTTTAGACCCAATAGGGGAGATAAAGCCAACATGATTTTATTTTTCAGTTCCGCTAGGTTCTAAATTTTAAATCTGAGTGGTTGGGGGAGTGCTAGTCAAACCATTGTCTAACCTTAATCTTAATAGTTAGAAAGCCTCTCCTTCAAAAGGAGAGGAACATCCATCTCAGAACTAAAAGTTACTACATGCTTAAAAGCTCTTGGGCTAAAAACAGTTTGCCTTTGTAGCTCTAGGAAAGCATATTTCTGGGCATTACTTCATTTCAGTATGATAATTACCACACTGAGATGAAATTAATCGTGAAGCAGCCTTTGGCCATTCTGTCTGGCCAAGGGGACTGCAGCTGGAAAAGAGTGCTTATTTGCTGCCAGAGATGCAAATTTCAAAAGGTGTACATTGCAATGGTATGAATAATTTATCAAAATAATCTGTTATTGCTGGAGGTTAAAAAAATCTAAATAAACTGGCAGCATCATTTACAATAACTGGCATAATTTAGCCAAGCCTACAAATGCATTGTATCAGATTTTTTTGTTTTTTTCTTTTTGCTATAAATATTGATTTATCTGGGCATTATGGTTTTTCCCCATGTTTACTATAAGTATCCCTTTATACAGTCTTTTATCAGGAAAGAGTCTTATTCTGGAAAATATTTTAATTGCTCTAGCATTGCCAAAGATTTCCCTAACCAGAGAAAAGGAAGCTTCTCTCAGTTGATATCATCTAAAAATCGCCTTAGTTAAGACTTTTAGAGTTTAAACCTAAGTGATTGAAAAACCTATCTGTAGTCTTTACAGATAGAATTGGTTCTTTCCTGGGATTACAAGTGAAGTAGTATTTCCTCTGGGATCATTCATTTGTTGTTTCTCCTTCATTCTCGAAGAGGACAATGATGTCAGGAAGGTGATGTCGTAACTTGAAGTAAATTGGATTTAAGTGAGAAGGGCTGTGCAAAATCACCAGTCTCACTCTTTCCTCCAAAGCCATCAGCGTCCAGTGTCAAGATATAGATCAGGATAACTGTCAATGGCCCCCTTCCTCTGGGAAATTGAGAAGTGGAGATAGGAAAGGCAAGCTACCAATATAATCCTTGAGAAGAATAGTCATTAAGCTTACTCATGAGAGGTAGCATGGTATAGTACTCCACAATAAATACACATTGGGAAATATCAAATAAGTGGGGGTTTAGAATTAAGGTGGTAGAGGCAGAAACTCATCTGAACTCTTCCAAATGGCCCACCAAACAACTTTAACTGAAATCTAGAGTGGCAGAAACAACTGCTGCTTTGCCCATATACAGTTCTATGGTGTGGTTTCAGGGCAAAGAGAAGCACTAGAACTTGCAGGTGTAGAAGGGCAGGGCTCCTGGTAATAGTTTTAAGACAAAGAGTGCTTATGATCACTCACAAGGAAGGAGAGGTCCTGGTCTCAGTTCCAAGGAAGAAAAGAGTATTAATGATTGCAACCTGGAGAGTAAGAGTCTGAGTTATCATTTCAGAGCCAAAAGGAGCTATAGAACTTGCAGAGCTCTGGGTTAAATAACAGGGCATAGGTCAAGAGGACAGTGACCACAACTCTCCTTAGACAATACCATTTTGAAAGCATTGAAAACCCCAGAATTAACTCTGAAAACAGCAGAAAAGAAAACTTAAAGCTTAATACAGTAACTCCTTTGTTCTGAGAGCAGAGCCCAACTTTAACATAAAGTTAAAAGTCAAGAAATAGGCAGGAAAAATGAGAAAACAATAAAAAAAGAGTACTACCATAAAAATTTACTATAGTGATAGGGGATACCAAGACACAAACGGAGAAGAAGATGACTAGGTAAAACCAGTAACTAGCAAATCCTCAAAGAAAATGTCTGTTAGACACAAAACTAACAAGAATTTCTGTAAGGGATCAAAAATATTTTAAAAAATCAAATAAGAAAGAAAAATGTGAAAATAAGTAAGAGTAATGCAAGAAAATGTTGAAAAGAGGGAGTTAACAGCTTGGTAAAAGAAGCACAAAAAATACTGAAGAAAATAATACCTTAAAAAACAGAATTGGCCCAGTGGTAAAAGGCACAAAAATGCACTGAAGAGAGAAACTCTTTAAAAGAACAAAATTGTCCTAACAGAAAAAGAGGTACAAGTGGAAAAGAATGACTCCATAAGACATTAAGAAATGATCAAAATCAAAAGAAGAAAAAAAGGAGAAAATGCAAAATATCTCACTAAAAAAAAAACTTAAAAGTTTTTGCACAAACAAAACTTACATAGCCAAGGTCAGAAGAAAAACAGGAAACTGGAAGAAAAGAAAAATTCATAGCAAGTTTCTTGCATAAAGATTTCATTTCTCAACTATGGAGAGAACTGAGTCAAATTTACAAGGATATGATTCATTTTCCAATCGATAAATAGTCACAGGATGTGAAAAGGTAGTTTTCAGAAGAAGGAATGAAAATAATGCTCTGAATCACTATTGATTAGAGAATTACAAATTAAAATAACTCTGAGCTACCACCTCACAGCTATTAGATTGCCCAATATGACAGAAAAGGAAAATGATGAATGTTGGAGGGGTTGTAGAAAAATCAGGACACTAATGCACTTTTGATGGAATTGTTAAATGATCTTAAGAACAATTTGGAACTATGTCCAAAGGGCTGTAAAACTGTGTGTACCCTTTGTTTCAGCAATATCACTACTAGAACTGTATCCCAAAGAGATTTAAAAAAAAGTAAAACAATCAGTACAAAAACATTTACAATAGCACTTTTTGTGGTAGCAAAGAATTGGAAATTGAAGAAAGACTCATCAATTGGGGAATGATTGAACAAATTGGGGCATATATCATAATGGAATAATACTATTGTGCTCTAAGAAATGGTAAGCAGGATGGTTTCAGCAAACCTGGAAAAGCTTACGTGAAGTAATGCAAAGTGAAGTGAGCAGAACAAGGAGAACATTGTACACAACAAAAGCAATATTGCATAATGATTAACTGAATAACTTAATTATTCTGAGCAATCCAAAGTTCCAAGACAATTCTGACAAACCTATAATGAAAAATGCTATCCACCTCCAGAGAGAGAACTGATGGAATCTGAATGCAGATTAAAGCACATATTTTTTTTCCTTTTTTTTGTTCTCTGTTTTCTTTTGCAACAGGACTAGTATGACTTCACATGTATTATCTATATCAAATTGGTTGACTTCTTGAGGAGAATTTGTTACTCAAAAAATGTTTAAAAAATTTCACATGTAATTAAGAAATATATTAAAGAAAATTAATGGTGTATGTCAAGGAATTCTACTTCAAATGAATTTACCTACTTTCCTTATAATAATCCAGCTATTCCCTAAGTCTTTTAAATCAAGTTCAGTTGAATTTGATATAGAACTTGTCATAATAAGGACATATCTATCAGAAACAAAGTTTTGAATCCCTTTTTTAGGGCCCCCTCTCTTTTAATAAGGGGAATAACACAGATAATAACATACCCAAATAGGAAGACTTAGTGGATTAGCTCTTATCAGTCGATAGTCAATAAACATTTGCTAAGTGCCTACTATGTGCCAGGCATGCTAAGTGGTGGGTATACACATGAAAACAAAGACAGTCCCTATTCTCAAAGAGCTTACAGTCTAAGTTGGGAGATAACACACAAATGAAAGCTGAAAAAGGGAAGAAGGCTCCTCATTTTGGGGGTATGATGGAAAGTTCTATAAATTCTAAAAAAACAGTGTAACTGGTAGGAAATGGGGAGAAAAAAATTGTGCTAAGACCCCTCTTTAATTACTTTGGAACCCATGGCCCTGCTCTCAAGGGTCCAGGCAGAATGGCAGAGGAATCAGATGAGATGTGAGTACCATGCAGATTCAATTTTGCAGCACAAAGAGATTTTCCAGTGATGACTTTCCTGGGAAAGGAAAACATGATGAAAAGTTCCAAAGAAATCGAAAAGCTGTATAGCTGCTAAAAGCTTTTTTTTAAAATATGTATCAATCATACCCATATCCATAATGAAGAGATTCTTAGTAGATTGCCTTAAATCTACCAAAATGAGGAATTTCGATTACGTGTATAACCAAACAACTCCTGCTAAGCTTATTCTGCACGCTGAATAGTGAATCAAAGGACTAAATTTCTCCCAATAGAGCTTTTGAAATAGAACACGTTTTACTGAATGCTCACTCTCTTGGTTATTCATTCATTCATTCACTCAATAAGTATTTACTGAGTTCCTATGCAATATGTTAGCTGCCTAAGGGGAGAAACACAAAAGTGGAAGATATGATCCCTGACCTCATGTAGCTTGGAGTCTGCTTAAGATCGTTTTTGTATATTTCTCAGTAAACTTAGCATGACCCCTAAAATAATTAAGAGACAAGAATCTATATAATAATGTCCTCCTCCAAAAGTACTTTGTATATATTGTTTTTTAACATTCTAAGTACACATCCTTTATCTTAAGTAGAATGCAAACTGAGACCCAGAATTATTGCATTGTTGTTTCTGTATTATCAGGGCCTAGCATAGTAACTGGAATATAATAGATATGTAACAATTTCTTGTTGAATGAATGGATTGGTGAACATTATTCTATATACTACCTGAAAGCAGAAAATGATTAAGTGCTACATAAATAGTGCATATAATAAACTCTGCAGGAGTTCAGATAATGACAAGACCACCACAGCCTGGCAATTTCAGGGAAAAGTTCCTGAAGGACGTGAAATTTGAACTAAGCTTTAAAGGATAAGGAGTCTTTCGGAATGAAGTTTGAGCAAATTGATGAGGAGAGAAGCCAGATTTCAGATTGTCTGAGAAAGGGGAAGGTAAGGAAATGGAACTAGTATGTGTGTGGATCTCTCAATTATCTGGGAAGTATGAGAAGGGGCAGTGGCTCCTTGCAAAGCAGGAAAAGTAACTCTCCCTCTAAGAATGAAAGGTTGGCTCTGTAGAGCAATTTCCTTATAAGAATGAAGGTCCCTAGTCAGTGAGATTCAGATATGCCAAGTACAAAATGTGGAACCAGATGAGAGAACAACATTCTATTTTGAATGAAAATCAAATTTTACCAATAGTTGGAAGAACAGGACAATGGGGCAAAGGGGTGGGGGAGAGAAAGGAGGAATTCAGAGTATGAGAGAAACAGAAGAATTAAAGTCTATGCCAGTAACAAGTAGGGAATCTGTACAATGTACTTGCAAATAGGAAATAGTGGGTTGGAAAAGAGCTAGGAATATTAGGAGGTTATTTTCCTTCAAAATAATTATTGAAATAGAATTGAATTGAAATAATTAAGGCATGATAAACCACAAAAAGGAGAATATAAAGAGAATCTCTTCAAGTATCTTCATACATCACAGTTAAAGAGGACATTTTAAAATCAGACTAGACAGAAAAGCATGTGACAAAATATTTCATAGGTATCTCAGAAAACTGGAAAAGCAATTCTATAGTCTAGATTTCTTTCTAGTATCTTCAGACCTAGGTTGTTTGATATAATCTTGACTTAGCAGAGAAAACTAGGAATTTTATCATCTGGGGCAATTTATTGGGGTAGAGGGTAGCAGAGGAAAAAAACTCACTCAGGGCACAGCAAACCATGTGGCACCTTCTACCTGTATCTCATTCTTCCAATCTAGATGCTAAGCGTGGTTTTTTCTACTCTGTAGAGGAAATGCAATTTCTTTCAGGGCCCTTCTCTTTGAGCACCATAGGCCAAATCCCCACTCATCCTACACTAGTTATGGCTGGGATCAAGGCAAAGTGTTAGCAAGGGACACTTCTACTACAAACACTGTGATAAACACCACATGGATATGTGGCTTTTGTAGCTGCACTAAAAGTGGTAGGTCACAAATGACTCATCAGTGTTCAGTCTCTCTCCCAGTGCCAGTGGTAAAATAAAGCCTTAGATCATTTGTTACTAACCACAATTAAATATGACTTTTGCCTGGCCTTGGGGCCTCGGTTCCACTAACCTCTAGCCTGAGGAATGATCATCTCTTCACAGTAAACAATGTCCTATTCTTTACCCCTTTCTGTATTTGCTCTAGGACTTGCGATACTTTTGATGGTGGTTCACACACCAACAATGATTCAGATAAATAAATGGGCTCCACACTGTTCACTGTCCCATAAAGAGTATTTCACCACTCCATACACTCCTCTCTATAAATAACATCAGGAGTTTGTTCACCTAGTGGCAAGAGTAGTCCCCAATGCCTGCTAAGCAGTTTCAAACTTAAATTGATATTTAACAGGCAGCCAAGTGGTTGCCTTAATATCAAAGTGACAAGCTGAGGTTACTCAGGATTGGTTTTACTTCTGAAGCCCACATTTTCACATATTGTAGCAAACAGAATAGTTTTTCCCAGGACAACTCTCAAATGGGAGATAATGAGTTACTTAAGCAGACGGCTTCGAATTTTGAATGTTCTAAATCTACACATATATGAACAAATAAGGGAGTTAATATCTGATTACAGAACAATGAGCACAAAAGCTTTTTAAAGTACGTGAATGATTGCCAGCACATGGAAGTAATCTTATAGGCACTTTAGCGAAGGCAAATATGAGGCCACACCTGATCACAAATCTCACCTTAATTCAAAACGTGTAATTATAAGGTTATGGCCTAAGCTTTTTACTGACTAAACATGGACATAAGGGGGAAGAAGGTGTTAATCCCAAATGACACTTGACAATTTTAGAAATGCAGTAAACGCAGGTAACAAAATTGGTCTGAGAAGGAAATTTGAAAATTCCAAATTATGAGCAAAGTATTCTGGTTAACTATTTATATGACTGAAAATGTTTACAAAATCTGGGAGGCTTAACTAATACACTGGACACAGAGTTAGGATTATGAAAGATCCTAAAATGCTAGATAAATGGAAGAAATTGAGTATTACTAGAGATAAAATCTTATATTTGGTTTTAAAATTTTAACTTGATAACATGGGGAAAGGATGATATGAAAGCACTATCTTTTCTGAAAAAAAGATCAAGGATTTTAGCAAAATGTAAACTCAGTATGAGTTAGCGGGGTGACATGGCAGTTAAGAAATCATGGGTTCATTTTTGGATGGTAAAAGGGTTGGGGGTGTCAATGACTTAATCATACTCAATTCAGTTAAATTATTGTGGCCACATTTTAGGAAGGAAGGAAATAAGTACTTATTAAGGTTCCACTATGTCTCAGACACTAAGTTCTTTGTAAATATCATCTTTTTTAATCCTTAAGACAGCCCTGGGAGATAAGTGCTATTATTACCTGCATTGTATATTTGAGGAAACTGATGGAGACAGAGGTTAAGTGACTTGCCCAGAGTGACATAGCTAGTAAGAGTCTTGAGGTCACATTTGAACTCAGATCTTCCTGTCTCTAGGCCCAGTTGCTTTGCCTACCATGCTACTTAGCTTTCCCTTTTTAAATTATTTCCTGTTTGTCCTGTATTCACATGCATGTGTCTCCCCAGTGAGATTATAAACTCTTTGAGGTCACAGAATTTCTTTTACCTTCTTTTTTTGTAATTCCAGTGCTTAGCACAGTGCCTGGTATATGGTAGGCCCCCCATATAATATTTATTGAATTGAACTGACTCTAGATGCCATTGTTTAAGCTAGGGGAATGTACAGAGAAAAGTCAAGCAAGACCATATATGCCTGGAGTTCATGACATAGTAAACTGTCTGAAGTCACTATGGATGTTTATTTTGAAGAGACAGACTATGGAGAAAATGACAGTCTTGTTCCAGTACTCAAAGGGCCCTCACATGGAAGTGAGATTCTATATGCTCTGCCTAGAGACCATGACAGGTGACAATGTGTGGGAGTTGCAAAGAGGAAAATGTAAATTAAATATTAAGATACACTTCCTCATAATTAGTGCTTTACAAAAGTATAGCTGCCTCAGAAGGTGGTAGGTTCTTCTTCACAAAAAATGTTCAAGTGAAGGCTGGGTAACCATTTGTCAGGTATGTTGTACAAAAGATCCTTGTTCAGGTCAGGATTGAACTACATGAACTTTTAGGTCTTTTAAAACTCAGATTTTTGTGCTTTTGATGACAAGTTTCTTTTGTTTTGTTAAACTTTTCTTTCTTACATTAATATGAGACTCTGAAACCAAGACTGAATTTCTGTGCCACTTGTGGTATTGAAATGAGCAAGAGAAGGGATGCCACTAATTTTTTTCAAAAATGTTTTAGATGTGGAAGGAATTTTAAAAGCCATCTAGTCAAAACTTATTAAAATATACAAAAGGGTATTGGACTTGGAATCAGAAGACCTGGCTTTAAATTTCAGCTCCAACAGTCATTAGCTATGTGACTACGGACTATTTTCTCTCTAGACTCCACTTTCCTTTGTTGTTGAATAAGAGGGGTTGACTAAATGACCTTGAAGGTCCAGTTCTAAAGCTATATCTCTTGAAATTATGAAATGTTATATGAAGTCATAAAGTTAGTGGCAGAGCTGGAACTAGAACGTAATGTCTCTAATCCCTGTTATTGCAAATTCTCATGGTCAGGTCTCAAAATATGGCCAATGGGATCAGAATTCTTAGAAAGGTATCCATATCAATTCAATAACTCTCTGCAGTAAGATGGCACTAAAATTGAAAAATATTCTTAATGTAAGTTGGACTATACATTCCAATAATGTCTACATGATGTTCATAATGCAAGCATTAATCTGCTGCAGGATTTAATGTGCTACATGCAGAAAGACAGAAGTTCCAAGGAGTCTGAGGAGGCAATCTTATCTCCTTGCAAGAAAATTGTATGTTTCAGACTTTCTGGCCAAAGAATTTTAAAAGGCACATATAATTTCTCCAAAAAAGAAAGAACTAATGAGAATCAATTCCGATGTCAAAATGATACTTATTAAAGGGATCATATTTCCATTACCCTCATTGACAATGTAATAATTCAGCATATTTTAAAAGCCACAAGGAGATTGCTCTGGACTATTTCATGGATCAAAATTGAAGTCTTGAAGAAGGCAGGTCAACAAAAAATATATGAATGAGAAACTGAGCTAGCAATGTAATTTTTTTTTTAAGTCAACACCAAGGAAATAGACACATTGAGCTTGAAAAGCAAACATTCCTAGTATTCGGAGCAGGGAAAATGAGAGAGCAGATGGCAGCTGATTACCACAAACTTCAAGATAATTTGCTGCACATTAGAATGCTAGAAAATTCCTACTGAATTTCTATAATAAAAAACAGCAAAGAGATTATCTAATGTGCTGACAACTTCCACAGTGTTCTGTTTTTTACCCACTAATGCTCTCCAACAAGCTTGTTCATTCATTCCTTCAGTTTTAATCTCACTAATAAATGGCTGTTTGTAAGACAAGCACAGACATTTGAAAAGAACTACTTGGTGCAAAATAGATACTACACACCTGCATGGGAATGGTGAACCCACATTCTTGGGGAAAAGCTTTCTCCTTATATGAGGCCTATGGTCAATTATGCAGACTACAGCCTGGGGTCTGGGATAGAACACTGGAAAATGAGGGTTTTCAATGGTAAGTTTTCAGAGGCAGACTCTAAACTACAGAATCTAAACCCAATAATCTACACCAGGGATGGGGAACCTGTGACCTCAAGACCACATGTGGCCCTTTAGGTCTTCAAGTGTGGTCCTTTAGGTCCTCAAGTACAGCCCTTTGACTGAATTTAAATGAGGTGGGGCCACATGTAGTCACAAGGCTAAAGTTCCCCATCCCTGTTCTATACCTTATGTTACACAACATTGTTTCTTATTTTTAATTATAGATCATTTCAATCCCTAATGGTTCAGGCTAAGGACATGCCCTCTTAAGAAACACACATAATACTAGTTTCCCTATGCAATCTTTGCAGTCTCTGAAAAGAATCTGTTACATGAAGAAATTCAAGACAATAATGAAGCATGTGTTGCATCAAACATTCTTCCTGAAGTCAAAAATAGCAAAAACAAAGCCCATTAGTCACAAAGAAGCCCATTAGTGGGAGTAAAAATAAGACCTCTGCACAGCTCCACCTTCCACCACCTCCTATACATGTAAAAAAAATGACTCTAAACAAATTTTAGAGCTACAGAACTCACAAAGTGACAGAGAGAAACAAATCTCCCCCTGAATGCAGCCTGACAGGCTGGCAGGAAGGGACTATCACACTGGGCTGGGAGCCAGGCACAGTCCTGCCTGAGCCACATGATTCTGGCCCCAGGGTGTCGCTGAACAGTGGTGGCCTGTGCAGACTTCAGGAGAGTGAATCACCAGAAGCTGTGGCAGTTTTCATACTTCTCAACCCATAAACACCAAAAAGAAAGTAAAAGGTCAGTGTGGAACTCTGTTGGAACCAGGTGGAGAAGAGTGTGGTCTGGCCCCTGGCCCTGGGTGAAAAGTGGCAGAGCCACAGTGGCTGCAGCCACTGCTGCATGGCTGCCTCCAGAGTTCCTGACCCGCAGATTATAGGGGGACCAAGTGACCATTTGGAGGATAATCCCTCTTGCTTTAACCTACTTAGATCTGGATTGTGGTCTTTGGTGGTGGTCCTGGGGTGTATGGACAATGTGTCAGAGCTTGTGGGGGCTGCAGATAGGGCACTCTCCTAATAGCTCCAGCAGCTGCAAAAACCCCAGCTTGGGACAAAGCTTTCTCCACTCTGGAAGTAGAGTTCTACTGTGGCAGAGAGCTCAAAAGTCAAGTAATTGGCTGGCAATATGATCAAGCAGAGGAAGCACAAACAGACCATAGAATCCTTTTTTGGGGACAAAAAGGATCAAAGCATGGAATGGGAGGAAGACAATGAAATCAGAACTCCTGCATCAAAAGCTTCCAAAAAAATATGAATTGGGTACAGGCCATGGAGGAGCTCAAGAAGGATTTTGAAAAT
>CM053584.1:282703016-282738996 GCA_028627135.1 Pseudochirops cupreus
CCTGAAGCTTTTCCCGTCCAGCCGCCCCCGGGGCACAGCCGGGGCTTCAGGCCAGGCTGGTTTCGGTTCGCAGTGCTGATACGGTTCCTCGTAGCCGAGCTGACTTTAGTGGGAAGTATCTTTGTGTGCGTTTTGGAGTTCCAGGATTGGTTTAGAGTCCTATTTTATGGGTATTTTGGGGTGGCTATGTGAGAGCTGCAATGTGTTGCTGCTTCTATGCCGCCATCTTGGCTCCGCCCCCAGGAGCCAATAATCTAATTGGAAGACATTAGTGCAAATAACTATCTTCAAACAAAATATATACAAGATAAAATGGAAATAATCAATGCAGAAAATGTACTTGAATTAGGGGGTTTTGGGAAAGGCCTTCTATAGAAGGTGGGGTTTTAATTTTGTCTTGAAGAAAGTCAGGGAAGCCAGGAGAAAGAGATAAAGAGTAGAGAGTAGAGAGCATTCCAAGCATGATGGAACATCCAGGGAAGATGCCTGGAGTCAAAAGATGGAAGATTGTGTATAGGAGGAATAGCAAAGAGGTCAGTCATTGTATTGTAGAGTATGTGGGGGAGTTGGGGAAGCATAAAGGTTAGGAATACTAGAAAGGTGAGGGGAAACTTATGAAGGGCTTTGGTCATCAAACAGAGGATTTGATATGTGACCCTGGAGGTGATATGGAGTTTATTGATTAGGGTTGTGACATGATTAGATCTGTACTTTAGTAAGATTACTTTAGCAGCTGAGTGGAAGATGAGCTGGACTGGGGAGAAATTTATGGCAGGCTAATCAACCAGCAGACTATTAAGCTCAGCACGAGGTGATGAGGACTTGCACAAAGGCGGATTATGTTGTTATCAGAGAGAGAAGGGGGTATGTGCAAGAGATATTTCAAAGGTAAAATCAGGCAGCATGGGCAACAGGTTGTATATGAGGAAGGTGGGGTGAGGGGTGGGACGGAATGAGGAGCTGAAAATTAAACCTGAGTTGCAAGCCTGAGTGACTAGGAAGATGGGTGGTACCCTCAATAGTAATAAGGAAGTTAGGAAAATGGAAGGGTTTTGGAGAAAAGATAATGAGGTGATTTTTGGACATGCTGAGTTTAAGATGTCTACGCATCATCCAGTTCAAAATGTCTACTAGTCAGCTGGATATGTGAGACTGGAAATCAGCTGAGAGATTAGAGCCAGATGACTAACTTTGAATATCACCAATATAGAGATGACAATTGAATCCATGGTAGCTGAGAAGATCACCAAGTGAAATAATACAGAGGAAGGTAAAAAATAGGGTCCAGGACATAAGAAAAAAATCCTTTGATAATAATTGACGTTTATATAGGACTTAAAATGTCATGGTAGTATGATTAAAGTGTGGACATTCTATGGAAATTTTCTGAAAATAAATTACTTTAGATATAGTTCTAAAAGATGCTGAGAATTTTGCTCCTAGAGAGTAACTGATGAAATACATTTCATCTTCTTAGTGGAAAGGTGGCCCACAGGTGCTAAATTCATTGCCAGGTATAGTCGTTTTGTTGGTTTTCCCCAACCTGCTGTTTTTGTTGTTTAAAAGTAGAGTTAATTGGCAAATGACTGTGAGGTAAAAAGAAATGAATATCACATTTTCTTTTACGGTACTCACAATTTAAGACAGCTTTAGAAAACTAAGTCAACTTTAATTAAAGGCCAGGGGAGGATGGGCTAGTATCTTTCCCTAAAAATAACTGATGCTCTCTAAGTTTGAAAAGAACTAAAAAAAAAAAAAAGGTTTTGTTTGTTTGTTCAAAAAACTAGCTTTCCTTTCAGAGAACTGGGTGAAAGGACAGAGTCATTCCCCTTTAGGCCGGATTTAAACCCTGGTCTTACTGACTTAAAGTCCAATTTTTCATCAATTATGCTAAATTGAATCAGGTGAAATTAATAGGAATAAATCTTTACATACCCAGGATTCTAAATGTGTGAAGTGACTGCCCCAAAACTTAATGATGAGACATTAGGCTGTATTTATGTGTGGAACAAGGGACAGAAGTGTCACATTGTACTCTGAAATGATTAAAACTCATCTGGAATTCTAAGTTCATTCCTTTGCAAGAAAAACACAAAATAATCTAGTGTGTGTCCAGAAAGAGGGCAAAGGAGATGAAAATAAAAAAAAAATTATGAAACTGTGTGTGTGTGTGTGTGTGTGTGTGTGTGTGTGTGTGTGTGTGCTGAGTGCAGGAGGAAAATGACTATAGCAGGATGCTGCTATAAATGATGAAACCTAGGGTTGATTCTGCACGAAGCAAATAGTCGTTATTCCAATACCTACTGTTCCTTTATGTTCCTTCTTCCGTTTTGTCCTTCTGACCCTACATTGTGTGGACCATCCTTCTCTTGACTTTATACTCATTACATCTGAATTTAGAAATACACTACATTTTATTTTATTTTTTGCCAAACTACTAAGATCTGTAGTGCATTTCTTTCTGGCTCTGACCTTTGGACTTTATTATCTGTTGATCATTTGATCTCTAGAAAGGGAAATTATGCTTGGACATTGTCCATCTCGTTATTTTTTATATATGAACCAGTGGTTCTTATATATGTACCAGTGTACAAACCTCCTTCCCACTTCTATAGAGACACCAATGATTCTGTTGAACATAAGAAAAGATCCTTTAGGAAAAGGAGTTCACATTTGTATGGCCACTTTACTTATATTCTTTTATATACCCATGACAACATTTTACAAATGTGGACACTGAGGCTAAGATAAGTGTCTTTTCCAGGATCACAGAGATAACAAGTATGTAAGTTTCAGATTGTCAGTGCTGATGCCAAGCAGAGAGTTCTGTCCATCTTGCTTTACTACTTCTAAGAAGGACTTCATTGTGTCCATATATGCAAGGAGCTATCACATAGAAAAATGAATTAAACTTATTCTGCATAGCAAGGGAATACGGAATTGGGAGCCCTGGGTTGCAGGCATAAGGAAACAAATATCAGTTGAAGTAAAACACCTTTTCTCCCCTTCTCACTTACATAGGGAAAGTTTGGGTCTCAGGAGAAGCATTGTTGTTTGCTCCTCCTGTTAAGAGGTTATAGCTTAGAACAGCTGATTAGGTAGCTATAACTTGTGCCAAGGCATGCCCATTACTCCTCCTCCTCCTCCTCCTCCTCCTCCTACTATTGATATAGTCCTTTAAATTTTGCCAAACAATTTACAAATATCTCATTTGCTCCTTACAACAGACCTTCAAGGCACATGCCCCTATTATCCCAATTTGCAGATGAGGAAACTGAGGCAGAAAGAAAAAGGCTGAGTGACTTACGTGAGTTAATACAGATAGTAAGTGTCTGAGGCAGGATTTGACCTCAGGTCTTCCTGACTCCAGGTTTAGATTTCTGTCTACTGTGTCTCTAGGAATACTAGAAATACAGATAACCTCCCATCATCTCTATACAGTCAATTCCAGTGCTTTCCAAGTACAATGCTCCTGTCTATGGATCTTAGAATAATTCCAAATATAACTCATTTTTATCATGGCTTATATGTCTTCATTTACTATGGATCCCAGTTATGTTCTAATACTTTCAGGGTACAAAGGGAATTTACATTCACCTTGTTTTAGACTTTTCTCACATGGAAAATATGATAGGAACACTCAAAGAATACTAATCACAGTTTAAGGTCATGGTAGGCTTATTTATTTTTAGTTTTCAACACTTATTTCCATAGGATTTTGAGTTCCACATTTTTTCCCCATCTCTTCCCTTCTCCCATCCCAAGATGGCATATAAATTGCTATAGGCTCAACATGTACATTCATATTAAACCTATTTTCGTATTAGTCAGGTTGTATATAAGACTTAGAACAAATGGGAGAAACCACGAGAAAGAAGAAACACACACATAAAAAAGAGAGAAATTGAATAGTATGCTTCAATCTGCATTCAGATTCCATAATTCTTTCTCTGGATGTGCACAGCATTTCCCATTGTGAGTCTTTTGGAGCTTCTTAGATCCTTGCATTGCTAAGAAAAGACAAGTCTATCAAAGTTAGTCATCATATAATGTGGCTGTTATTGTATACAGTATGCTCCTGGTTCTGCTCAGTTCACTCAGCATCAGTTCATAAAAATGACATTTTTATTCAGGTTTGAGTTAGACTGATAGGACTTTGGGGTCTCTTACAAATATGAGATCTTCTTATCTATGATTTTAAGATCTTTTCAGGAAATTGATTTTTAAAATTTAAACCTGTTTTAAACTGACTTCATGGTAGTGAGTCTCTTTCTCTTAAAAGTGAATATCTTGAATAAGAAGGGATGATACTTTAAAAGGCGAAATTCTGAGATGGGAGAAGAATAGAATGAGAGCAGACAGGGAGAGACAGAATGGCGTTAATCATCTCCTATAGAAAAGGCAAGGGATAACTGTTACAATGGAGGGGAAGAATAGGAAGGCAAAAGGGAAAGGATCAACCTTACTCTCATTGAATTTGGCTTAGGGAAAGAATGATATAAACTCTAAACTGGGTGTCTTGCCACACAGGGGAGTAGGGGGGATGGAGATGAGAGGTGGGATGATGAAGGGGAGGGCAAGGTGGAGGGGAGGGTTGCTGGAAGCACACACTTCTGTAAAGGGACAGGGACAGGGTAGAGAATAGAACAAAGGGGAGGGCAGGATAGGAAGGAGGGACATATAATCAGTCTCTCACAACATATCCATTGTGGAGATGTTCTGCATAACTACACATGTACAGCCTGTATTGAAATGCTTGTCTTTCCAGTGGGGGTGGATCATGAGGGAGGAAGGGAAAGAATCTAGAATTTAAAGTTCTATAATCAAATGTTGAAATATATATGTATATATTATTATTATTATTATTATTATTATTATTAACTACATGCAACCGGGAATTAATATATACAGTCATTGGGGTAGGGAGATCCATCTTGCCCTACCAGAGAGTCAGAAGGGCAATGGGGAAGGACATGGGAGAGAGCAGATTGGGGGAGAGGTTATACAGTAGGATAGGGCTGTTTTGGGGTGGTGGGTGGGGGAAAGATGGGGAGAAAATTTGTAACTCAAAATCTCGTGGAAATGAATGTAAACTAGAAAATAAATTAATTAATTTCAAAAAAAAGAAAAAAGTGAACATCAAAAATATTTTTGCCAAATTATGTGGTCATACTATTTGGATTGCAGTTAATGTAGCTTTTTTAAATAAATGCCTTTAATGTTTATTATATTAGTGATATAATATAGCAGGATAATAATAGAAACATTGTTCCTAGGCAATCAAGGATAATTGGGGCATGTTTCTGTGATTTAAACATGCCCCAGTTATAGTACGAATACAGATAAAACAGATCATTTTCAATGATGCAAAAATGGTTAACTGTCTTTAATATAAATTCCTGTCTTAGCATATCTCAGTCGAAAAAAACCCAATGATTAAATAGAGTATGGCCAGGGTAGGAAAGGAGTGAGCAATCATTACCTTGATGCAAATAATGAGGATGAAATCCTTTTACATAACTCAAAAATTCTGTCAGGAAAATGGTAACTATACTTGTTTGCTGTTAAGATCATCTGCAAACAACTGAAGGAAATGTAGAGTAGAACATACATAGCTTCTTCATATTTAAAATGAATTGTATGGCAGCAAATCATTGCAGGTCCAGGAAGGAAATAAAATAAACAAACACCATGAGGGTTTTGCGCTATTCTCATGCCACACTGTCAACCTTACTGGAAGCACTGATGATCATTTACTTAGGGATCACTGGGTCATGCCCACCAATCACTAATTGCTGCACTATTCTCTTGACCATGAGCAATGAGCTTTTGTTACTGTCTTTATAACGGATGGAGTTAGGTTTTAAATAATCAACAATGGATAGATTATAGCTGCAAAGATTGTTTTCAAGAAATGTTCCATTTTACTCTATTTACAAGAGAATTTTAAGAATCCAAGCATTACATTAAATGAAAATATCAAGAATGCAGAAGCTAAAGATCATGGGAATTATGCTGCTTTCAAACACAATAACTGGAAACCATAATTAAATGCCTTGAAGAGGGAGAGTGAATAGAAAGGATAGAATTTTAGAAGTGGGGTCAAATGAAAATAGCCTGTATAGATGACAGTTTGGTGGTTTTGAAGATGACACATATCCTAGAAGAAGAAAAAAAAATCAAAGGTCAAGAAAAGGTATGAATTTCCATTGGAATAGTGTCAAGAGGGCTGAATGTGTAGTCAGTCATAGAACCTGAATTTGAATCCTGCCTCTGTCATTTACTACATTTATGACATTAGAAAAGTCACTGAATCTCTCTGGGTCTAAGTTTTCTCATTTGCAAAATAAGAAATTTGCACTAGATGGCCTCTGAGGCTGCTTACAGTTCTGTGCTATCATCTCAGAGGTAAGAACATGGTAGAACACATTTGAGTCAATCTTTTGCTGCCCCACTAATACAGATACATGTGGAGATTTGCCTACTCTGAGAACATACTATTATTTCATAGTACAAATCTGTTGTGATAGAGATAAGATGGATAATTGTCAGTGTGGAAACTCTTTCCACAGAAGCACATCAGTGACTCTTGCTACTTATGGTCTTAGAAAGCTACCTGGTGTACTGAGACATAAACTCATTAATGACCACACATCTAGTATGTGAGGCAGAATATAAAAAAAAGCAAGATAACAATTGAACCATTTATCTTAATATGATCAGGGCATACTTCATTTAAAAAAAATACTATCCAGTTGTTCAATGAATAAAGGAACACTGAATAGATTATTTCCTTAAATTGAGTAGTGGCTAACAGCCTTCAATGAGAATGCATGCCTTAAGACATCTCTGTGGGAAGCCTATGGACTGAAATGACAATATGGGTACAATAGGTAGTTCATTATAGTTATGACTCTTGATGCCAATGATGGGGGTGAAAGGCTTTCAGACAGCAAAATAGTTTATTCCAGAAAGTCAAGACCTGTGATATTTTCTGGGGGCTTTTTGTACCTGTACCTTTGATACTAGTATTCACCTCTGTATTTCCTCCTATGACCAATTCTACTCTTTCTAATCTATCTCCTTCTATTATACCCTCTGAAGAGAAGACAACTTCCATTAATAGAAAGTCCTAGAGAAAAGAGTTCCTCCTGCAGCTATTTGGGCTGGGAAATTTATTAGTCAATTGAAGCTTTGCAAAGGGCTTTCTTCATCAGACCCCTATAAGGTAGGTTGCAAATAAAAATATTACTGTCCTGATGTGTGAATGAGGAAAGTAAGACTTGTGTTAAATGTCCTACCCAAGAGCTATACAATGAGCACAAGAATGAACATTCAAACCCAGGCACCCCAATTCCTGAATCGACTTGTTCCACTATATAGCACTGACACATAGTAGCCAAGCTGTGCAGCTGTGAATCCTATTACCAGTCCCCAATATCATTTCATTGAAATCACTCTTGTTTCCTTTTGCTTAACCATAGAAATTGAAGGTTTGAGGGGCAGGGACTTGAAATATTTCAGCAAATATACTTTATGAAGCTTTAATAAGAGCCTTTAGAGCTACTCTTTAAGGTCATTTGTTAATAGGTAAATTATAAACTATTGACTGTAAGGGACTGGGTTTTGTACTTTACATTCTTTTAGTGTCTTACACATAGTGGGCTTCAGAAATATTTGTGATATGAATAAATGAACTAATGAATATGAAATTCCTCCTTCAAAATTGTAGAGGCAAAATAGAATTTTAATTCAAGATACAGCTGAATGAAAAGGATTCTCTTTCAAAATAATGCTACCATGCCACTTTGCTACCTGAAATGCTTGATAAGAAACAGGCCATTCAGTCATTATAAATAGATTTTATCACAGTATAGAGAGTTACCTGGGGCACTGAAAGGCTCACTTGCCTAGAGTCACATAGTTTGTGTGTAAGAAGAAAGAAAAAAACCTGGAGTGGCTAGGTGACATAGTAGATAGAGTGTTGCAAATGGAATCAGAAAGACTGGAAATCAAATCTAACCTCAGATACCTATTAGCTGGGCAAGTCACAATTTCTCCCTGCTTTATCTTCCTCATCTGTAAAATGGGGATAATAATAGCACCTACCCCCTAGTGTTGTTGTAAGTATAAGATGAGATAAAAATTTGTAAAGCACCTTGCAAAGCTTAATATATTATGGAAATGCTAGCCTTTATTATTATTATTAGTTTACATGCTTTTTATTCATAACATCTTTATTTTAATTAAAAATATTTATTTTCTCTCCTTTCAAACTGAGAAAGATAAATGATAAATTAATAAGACTGGAAGGGTAAAGGGTAGGCAAGTTATGAAGAGCTTTGAATACCAGATGATTTATATTTGATCCTGGTAGTCAGAGGGAGCCACTGGAGTTTATAGAATGGTGGTTGACTTGGTCAAATTTGAATTTTAGGCAAATCACTTTGACAGTTGAGTGGAGAGAGGGCTAGAGAGTAGAGATGCTTGTGACAATAACATCAACCAGCTATGCTATCATAATAGTCTAAGTGTGGAGTAATGAGAGCTTGTTGTACCCAGCAGTATTAGAGGAGAGAATGATTCCCAAATCTATATTTCTAGTCCCAGCAATTAGAATTCCAGGACTGAGTTCTGATTGCTTGCTAAATTACTTACCAAGTGTATCTAGTTGTCCCATGGATGTTTCAAACCCTAATACCTCTCTGTCTCCAACCTTCCCCTTCTTTAATATATCCTTCACACTGTTCCCAAAGTTACTGATCAAATCACAAACCTTCAGTAGATTGCTGGACCCTATTGAATAAAAAGCCAAATAAAATGTGTCATTTAAAGCTTTCTGAAATCTGCCTCCAAACTACCTTTGCAGGTATATTTCCTGGTATATCCTTTTGCATGTCCTGCTCTCATACCAAACTTCTTTCAGCACTTCTCCCACAAAAAGAACAGACTCTCCTCCCCTCCCCCCCCATCTCCATCTATTAAAAGTCTCCATTGTAATGGATCAGCACCAGCACCGGCTCTGCTATGGAGCCTTTCTTTAACTCCCCCAGTTAGAAGTAATTTCTTCTTCCTTGAATCTTTTCTGACATTTTTGTTTGATGTCTCCACAATTCCTAGCTATTTTCTAACTTTTATAATACTGGATTTTTTATGTAATCACACACCTTATAAATCTAATACATTATGAATTTCTTCATGCCAATCAATGCCTTTGGGGTGGGGGGTGTCTTTGTGTTTTTATTTTATTCCAAATATTTAGTTCCTTTCAAGTATTAAATAATATTTCAATCAGAAAATTCATTAATTAAATTCTTGGTTATACTTTTCTTGTTACCTCTAATTATTTTCTTGAATTGATCTTTCCTACCTTGTTTATATAAACCCTAAGGGCATGTGAGTACTTGTACTTTCTGTTCCTATGATGAGTTGACACAGGTTCAGTGATGGAGAATCAGAGTCAACTTCCATGAAAAGATAGCTGTAATCAAACTGGATTTCAGTTTCAGCTAATATCCCTGTATATTCTTCCATTAGAGTTAGAGCTCTCAATTAATTGACTAAATTCTTTCCTTATTTGTAGACCCCTCCACAAAAGACTTATTTTTATGCATAATCCTGGTGTAAAGCTTTTCAAAGAATGCTAACAGATCACAATTTCTGCAAAGTGTCTTTAGTGCTAGGTAGGTTTCAAGTATGCTGTCAGCAATAGACTTGCATTCCAAAGAACAGACTAATCAAGGGCTAACAATTTTTTTTTTACCAGTAGTCTGGTAACTTATTGATGAATTCTTTCACCAGGGCAGCTGATAAAATGAAGTGCAGTGGTCCTCAAATCTGTACAATCTTATCTTTTTCTACAGAGACTGGCAGAAAAGTTGTTAAAAAGTCAGTTTTTAGATGGTATGTAAGCTTTAATTTAGCAGTTGCAATCTTAAAGTGAGGTCCTTTTCTAATGATGTACTTCTAAAGGATTAGAATAAATGAATCTTAACGTCTCATATTTATTCTTATAAATTAAATGGAAAAGAAAAGGAAAAGTTGTGGCTAAACTGAAGGGTGATCCACAGGTCCTACCTGGATAGATACCGGAGCTTGGAGAAATGTTTAGTCATGTATTTAAATGGAACAAGAAATACCGTTTCTGGCAGCTTTGGTCATTTTATATTGTAGTGCTCATGGTAAATATTTACAAAAGACTACAAAGAAATTAGTTTAAGTTTTTGCAGAAAAAATATCTTGCAGAGGATAAAGAAGTAGAGACATTGTACAAAGGTCTTCAACATGCACTTCAATATGTGGTGACTTCAGTGAACTTACAAACTACTTCATGCAGCAGACACTTGGCCACCTTGCTAAACAGAAAGATATGAGTCAAGAATAACAGTATTTCAAAATACATATTCATTTGTGTAAACTTTACAGAGGAAGATATTGGAAGAGTATGGGCAGTATCACCTCATAAAATAGCCAGAAGCAGTGCATGAAAAAATAAATTTGTGCAAAGCTTAGTCAGACATCTAAATACTGGAGGACAACAACCAGAGAAAACACTCAAAAGGGGTACCAAGATTTTTATAACAAATCATTTTCTCCATCAATAACAATGAAGACACTACAATTGGATTCTAATACCAAAATCTCCAAAAAGAAATAGAAATGACCTTAAATGAAACAAGGATAGAAGGATGAACTTTTAATGACACAAAGCTTCTCCCAGAAAGACCCATTTTTGTTGTGTGTTTTTTTTACAACACCAGTGTTCTGTATAAATCATAGCACACCATCATCTCTGAAGTATTAAAGTTGTGGGTCAGCCAAAGGGCAATGGGGAGATGTAGTGCGGGAGGAAGAAGCTGAAATACATCCCCAGAAAAGAAATTTACACAAAGAGCACCATAAAAGATATCAGCAGAGATACATGAACAGAAGAGGAGGTAGGCCAGTCATGTAGTATATCAGTTAAAGGATTCTGTTCTTTTTCACAGTTCAATAAAATTAATATTTGTTAGGTGATATAATAAATGCTTGTTAGTTGAAAACAATTTAAAAAGAGCAAATAAACATGAATTATCAATGTGCTCCACCAGTACCCACATAATGTCAAGAGATTTATTGATGCAGTGGATGAAACTCATGTGCAGATTTAGGGGAAGATATGGATGACAGTTTCATAGAATAAGAAAGCATGCATGCACTGTGGGGTATCTGCAAAGATGAGATCACAGAACTAAGGAAGCACCTAAGTGTTTGCAGGCAACTAGTAAAGTAATAAACTGAATCCTCATCTAAATATCGTAGTAAATTGAAATTGCTCCAAAGATCTGTATTAGGCTTGAATTGAAAGAGATGAATCTGTGAGATTTGAGAAAACAAACAAATGATAAGACAAAATAGATCGAATGTGGGAAGGAAAGAACGGTCAAGAAATGATGATTTTTCTGGAGAAAAGATATTTTAGATTTCTTTTATTAGTTTGACTAAGAATAAAGTTGGAAAAGATAAAATGAGACCTAAATAAATCAGCTTTTCAAACATTTTAGGGCCCTTATGTTCTTATCTAGGTAATAGCTATACTTAATGGCTTTCATTGCCATTTTTGATAATAATAGAAATTGTGTTGTATAGATTGTCAACTCTCATTTATTGCGGACAATATGCCAATCACATCAGGTTATTCAAATTTTATGGCTCTTCCTTTACTAAAGACTGCTTATAATGGGAAATCATTTTTATATGACACTTAGTTGCAGGTGCTTTTTCATAGTCCAATGTCATCTTTTTTTAATGGTCAGATAGTAAAATGCTGCTGTTAAATGAAAGCTCTAATAGATTTACTCATCATTTTAATACTACATTATCTAAATGTTTGAAGTCACTTAGTAATGGATAGATCATCATTCTTGGAATCAGAAAATTTGGATTTTTTTCTTAATTCATGGAAGTAACTTTATGACTTGTAAATAAAGAAACTTGATAAGGGTCAAAAAGGTAAAGTTGTCATTTTAACAAAGTTACATTTTAACAAAGTTATAATAATCATAAAAGGTAACTCATTTATTTTAATAATTAATTTTATATTGTAGTGCTCGTGGTAAATGTTTACAAAATGTAATAAATACTTTTAATTGTTTTAAACATAATTTTATTTAAAAATTTTATTTTTTAGATGATGAATCAAATACAAGTATCTCACAATTTTATTCTGAGTTTAAACTTGCCTTCCTTGTGTGAGTTCTAAATTGGGAAAATTGCATTTTATGGCTAGAGTATAAAATTAACAACCTGTTTAGCTCTGCAAACTATTAATAAACACAGTGAGTCAGCCTAATAGACAAATTAGACAAAACACAGCATCCCCTTAATACTGTTACATTTATTAGCTTCTTTAGTAACCTCAGTTCCTAACAGACTACTAGTCTTTGTGTTGAAAATCTGGATCAGCAATATACCTACTCTATTTATGACAGTAACACCTTTTTGTTGTTTACTTTCTAGTCGTCTTTTGAAACTACATATTCTGTTATTGTTACTTGACAGTCTCTATTGTAAACCTATGGGGTTAAAATGTAAGATAATTATTGTTTACTGTTTTCAACAGATTGTAATCATAGTGCATTGAAGACTAAAAAAGCGCCTTAGCCATTGAACACAAGAGAGCCCAGTTACTCTTCCCTGGGGCTTGGGTGGTGGGAGGGGACCTAACTGAATCATTTTATCCTTAAATGTGTCCTTCTGTGAATTGTGGTTAATAATTCTTCCCCATGCTTTAACTGTTAAGGAATTTAATAGACCTGTTTTCTAGTAGGTATAATCCTCAAGTGAATATTGTAAGATTTCTAAGACTTCCACATTGGGAATGTAAGCATTACGTGGTACATCAGAAAATACCAGCTCCCCCAAATAATAATAACTAAGAAGACAACAGACTAGAATCAGATAAAAAAAAAAAACTTTATGCTAAGAACTGTTGCTCTGTTGTTCTCCTGAGACTCCTAAGTTTTATTTCTAAGAATGAGTCTAGGGAACTAAGCAGATAATTTTATCTGGATATCAAATGCCAATTTTCTTCTCCAATTTGTTTTTAAAAAATGAAATAACTATCTTCATAAATTAGATGTAAAATGACTTCTTAGTCTTGCCAATGTGATCAAAGAATCCTTTCTATGACATCCCTAAGAGGTGGTCGTTCAGGTTTTGGGGGAACATTGGAGTAGATAAGTTGGTATTATGAAATTAACTCTGAGTGTAGAGTCAGAGGAACTGGGTTTGAATCTGCAATCTATTACTTACTGCCTAAGTGACCATGATCAAGTCACTTACAATGTCCCCCCCCATCTTAATTTACTCATATGTAAAAGGCAGCTAAGAAATACAGCGGATAGACAGTTTATTGAAATAAGAGTTAGGGAGATGTGAGTTCAAATCTTCTATCAGATATTTACTAGCTGGGCAAACCATGTAATTCCTGCTGGGCTTTAGTTTACTAATCTATAATCTGGGGGCAATAATAGTGCCTCCCTCACAGGGTTGTTATAAAATTCAAATGATATAATGTATGTAAAGTGCTCTGCAAACCTTTAAGCATTGTGTGAATGATAGCCATTATTGTTGCTGTCTCTCATTCCAGATCTTTTGTTCAGGTGATGAGAAACTCCTTTTTTTATCAGTAAGCATTTATTGAGCACCTACAATGTGGCAGATGCTGTTTTGCACAACTAGAGACACAACCAAAACTAACTCATTAGTTCCAGCCATATAGGGGTTTACATACTGCTTGAAAAAACAGCTTATTTTGTTACTGGATAGGACAAATTGTAAAATTGTTTCTCTATATCTTTCACCACTTGGTTCTTCTTCCGTCATCTGGGGCCAAGGAGCATTAAGTCTTAATGCCTCATGCAGACGATAGTCCAAGTATTTGGCATGTCTAATGTGGTTGGAGTTCTGCTCTCCCATGTCTAGACTTAGTCTTTCTCATTAATATTTATCCTAAAAACGAGACTTCATTAATAGATTATTTAAAGCAAAATAATAAATAAATAACTACTTAAAACTATACATTATGTTTGTGTATATGTACATATGTATCTATATGCATATATATAAATATATAATTGTTATTTTTCACAGTAGGTTGTCTCAATTAATACAATTATTTCTGTTATTTTTTGGTGTCTTCCTGGCTCTTTTTTCTTGCACTTTAAGGGAACTAGTTGTCACCAATCCACGTCAGGTGTTTGTGACCCTGCTATATAGAGAATATACACAGCATACATGTTATCTGGGATCTGCCAGGCTCTTTCACTTTGGCTCTCTCTTTTTACCAGTCTCATGATCACTGCTGCGCTACAGACAAAGCAAAACACTGTGTTCCAAGCCTTTTTTGTGCTGTACAAAGATCTTTAATTAGCTTTTCAAAGACATCATGGGTAAACCTATTAATCTTTTGACTTTCACTAAATACAAAAACATTTGTTCTAATTGTTTCAAGGGAGAAAAAAATAGACAGTTTAATATTATATATAAAAATGTATTTCAGAAAAGCAGCATTACGAGGAAGAAGGTTTAGGAGAAGCCATAGTTTTTAGTTGTGCTATTTCCCCATGTTATGAAAGAAAACCAATCATTCATAGCATTCACAAGCATAAATTAATTTTTCACACTTCTGAAATGGGAATGTGAATAGTGACCTGCACCTAGCATGAATTCCTTTGTACACAGTAGGTATCTAGTAAATGCTTTAGAAATTGAATTGAATTTCAGGGAGGTTTATCCTTTGATGAGGTTTTTAAAGATAACTAGCACTTTGCAAAACATTGAAGAAGAGCACAAGGTCAGAATAATATTTCAGAAGTAGATAGTGAAAAATACTGCTCCTCCAATTAAATGTAGGTAGTTGAGAGTCATACTACATTAAAGGTGGGGGTGGGATGCATTGCTAGAGCCCTTGGTATGTTCTTGATCTTAGCTATCTAACCATTTTATTTAACAGGACTGTATCTATTAGGCATTTAAGCTTGTCCAAGGGGGAAGTTTAGGATGAACTAAATCATGGAGATAGTAGGAAAAGGGGGCAGGCAGAAATACTGGTAAAACCCTGGAGTTTGGGGCTTTTGTATTTACTTCGATAGAAGAGTAAGTAAGGAAACCCCAGTGAGTATCTTTCCATGGCATGGTTTAAGAAGGTTTTAGAAAATAAGAGCTCAACCTATCTTTTCAAGAAGTGGCATGTGAAACAATAAAAATAGAGGCTCTGTTGGAATAGCAGGTTCTGTCATTGGTGAAGAAACAAACACTTTTTTGATATAAAACCTGTGGTAGTTGGTGAAATAGAGAAATACTTTCATGGTGGGATTTCATAAATGCAAATTCTCTATATCCATGAAATCATGAAATCATAAGTCTGGTAAAAACAAAAGCAAGGAAAAAAAAAACAAGCAAACAAACAAACAAGTAAAGTCCCCCAAAGTATATAACCTGAGGTCATTTAACTCCTCTGGATATCATTTTTCTTATCTCTGAAATGAAATCATAGCTTTCACGGATTCCTAAAATTTGACCCATCTTAGGAGTTTAAACAGTCAGTTCCCTAAAAGAGTTTCAGTCTTCAATTTCTGTGGTTGACTTACTTAGAAAATAAAAAGATGGGTGAGGAATGGAGGGTCTGGTTTGAGGATAGCAGACAATGAAAGTGAGAAATGAAAATCTCCACCTCTCTTAGCCCTCTGGATATTCTTTTGTCTATTGGTGATGAGCATTAGGAATGAACTTGTCTACATGCTAGCACCCTTAAATGTGTAAGCATGCTGGGGTTCCAAAGGCTGAGCTGGAGATCCTTGAGTTTGTTATCCTTGAGTTGCTCCTGACAACCTTAACCCAATCTTAGCTGGGTGTGGGATCCATCTGCTGCTCATACCCACACGACGAGAGAAGACACAGGCAAGCGACTTCTTTGAAAAGCCAGCTGATTTTTTTTTTTAAGCTTCTGTCCGGCTTAGGAAAGGAAAATAGCAGGCATATCCACCCACTGTGCCAGCTGGCTTTTATTCCTAAAGCTGGGAAATAACTATCACACTCACCCTACCTATTATGACAAGCTGCCTCTGGACTGAATTATTACAACATGTCCTTATTAGTGTCTGCATCCTGCTTGCCATTTATGCATTACACCTACCCAGTCTTTGATGAATAATTTTCAATGTGAGAGCCAAGTAAGCAAAATGTGGAAACAGCCCTTCACAAAAATAGCTGTTGCTACAAACATAATACAAAGGATGAAATTATTCAGATCACCATCCCTGGTTTCTTTGCTCACTGAAGGCAGCAGCTATGTGTTTCGATCAGGTCCCAGAAGTAGAATGTAGCTATTGCTCAGTTGGAAGGAAAGAGCTCCTCTGGCTACAGCTCCTTTGTGTAGGGGGCAAATGCTGTAACAATAGGGATAGAAGAGTTGGGCTGTGGAGTTGGTAGCTCAGAGTTTTAGGCATCAGGGCTGTATTTGACTCTTTTCTGCCTGTTGCCAGCATTCTCTTTGCACAGGTTGGATGCAAGAGTCTGCTGATGACACTGTGCATTTTAAATGCCAGCCTATGCAATTTACAGTACAAAAGGGCAAAGATACATGGGGGAATGAGGAGTAAGGATTACGCCTTTTTTCTCATTGGTTGACCTTTCTGCCTCTGCTTTATATAGACATGAAAAAGAGCCTCTATGACCATATTTGAAATTCCTGAACTCTAAAACAATCACAAAAAGCCTCACATATAGTGCTATTCATTCACTGTTGCCAGCATTCATATATTTGTGCACTCTGAATAATTTGCATCCTTGAACTTGGACTTCAAAAGCAATTCTTGTGTCAGCTCAAAGTAAAATCAAATCTCATTCTGTTATTTCTAGAGATAGATGTCAAAAGGAAATGAATCCCTAGAGAGTAACACATACACAAGATAAAAATTTGTCTAATGGGAGCATAGACCTATAATCCCTGAACCTAAAAATACATAGTTTTTTACATTTTCTACACTCAAATTTTCTTCTCAAATTTGAAATTGCAGCATGGAAGAATATAATATGAGTAGCAAACATGCATATTCAGAGAGAAAACTAATACAAAAGTAAATAAGGATTTTAGATGCGGGCGTTTCAGTATGTACAACCCCAAGTCTTTGCTGTTGGGTTCTTGACAGATGACTTATGCTGATGGAGGGATTCTGTTATGATTATGTACTGAGCAGTTGAGGTACGGATACATTTTTAAAAAGAATTGCAGAACTCAAATAAATTAAAAATGACAATCTAAGCATTTTAAATATCTTTTTTTTTCCTAGAAAAGCTGACTGACTGCCTTACCTTTCCTCATGTAATATTTCAACTGCATTAGTCTTCATGGAAAGTATGTCTGTTTTCCAAAAAGAAAAAGGGTAGTGACATCTGGTGGCCAGCTGCAGATTCATTCACTCATGGGTATACTCTGAATCATTTCCATTATTTTCAAGGGTGAGGCCAGGCACAATCCAATTAGGCAAGATTCAAGCTGAAAGCTCATGGAAATGTTCAAGACTGGATGTAACACTCCCTCCACTCCCCCCTCCCAATGAATTTGTGGGCAGAGCATTCAGAAGGCTACAGTGATGTTAAGAGCCAAGAATTCTTTTCAAACCTGGTCTCTTTTAATACTGCAGGCTACAGTTTTGAGGAAATACTATAGTTCATAGCATTATTAATTTTGAACTAGAAGAGACATTAGACATCAGGTAATCCAATCCTTAATGTTCAGATGAGGAAGCTGAGGGCCAGAGAAATTAGGGGACTTGTCCAAGGTAGTAAGTAATGGATCAGGATTTGAATCTAGTTCCAAAAATTCATTCCATTCTCCCTCAGATTATATATATATAGATAGATATATATGTATATATGTATGTATATGTATGTATGTATACGTGTGTATGTGTATGTATATATGTATGTATATGTATATGTATGTATGTGTGTGTATGTATGTATGTATGTATATGTATGTATGTGTATGTATATATGTATGTATGTATATGTATACGTACAGCTTAACTTGATATCTACTTAAATAATTTCAAAATGGAATTCCTCATAAAGCCCATGGATCTGTGCTTAGGTCTGTAGTTTTTTTGTTTGATATTTTTACATATGAGTTGGAAAAATGGTATAAACACAGAGACATATATGTGTATATATGTATGTACATATACATATGCACATAGATACATAGATATGTATGTATGTATGTATACACACACAATTTGTGGATGACAACCTTGGAGGGATACAGTCCTTTCTCCAAAGAATCTTGATAGGCTAAAATGTTAGCTCCACATAAAAACATTAAATTTAATAGAGATAAATGCAATTTCAAATGTATGTTCATTTGAGTTAAAAAATTTATCTCCACAATATGGAGGAGCTCAAGCCCCTTCTTCTACATTAATGAAGCACTTTTTGATCATGCCGGGTACTAGCACATTCCATACAAAGTTACCTTCTATATATTTTGTACATATTTTCATCTGTCTCTGACGTATATACATTTATGTCTGTATGTGTATATACATAAGTGTATATGTACATGAATATTTACATTTATTAGTATGTGCATGCATGCTCTATCCTCCAGCTATATTGCAAGCTGTTCCAAGGCAGGGACTGTTTCATTTTGCTTTGTATCCCTAGATTCTAGCATAGTACCTGGCATATAGTATGTGCTTAATAAATACTTATCGATTAATTAAAGTGTCAATAGACTAGATATCAATTCATTTGTAGAAGACCTGCAGGTTTAGTGAACTTACTGTGGTGACAGCCACACTGGCATACCCAGGGATGGCTGGTAGCACAGGTTCTTGGATCCACTTTACTAGGAAAGATAGCTGTTTAAGAGGTCAGTAATCTTTTTTAATTATATTCACTAGGTCAGGGGAAAAGTCCGCATCCTGAACTTCAGAGAAAATACAAATAGAGAAAACACAAGAAGAGAAATAAAGACCAACAGACAGCGCTCTGACTGCCTGAATCAACTATACATTTTACATACATCCATGGATCCACATAAGTTGGGGAAGAAGATCTTAAATTTTAAATAATATTATACTTACTAACTCCGTATTGGTGTCCAATGTGCTCCAGCAGACAAAAAAAAGCTTCCTTGACATTTGATAGCATTAGGAGAGGTATAATGCTCAGAATAAGGAAGCACATAGGCCTCCTATATTCTGCCCTAGTGAGACCTCATATTCAATTCTAGGAGAATATCTGAGGAAGTTTATTGATTAGCTGGGCAGCAGAAATTGCACTAACTCTGAAAGCAGAGAACTTAGGTATGACCATTGGCACATTATCTAATCTCTCTCTGACTGTAATATGAGGGGGTTGGAGTTAAAGGGCTCCAAGATCCTTACCAGCTTTAAATTATGATCCATTGAAGATTGCAAAGAGTCTCAGGATTGGTTGGAAAATGCTTAGCCAGAAGAAGATTGTATGTTCTTCTTCTTTTTTTTTTTCTTGTGGGGGGTGGGGGAGGAGAGTCCTAGCAGAGAGTTAGGACATGATTTCTATATTCAGTTTTTTGAGTTTTTTTTTAAAGAGCTGTCATGTGAAGTAGTGAGTGAAATTTGCAAAGGAGAAAATTGTATCTTGATTTAGGAAAAAAATTCCTAATAATGCTGTCCTAAAGACAGATGGTCTACTCCTACAGATTGTGGGCTCTCCACACTAGGCATTTTAATTTAAAAACTGAATGACCTAGGGTCAGCTAGGTGGTGCAGTGAATAGAGCATGGGCCCTGGAGTCAGGAGGACTGCAGTTCAAATCCAGCTTCAGACACTTGAAACACTTACTAGCTATGTGACCTTGGGGAAGTCACTTAATCCCAATTACCTTGCTTTCCTCCCTTCAAACAAACAAACAAACAAAAAAATAAAAAACAAAACAAAACTGAATGACCAATTGCATCATATATTGTTGAAGGGATCATTTTTGAGAAGTGGTTTGGACTTGATGGCCTCCAAGAATGTATCTATCTGTGGGATTCTACAATCCTAGAATCTCTGATTAGAGAAGAGTTTCTCAACCTGTATGAGAACAAAAGATCCAAAGCAATGGGGCAGTGATTGTCTTTTGACTAGTAAGGTGAAGGATATAAGAATGTTACCCCCAAAATCACCAACCCATTGATGATACGTTAAGGAATAGGAATTTCTCATGGTGATATGGTATTTTTCTGTAGTTGTCCAAGAAGTCTGCATTTCCAGTTATGAGTGTTAGGTTTGAAAAGAGGACTCTTGACACATCTCTTATACAAGATGATGAATTGGGATGTCAGCCAAAATGCCTTGAATACAAAGGTGTCACTGTTTTGTGGAGGTGAAATAAGCATGGAAAATGTATTTCATCTTGTAAATAAAAACTCTGAGCTGTATGCCTGGTTGGCATACATTATAGTTAAGAAATATTATCCATTTCCCCCTCAGAACTTTATATATAAAACAATGACATTACTGCTAACACTTATATAGTACTTTAAGGTTTATGAAATGCTTTACACATATTACCTCATTTGGTCCTCTCAACAACCCTGTGAGGTAGGGGCTACTATCGGTCTCATTTTAAAGGTGAGAAAACTGAAGCTGAGAGAGATTAAGGTACTGGCCTAGAGTTTTATAGTAATTATTGACTGCTGGATTGTAACTCAAGTCTTCGTGCTTCTTACGTTCATCTCTTTATCCATTACTCCTTCCAGCAATAAAGCAATGAGCCCAATTTTCATTTATTGAGAACCACTTTCATTCCTTTATAAATTCATCAAACCTAAACATATGAGCCTTTCATTTTACTCATGTAGTTTTATATGATAAAACTTAAAAAGATGGATTGGAACCAGATTATAGAAGGCCTTAAATAGCAGCCTACATAGCATGTACAGTTAGCCTTTCCACATCATGACTTTCCCTGTCACAGTTTCAATATATCATGGGTAAGCATAAGAAATTAAAGGGAAATTTTGCGGAGTTTTGTGAAAGTCACAGACAATACACAAAGGCCAGGAGATGACAAAGAAAAAAAGTTTAGAAACTCTAAAATGCATAAAATGTATGCATAGTATTATGTAATGCAAATATTTTTTATATTTTAATACCATAATAATTCAGACTTCTGTGGTATGAAGAGAGGGCAAAGAAATTTTATGCAGATTTTCCAGATCATGGGACACCACACCCTAATCCCCACAGTGTGGCAGAGATAAGTGTATTTTACTTTTAAAATAATGGGGTTAAGGGGACATGGTCACTGAATGCTTTTGAAGATAGGAGTGATGTGGTTTGCGCTAAAAACATTTTTGACAGCTCTGGAATGGAATGATTAAAGAAGACACTCAAAAACAGAAAATAATTTAAGAGGCTGTTATAATATAGGCAAGAAGTAATGAAGGTCTGAATTATGATAGTGGCAATATGAGAAAAACAAATGAAGGCAAGAACTGTTGTGAAGGAAAAATCCACAAGGCTTGGAAAGTGGTTGAACATGGGAGATGAGTAGGACAGATAAGTCAATGACGATTTCAAGGTTTTGAATCATTCAAAGGATGATGGAGAGATCAAAAGACATAAGGAAGAAGGAAGAAAAGGCAGGTTTGTGGGACGATTGGTGAAACCATTCTGGCATAGAGAGTCTGAGGAATAAGTGGGACATCTCAGTGGAGAAGTCCAAGTGACATCTGGAAATTTAGATGTAGGGTTTAAAGGATAAGTTACTTAATATAATTGGAGGTTAATCTTAATAGCAGCTCACCTTCCTGTAGTATTTTTGTGGTTTACAAAATGCTTTTTGTTTTATCAGCATACTCCTGTAAGGCAGGTAGCCTAAATATTATTTTCTCCATTTTGGAACCTGAACCTCAGAGAAATTAAGTAACTTGCCCACGGTTGCACAGAAGAAGAAAGGGGAACTGGTAGCAAAAGCTAGGATGCTTAATTCTGAGTTGATAGCTCTTTCTACTATGTCACTTCTCCTAAAGTAGAAAAATTGTGATCCATTGCATAATTCTGGTTGCCTACATCTGGGTTCCTAATCTGGGTTAGTGTAAATTTCAGCAATTTTTTTTAATAGGATGTAGATTGATTCATCCTGGGATAATGATTTGCTTCTGGCACTATTGAATATGCCTTTAACCTTAGTCCCTTCATGATTCAACATCTATATTCTGGCATTTTCTATCAATAACTCTTTTCTCATAACAAGTATGTTTACCTTGAGGGCTGATAGTGTTTATCACTGGCTCCTGTTCAGAAGCAACTTACAAATGTTTGTTTAGAATCTAAATCTTCTTGCAAGCAGACGATCTCATGCCTCAGTCTTTTTTATTCACTAGTTTCTATTCTTCTTTGTGCCCAAGTTGTTGGCTGGAACGATTAACTTTTTTTTTCAGTTATTAAGAAAATCTCACTGCAGCTCTAAATGCCCAACTTGATAACCTAAAAGGAGTAGACCTAAGTTGTTTTTTTTTTCCCCATGGCATTGTCCCTTGTCCAGTGTAAAACAGTAATGAAGTCAGTGGCACATAAACATCAATATTTCTAATTATCTTACTTTACGAACTCAAAGAGTAGGTGTTATTTTAATAAGGTGTCTCCTAAGGACCCAATGCATATGTTTCTCATTTTCTGGAATGCTTCTATCAGATTCTACCATCAAAGAAATCTAGTCCCTTTAAAAACTGTCACATATCCTGAATTTAGATAATTTTTTAAAGTTTTTTTTTTAAATAGCTCCTTGTATATACAATTTTCAATACTCCCTCCCCTCCCCCCGCATGGCATCTTTAGATTTCTGTTTGGATACTGGAAATTATTGAATTATTTATGCCTTCTTACTACGCCCATATTGCTGGAGGCTCTCACAGTCAGAATGCATCAGGCACCAATATTGCATTGTTTTTCTTTATATTTTGTTCCATTGAGAAATAATCTTTTTAACTCTATCACCTTTTCTTCTGTATCTACTTCATGAGATATTTTTTCCCTCTTTGTATTAATTTCTCTATTAGTTCTCAGGATAGCTAAAATATTGTGAAATATTAGAAGTCACAAGCCAAAATAAAAGCAACCAGGCTACTTTGGAATGATATGCACCCTACTAATAAAGAATACCAGTACTTAAGAAAGTATAGTCACATAGGCATTGATTTTAAGATTATCAAGAAAGGCTTCAAAAACAATTTGATTCAGCAGCTACATGCCACAACTAACTTACCTATCTATGTTTAAAGAGAAAAGGTGGAATTTTCTAAAATTAAATATCACTACATTTTTCCAGCATGGGGATAAATCATAAGGTAGAATATAGATTTGAGAAATGTTAATTTAATAATGAAACCAATGTTGTTAAGCTGGAAAAATATGGAACGTGATACTTTACTAGAAGCTGAAAATTTTTATCACTTTATTCCAGCCTATTGTTTTTAATTTTGCTTCCTCTTTGCTTCCTTTCCTTCCATTTCATCTAAAGCATTTTATTTCAACTCAATAAATATTTAGGAAGGGCTTTGTACTACTACTGCTGCTGCTGCTGCTGCTGCTGCTGCTGCTGTGGCTACTACTACTTTCCTGTTTGTTACTTAGTCTCCCTGGGCCTCTTTTCCTCCTCTGTGAAAAGGTTGGATTAGATGGCTTTAAGGCCTTTTAAAGCAAGATATTTGATGTATTATCTTAAGTAATATCACCTATTTAGCAGTGAAGAAACAGATTCAAAGGATGGTTACTTGATCACAGCCACATAGCCTTGGAACAGACTTGACAGCCTCTAAGGTCTCTCTAGCCTCAAATCTATGACCCTATGTAGCAGAATCAGGCTATAAACTCAGGTCTCTCTAATAATAAAGCTCTCCAATAATAAAATGGAGAATAATTTCATCTATCAATAAGGATTCTCTTCTAAAATGTGGAATGCAACCCATCCATGCTTGCAAAAGCTATTTAAATATTACTGGGAAATAAGTGATGATAAACAATTTCAGAGAATCCTGGGTATAAATTGATGCAAAGTGAAGTGAGATGATCCAGAAGAGATGATCCAGAATGAAAACATTGTAAAGAAAAACATAATATCAAAATATAAGAACTCTAATCAATGCAGTGACCAACTATTTAAGCATTTGACTAGATGGTAAAATGAAGCATAATTTACCTATTGAATGACTTGAAGGACTAAAAGTGCAGAAAGACAGATTCAAAGTACATTTTGGAAATGATCATTGTGTATTTTCATTTTGCTTGTCTATGCTTATTTGTTTTAGGATGTTATCTTTTTTTTTGTTTTTCCCCTCCTTTCACTCAGTTGATAATGGAGAAAGTGTTCATCAGAAGAGGAGTGGTTAACAAAAATGATATCCAAAAAGAGACCATTGAAACTATTTTGATTTCACAGAAGAAAGTAGAAGGGTATTCAGAAAGGTGCACAGATAAGCAGAAGAGTTTTGAAGATAGTATGTGGAATTTACATAACATTTATGCACACACGCATATATTCAAGGAACAAAAGTGAAATGGAAATTCACAGTTTCATATATAGTCCTCTTTTTGCATCTTGCTATTTTTTGGTGTGGGGAAGCTGGGCAGTGCAGTGGATAGAGCACTGGCGATAAACACTTACTAGTTATGTGATCCTGGGCAAGTAACCCTGTTTGTCTCAGTTCCTCATACGTAAAATAAACTGGAGAAGGAAATGGCAAACCATTCCATTATTGTTGTCAAGGAAAAGCAAAACGGTGTCACAAAGAGTTGGACACAACTGGAACAACTCAACAATAAGATTTTTGTGTGTGTATATTCAAGTTCAGAATAAAACCAATTGAAACAACAAGTCCATGAAAGAGATAGGGCACGCTTTGTTATCACGAGGTAACAAGAGAGGTAGAAATAGACTCAGAGGACCTAGGAAGTTAGTCCTAGTTAGCAGAGGAAAGGACTGAATCAAGATCTCTTGACTTGTTTGACACTTGTCTTGTTCTGTGGGACCAGTGAGGCCAATAGCTTCATTTTTTCTCTTGGCATAATTGGATTGTTTCTTTAAGCTTTTGTTATTTTGATTTAGGAACTGAAACCCAGGTTTGGTTATTATTATCACCATTACCACCACCACCGTCATCATTACCATTACTTTTTTAATCCTTTATAATTGTAAATTTTTTTATCCTTTCCAAAAAACTTTCACTGTCACTTCATATATGGCTCTAAACAAGATATTGCGTATTCAACCATATTTGCACATGTCAAGTAAATAGTAGGATTTCAGAATTCAAATTAATAAAATTATTCAGGTCCTCAAATATTTTGTTCAAAACAAAAAGATAATGGAGGCAAATACATTTTCCCTAAAACATTATGTTGATAATTGTAGGCAATTCATAGGTACAGGAACAGACACCATTCTACTTCCCTTGTGTTTGTGTGAGTATATTTTATTAGCATTATGTCATTGAGAATATGGGAATTTGGATTTAGATTACAATTGCAAAACACTCTTCTATTAAATATTAAAATTAAATTGTCACTCTTTCTTCCTGAAAGTAGGTTGTTTTATTTTCCCACATTTCAGTAATCAAGGGTATTTCCTTATTCGATTTTTTTTCAAAGGTCTAACCCTGTCTGTTTCTTTAAACACTCAAATGATAAGCAACTACATACTCCCATGTACAGTAAAATCTGTTGTATTCCTTTTGTGGGCATAATGCATTGTGGTCTTCCTCTTTAATTATTGAATCAAGCAAAATTTTCCTAATCAAGACCCTAAGGAATTCCATGTCTTCCTGGCAGATCACTCTTATTCTTCCCACTTTAAGTTTCTTGACTAAAAAAGATCCAAATTTTCATTCTTGTCTCTTAACAATATGTATGTATGTATGTATGTATGTATGTATATGTTAGCATGATATCTCAAGATCTTTGTTATGCAAAAAAGCATGTAAGTAAAATACATGAAATAATTTCTAGGTAGTAAAGATACTTGTATCACTTTTTCTGAGATGCTATGTCATAAAACATCTTGTAACCTGGATTTATTTTAATTCTTTCACCTAAGACAATATTAGCAATTCTGTTGTTTATAGAAGACTTTTAATGAGAATATACCACTTCTTGTAATCTAATTTCTTAATTACTAGGTCCACTTAAAGGGGACCAACTTCATTGCAGGTAAATAATTTATAAATTGATAAGTCTGACTGAAGAAAAATATTTTTATTTCCTTTCTCTTTAAAAAAAATGGCCAAATCTTTGAAATCTTTTAGGCTAAAATATATTATCACAAAAGATGGCATTGTTATCTTCAACATATTCAAAAAAAAATTTTTATCTTGTGCTTCATATTTTATTTTTACTTTATCAGCAATTCTGTTTCTGTTATAGCATGACCATTCTCCCAATCATCCAGGCATAAAACCTTTGTGTTATCTTGGACAATTCTTTTCTCTTTCAATCACTAAATCCAATTAGATGCCAAGTTGTGTGGATTAAACCTCCGAAATAACCCTCCAAATTACCCCCTACTTACCATTTTCACAATCACCTTTCACTACTTCTTTTTGCCTAGAAAATTAAAATACAATCCTACCCAAGTTGTCCTTTCTCCAGGAAAAACAAACAAACAAAACCACCTGAAGCAAATACTTTTTACTGATAACTTTGTTTTTTAAATCACAGTCATCTATCAATATGCTTCTCTTTCTTGCCTCAGCTACTCCATGATCCTCTCCTTGTAACAAAGAAGAAAAAAGCAGCAAGGATATGATTTTGAGAGTTTATGTAATGTTGCCCACCTAGTGTTGTTCAGTCATTCAACCTATCTGACTCTTCATGACCCAGTGGACCATATCATGCCACTACTGCCCAACTGGTTTTCTTGGCAAAGAAATTAGAATTGTTTATCATTTCCTTGTCTAGTGGATTAAAGCCAACAAAGATAAAGTGATTCATCCAGGGTCACACAGTTGGCATGTATATGAGGTCAAATATGAACTCAGATCTTCCTGACTCCACGTCCAGAACTATATCCACTGAGCCATCTAGCGGCCTTCGTACACACCCTCCCATATTATTGTTGAGTTTTTTTAGTCACGTCTGACTCTTTGTGATCACATTTGATGTTTTCTTGGCAAAGATACTGAAATGATTTGCTATTTCCTTCTCCAGCTCACTTTACAGAACAGTAACTGAAGCAAAAAAGGTTAAGTGACTTGCTCACCCCTAGTAAGTGTCTAAGGTTGAATTTGAACCCACCTCTTTCTGACTCCAGGCTCAGTATTCTATCCACTGAATCACCCATCTGTAGTCCCCCTTTTACATTGTGAAAGGACCTTGGCATGCTTATCTCTTGCCAGGGGCCAAACTTGGTCTTTTTAATTACACAACATTCACTTTCATTTATTGCTTTTTGTTGACATTATCGCTTTGCTGTCATTGTATCTATTATTTCACTGGTTTTGCTTCACTCTGAATTAGACCAAATAAGTTTACTCATATTTCTGTGAATTCTTTATATTTAGTTTTTTAATAATAAAACAATATTCCATTACATTCAGATGTCATTTTTTTTAGTTATTCCCTAATTGATGGATAGCTACTTTATTTCTAATTCTTTGGTACTATGAAAAGTACTGTTATGAATATTTTGCTATATATACATGACTTTTCTATAGTTCACTGATATCTGTGGGCATATGCCCAACAATAGTATCACAGATTCAAAGGATTTTAGATATTTTTGCCACTTCTTACATCTACCCATCTAATAACAACTTGTTGATTGAAATAATTGAATCAATTCATAGGCACGAGTATTATATTAGTGTGTCCATCTTCTCCCAACCCCTGGAAAGCAGACCATATCTGTCTTTCATTATCTTTGCTAATTCAATGGATATAAAACTAAATAATAGAAATGTTTTAATTTGCATTTCTTAGATTATTATTCATTTGAATCACTCTTTCATGTGGTTGTTGTTTTAAAATTTCCATTTGAGAATTGTTTGTCATAATTCTTGACCACTTATCTATTACAAAATGGTTCTCATTTTTATATATCTGTTATAATTTCCTTTAACCTTTAATAGACCTTTAAGAGAGATATTTAAAGCAAATTTTTCCCCAAGCAGTAATTTTTCATCTTATTCTAGCTGAAATGATTTTTTGAATAGTGTTTTCATCTACTCAGCACAGAAGCAACCCTTCTTCCTCCATAGTGGTCACTTATGGTCACCTATGACCCCCAACTCCCCAGCAACCATGTTGAAGTGACCCAGAATTGGCACAGATCTATTCACCGCTTATTCCTAAGTGGGGATCTTCCAACATTGGAAAGTAGAGATCATTGCTCATGACCAAGGAAACAGGACTACCCCAAGCTATGTTTCCTTTACCAACACAGAACATTGAATTGGTGACACTACAAAGAATCAAGTTGCAATGAACCCCATCACAGTTGTTGATGCCAAACATCTGATTTGTCACATAATTGATTATGCAGTTATACAGTCACTCATGAAGCATTGGCCTTTCACAGTGGTGAATGATGTAGGCAGGACTAAGGTCCAAATGAAGTACAAAGTAGAGACCAAATGTTTCTGTCCAGAAGAAGTATCTTCTATACAGTTAACCAAGATGAAAGAAATATCTGAAGCTTACCTTGGGAAGATTGTCATAAATCTTGTGGTCAAAGTATCAGCCTATTTCCATGACTACCAATGTCAGACCACCAAAGATGCTAAAACCATTGCTGGTTTCAATGTTCTCTGAATCATCAGTGAGCCAGCTGCTGCCATTATTGCTTATGGTTTGGACAAAAATGTTGGTGCCAAGAGAAATGTGTTGATTGTTATACTTGGAAGTGGTATTTTTAATATCTCCATTCTTACCATTGAAGATGGTATCTTTGACATCGAGTACATAGCTGGGGACACACACTTGAGTGAGGAGGACTTTGACAACCACATGATCAATCACTTCATTGTTGCATTCAAGTGAAAAGCACATGAAGGACATTAGTGAAAACAAGAAGTCTGTTAGTCATCTGTGAACCATTCGTCAACACGAAAAGTACATTCTCCCTTCCAGTAGCCAGGTTAGTATTAAGATTGACTCCCTAAATGAAGGACTTGGGGTGGACTAGACACTGTGAGCTTCAATATCAAACAGGAACTGCACAAGGAGCCAGACAAGGAACTGAGAGCTGTCCACCTTTGAACTCTGGTGACAGTTGGATAGATTCAAGCAGGAGATGGGATCATGGAAAAGGAACCATGTAAGCTGAGAGCCTGCCTTGAATCAAGATGTAAAGATCTCTCCTTGGGTATTTAACGCAAACTGAGAAGATCATGATTTACTATGTCTAGGAGTGGAGAACTTTGACCTTTACATTTAGATGATTGAGTTAAGGACTTCTCCAATTAAGAAGAAAGAAGACTTTTTGATTGAAACAGTTAAGAAAATATGACCTAGGGGTAGAGAACTTTGACCTTTGTACTTTGTGTCCATTAAGGAGACAAGACTCCTTGAGGAGGATTGAATTAAGGATTTACTAAATGACTGAGTTACTAAATGATTGTATCTTTTGCCTAAAACTATGTTACCACTTTGGTGAAAACTATGTGGCCATTTTAGTGATAAGCAGTTATGTCATAACATTATGAATGCTGTACTTTAATTTCTGTGAATGTTTTGCCTTAATTTACTGCTGAATAAATAGAGAGTTCACTATACTATGTAATCAGAATCTTGAAGCTGTTCACAGTAGCAGTCTTCTGGAAAGCTGCTCATGCTTGGCTTTACAACAGGTCTGGGTGAGAGAAAGTGAATTGATGAGGATGCCAGCAATGTGCAAGAATGTGACTGTGGCTTCAAAGTCCTCCTCACTCAAGTTCCTCACAGTTCTTCTCTTCTTATTTCTCAGTTCTTCTCAATTCTCTACTCAGTTCTTCTCAGTTCTCAGTTCTCCATTTTGCCACTACAAGTTCTGTTCTCCATTCTTTCCTCAATTCATAGCAGTTCTCAGAAATTCTCAGGATCCTAGCAGTTCTGTCTCTCTTAGCAATTCTGGCTCCCTATCTTGGGCTTTTCCTTATATATGGTATTAGCTCCTCCCTGTTCTACCCCTTCCTGATACAACTTCCTCCTACTGTGGGATTCACAGGTTCTGGATCTTAATACTTGATACAATCATGAACTTGAAATAAGGTGCTAAGTACCTGTTTGATTGCCAGTACAAGGGGCAGGGAAGATCTTCAAATCCCCATTACCATTACACCTGTTTTGAAGAGCTGAGTGCTGATCACTTCTATGGCACATGGAACCCTGTGGAAAAGGCCTTAAGAGATGCCAAGCTAGAAAAATCGCCAATTTATAATAACATCCTTGAAGGGTGGTTCCACTCAGATCCTCCAAATCCAGAAGCTTCTTCAAGACTTCTTCAAAGGCAAGGAGCTCAACAAGAGTATCAATCCTGATGGTGTAGCAGTCCAGACTCTACCATTTTGTCTAGAGATAAATCTGCAAATGTGTAGAACTTGTTGCTGTTGGATATCATTCATTTTTTCCTTGGAATTGAAACTGCTGGTGGGGTTATTAAAGTTCTGATCAAACACAAAACCACCATCACCACCAAGCTGACACAGACCTTTACCACCCATTTGGACAACCAGCCTGGTGTGCTTTTCAGGTTTATGAAGGTGAGAGAGCAATGACAAAGGATCACAACCTATTTAGCAAGTTTGAACTCACAGAAATCCCCCAAGCACCAAGGGATGTTCCTCACATTGAAGTAACATTTGACATTGATACAAATGGCAACCTCAATGTTTCTAGAGTGGATAAGAATACAGGCAAGGAGAATAAGATCACCATCACCAAAGACGAAGGTTGTTTGAGCAAAGAAGATATTGAGTGTATGATCCAGGAGGCTGAGCAATACTAGGCTGAGGATAAGAAGTAGAGAGACAGAATTCCAAGAATTCTCTTGAATCTTATGCTTTCCATATGAAGGCTACCATTGAAAATGAAAACTGCAAGACAAAATTGGAGATGAAAACAAACAGAAGATCATGACAAATGTAATGAAATAATCAACTGACTGAATAATCAGAATTCTGAGAAGGAAGTATCTGAGTACCAGCTGAAAGAACTGGAGACAACCTATAACCCCATCATTGCTAAGCTATATTAGAGTTCAGGGGGCATGACAGGAAGCATGACTGGTGGGTTCTGTGGGAGTAAAGCAGTCCCATCCAGAGCTGCTTCTTCTGTACTCACCATTGAAGAGGTCAATTAAACACACCAGAAGAAAGAACATTCCACACAACTTTCCAAAAATTGAAGGACTCAAATTTGTAGCCAAGGAAATTGGAGCTTAAAGTAACATTTAAACTGCTGTGTAAATCTGGGCATTCTGAATACTTGAATATGTGCAGAGAAAGAGAATTGAACAATATTGCACTTTTTCAGTACCGTCAACAACTGGAAATGCAATTCTTGTCCTGGATAATAAAATCTGTTTAAAATTGGAACCATAAAAAAAGTTTTCAATTTTGTGCAATCAAGATTATGTTTTAACTATGGTAATATCTGCTCTAGAATTATTCATCTAGTCAAAATTGTGGATGGATAAATAAAAGTATGTATAGAATAATTTACATACACACATGCACACACTTATTTGTGTCTAGTGATAGCCATATTGAGGGAAAGGGGGAGAAGGAAAAAAAAGAAATTTACATGACAACTTTATTATATATTTAAAAGGAATAGCAAGTTGTACATAATTGATTTATAGTTTCATGTGCAGTCATCTTTTTTATTATATTATATTTTGGAAATGCTTTTTTATTTCATAAATTGAAAAAATAAAATTAAAAACAATAATTCCTTCCATTTTCCTTTATTTAAAAATGATGTGAACTGTTAAAATTTAGGACAGGTATCTAATAGGAAATTATTCAGATACATGGCATAAAATGCTATTTTAACACTTTTTTTTTCTTTCAAGATTTTTTTCCCCCCCTAGAAGTCCTTTTCAAACCAGGAGTTATTTCCCAAATATTTATATTCTTCTACTTAGCAAATACATAGCTGCTGAGTGCAATTTTTTCTAATTCTCTACTTAGCAAGTCAATTTTGGCGCTGTGCCAATTTTCATTTACCGTTACAAGAAAGTTTTTGATGATTGTTGCCTTATAATTTTAGTTCCTGAACTGTATGCTCTCTTCATTCTTAGCTGGTTTTTTCAAAAAATTATTTCCCTTCTGATGAAAAATCATTTGTTCTTTCAAAAGAATTTCATTTTCTTTGTATATTATAATAAAAATTCCCCAGGGCAATTTAATATAATGCTGAAAATTAAATTAAATAGTTTTATAATTTTTATTGAGTTGGCATAGCTCTACAGTGAAAACTATTTTCCTGGAAATCATTTATATTATTTTATTTCTGTGGTAAGTGTTTTTATTTACATATCTTAAATGTATTGGTAGAATAAATCCAAGACATTTATCGATTTTGAAGTTATTTTGAATGGAATTTCTCTTTTGAACATTTCTTTAGTATTTGTTAATGACATTCAGAAATGTAGATGATTAATATGGGTTTATTATATAGCCTGATGCATTATTGCAGCTATTGTTCATTTAATTCCCTTACTCATTATCTGGGATTTTCTAAGTAAAACCATCACATTATCAAAACTAAATATAATTTTTCCTCCTCTTTGTTGATGAATACTCCTCATTGTTCCTATGACTAACATTTATAGAATTATCTCAAATAATATTGAGGAGGGAGACATCCTTGCATTGCCTTTATTGAGAGAGCTTTTGGTATTTTTCCATTGTAAATAATGCTGGCTAACCCCCCCATCCCCATTTTAGGTAGATACTTTTTTTTTATCCCATTATGAATATTCTTCCTCTGATCACATTTTTAACCACATGTACTATTTTATAAAAGTTTATTTTTTTGCAGGTCTTGACATAAATGGAATTTTGGTTCCCTTTTCTTCTAATGTAATTAGTTCTCTTTTCCTAATATTGAACCATATCTAGTCAAAATCAATATTATCATACCGAATGATTTTAAGGGTATATTTTAGTCATTTTTTGCTAGAATTTTATTGGAAGTTTTTGCATCAGTATCCATTAAAGAAATCAGTCAGTGCTTTTACTAATCTATGTTATCTTTCCCTAAGTTATGTATTAGAACCATATTAATCTTAAAATTTTGATCTAAACCTTTTTTCCTTAAATATTGATAGCAATTCGCATAGCATAGCTACTAATTTCTCTTTCAACTGTATTTCAACTTTAAATCTGTCTGGGTCAAAGTTTGTTCCATCTCTACCCTTTTACCCCCACAGGAGATCCTTTATGGCTTGTTCAATTTCACTTTCTGAAGTTGAGTTAAAATTTTTCTCTCTTTTGTTGTTATTGCTATTTGTTAATTTAGATATTTCATACGTTTTGGGTAACAATCTGTTTCCTTTATATTCTCAATTTCCCTGGCATTTAGTTGTAGATAGTTAGTTTTGATAATTATTTTCATTTCTTTTGTTGTTAATTCAACTTATTCTCATTTTATTTTTCCTACAGATTTGTCCCTTTTAATCTATGCTTTGAGATGCCACTATCAGCTTAATTTTTTTTTCCTCTGTGCTGATCTAGTCATATCACTCCTCTGCTCAGAATTTCAGTGTCTCCTAAAGGCTAATAATCAATAGTCCAAAATCTTATTGGGACATTTAAGGACCTTAATAACCAACTACTCAACTGACTTTCTCAATTTTATTTCATACTATGGAAATTCTGCCCCTTTACTTTATGCTTAAGTTAAGCTAAATTTCTCAGTTTCTCATGCTTGCTTATATGCCTATCTTTGCTCTCTTTTCTCTGTATCTGACATCCTATGCTCCTTCTCTCTTTCATTTACTCAGAAAGGAGCTTTCCTTACTCATATAACACCCTCATTGTAACCCTGGGGTGGGAGTGAGGGCAAGATAATAAACCCTTGGTTTTGTCCTCTTGATTTTTCGGGAATTTATTTTAGACCAAAAATTAAAAAAAAAATCTGTATTCTGTCACAATTACTCTAAGTTCCTAGATACAGAATTTTCTTGCTAATACCCAGGCAGAGTTTGGACTCCCTGCTAATCTTACATTTATATTTATCTCTAGTTAACACCTGGCATCTTTATTACAGCAAAATTCATTTTACTGGAGATATTTGGGTAATTAAAAATTATGTTATATTATATTACAATGTATATAGATAGGCATTGAGGGGTTGGGGAGCATTAGAGGAAAAGCTCACATTTTTCCAGGGACTTTCCTCAGTGTATGTCCTCTGAGCCAAGACTCCTGTGGAACCAGTGACACTCTACTGTTTCCCCCTTCTCTGCTATAGCTCATTCATCTTTTTAGTACTCTGTACCACTTTTAAATATTTATCATCTTTTGTTTCATTTAATATTTATTTTTTGTGTCTTATTTCCACCAAAGCGCAAACTTTTTGAGAGTAGAAACATTTCATTTACCTTTATATCTTGTCTAGACTGTTCTGGCAAGCACAAGCAGCTATCCAGAAGACTGCTGCTGTGTATAACTCTAAGGTTCTGATTACATAGTATAGTGAACTCTTTATTTATTTAGCAATAAACTAAAGCAAAACATTCACAGAAACCAAAGTACAGCATTCACAATGTTATAACATAACAACTTATCGGTTTTCTCTTGCATCTTTTATATGAGATAATTTACCCTAATCTATTTCTCCCCTTTCTCCTTCTCCCAATATATTCTTCTCTCACCTCTTAATTTTATTTTTTTAGATATCATCTCTTCATATTAACTCATATATCTTCCCTTCAACTATCCTCATACTGAGAAAAGTCTTATGAGTTACAATTATTGTTTTTCCATGTAAGAATGTAAATAGTTCAACTTTAATAAGTTCCTTATGATTTCTTTTTCCTGTTTACTTCCTCATGCTTCTCTTGCTTCTTGTATTTGAAAGTCAAATTTTCTGTTCAGCTCTGTTTTTTTTCACCAAGAATGCTTGAAGGTCCTCTACTTCATTGAATGACCATATTTTTCCTTGAAGCATTATACTCAGTTTTGCTGGGTAAGTGATTCTTGGTTTTAATCCTAGCTCCTTTGACCTCCAGAATATCGTATTCTAAGCCCTTTGATCCCTTAATGTAGAAGCTGTTAAGTCTTGTGTTATACTGATTGTATTTCCACAATATTCAAATTGTTTCTTCCTGGATGCTTGTAATATTTTCTCCTTGACCTGGGAACTCTGGAATTTGGCTATTATATTCCTAGGAGTTTTCTTTGTGGGATCTTTTTCAAGAGTCAATTGATAAATTCTTTCAATTTCTATTTTGCCCTCTGTTTCTAGAATATCAGGGCAATTTTCCTTGAGAATTTCTTGAAGGATATTTCCAGGCTCTTTTTTTGATCATGGCTTTCAGACAGTCCAATAATTTTTAGATTATCTCTCCTGAGTCTATTTTCCAAGTTTGTGGTTTTTCCAGTGAGACATTTCACATTGCCTTTTATTTTTTCATTTGTTTGGATCTGTTTTATAGTATCTCAATTTCTCACAGTCATTAGCTTCCATTTGCTCCAAACTAATTTTGAAGGAATTATTCTCTTTAGCAAGTTTTCAAAATTATTTTTCCATCTGGCAAATTTGGCTGTTTAAGGCATTCTTCTGCTCATTGGCTTTGTGGGCCTTTTTTTTTTGCAATTTGGGTTAGTCAATTTTTTAAGGTGTTATTTTCTCCAGAATTTTTTTTGGTCTTCTTTAGTATGCTGTTGCTTCACTTTTCATGATTTTTTTGCATGATTCTCATTTCTCTTCCCAATTTTTCCTCCACTTCTCTTACTTGATTTTCTTTTTTTATTGTTTTTTTT
>CM053584.1:282739496-282755879 GCA_028627135.1 Pseudochirops cupreus
AGGGAGGGGAGAAAATCTGAAACTCAAAGGATTGTGGAACTGAATCTTTTAAACTAAAAGTAAATAAAGTTTAAAAAAAGAGAAAAAGAAGAAAAAAGATTCATTAGGTTATTGAGGAAGTACTAGCATACAGATGTTCTCCACAATCGAGAAAATCCAGAACAATGCCCATCTCTAAGACTTCAGCAAAAAACAAACAAAAACCCAGTAAAAATACAGTTTATGAAAAGAAAATGGAGTTCTAAAAATTAGCCATAATTAGAACTTTTTCTTTACCTTTTTTCTTTTCAAGTACACTAATTACTCAGCTCTTTTCACTTTTTTTTGTACCATGCTATAGCTGACATAAAACCTGGTAAGTGTATTCAAAAGCAGTTGGTCTGTGATTGAATAAAAAAAATTTTTGCAATGCTAAATTTCAGGATGCCCCTCTAGTTGAAGTCTAAGCCAAATGGCTTTCTTGGCCTCCCTTTACTGGCCTTGCTTGCTAGTGCTCCATTTTGCATTAATGGTAATTTACGAACTTGTTTCTAGTTTCTTGCAAGAATTTAAGATTTCAAAATGCATGTCGAGCAGACATTTGTACAATCCTGCTTTAACACATGCATTTACATGCAGGTAAAATGCAAAAAGGCTATAAAAGTCTGGCAATTCAAGGAAATCATACACTGTCAACAAGTATATGCACAGTCATGTGAAAATAATAAAAACAGAAATTACTTCCTTTAATAAATTATTAAAGATGACATAATTTAATATTTCATACTGGCATGCAATATGCCATGTAAATTATTTTGAGCCCTGGTAGATGGTTCAAATAACCTGTTACAAAATGCTCATAAACTGAAATCCATAAAATTATATGCATAGCAGCTATAAAACTTAATGTTATTTCCATGGCCAAGGGCTTGTGAAAGGGGTTCTTTGAAATCCCTCTGTGACAGTATCTACCCTTGGATGCAAAAATCAACAGCCAAATGCTTTAGTTGGCTTTTGCAGAATTTAATAAAATTTGCCCCAGGGTCTCTTATTCTTTGTATAGAAGTTGTTCTAGCAATTTCAGGGAAAGAGTTGTGAATGTATCTCTCACAACAGTATACTCTTTTATGAGTTATGCTCAATGTTACTTTTATAGGGTCAACTTGTTTGTATGTCTCATAGAATGTAAAGTTTGAATGGAATATTTTGAGCACATAAAGCACCCTGAAAGAACACTGCTATACTTTCTCTTCCATAGAATGATCTTTTGACTTCAGGGTACAAGGATGTGTTGGTTCCATTCTATTCTGATGATTTAGCTTTTCCTTTCCAAATTGAACAATTTGAAATCATGTTTTCTTTGTATGTGCTTGCTGTCAGACTACTAGCCCAAAATGAGTATGCATCTTTATTCCAGATTCATCATCTCAGAAGGTTACAGATGATAGTCTTAAACTCAGCTAAGCATTTTGCAAATGTATGCAGCTAGTTATGAGAACTTGATGAATGAATCCTGATTACTAAGTAAATATCTGAGTAAATGCACTAGTGATGATGGACCACTAGTATAATCTTTATATTCAATGGAAAGCATATTCATCCATTCATTCATTCATAAAATCATAACATCTTTAGGCTATCTTATTTCTCTGTAGAAAGGCTGGGTTTAAATCATTCTCAAAATACTGATAGCTGATTTTATTTTTTAAAAAAGGTTGCATACACCTCCAAGGTAATCTATTCTTCATTAACCAAATCTTATGTCAGAAAGTTGTTTTGTTTTTAACCAAGTTAGAATTCTGAATACTAGGATTTTGTCTCCCACAATCCAGGTAATTCTGGCTGAAATTCAAGCATTGCTCAAGATCAAATAATAAATGATGATATTCATACTACCATCTTATTTCTAGAGTCAAAACTCTCAATCTCAAATTCATATTTCTAGTCCCAAACCCCAAATTTGCCTGTTGAACATCTCTACTTAGATGCCCTGTCATGTTTCAAATTCAAAGATACTTCATTTGTTCCTTCAGTACTTGTTTTTTCCACCTGATTGCCCTGATTCTGTGATTATCAGCACCATTTCACTAACTATTCACTCTTGAAGTTGCAATTTCTTTCATCTTCCTCACCCCCTCTACCCAATCACCAAATGTTGTTGTTGAGTCATCTGGACAATGAGGACATTGGACTAAACAATTTTGAATGTCCTTTCTAGAACAAAAATGATTTTATATCTCACACTTTCCATCTGCCATACTTTTTTTAGCATTATGTCAGTTCTGAAAACCCCTTCTTTTCTCTTTGGTCTCTTTCTATTAAAATCCTACTCATTCTTAAAAGTTCCACTTCAATGGCACCTCCTCCATGATTCTCTGTCCACAAGGAAGTGATCGCTCCCTTTTCCAAACTTTCAGAACAATCTCTTTGTACCTCCCCTATTCACTTATCCCACTCTGTCATAGACATTACAACACATATAATATGTTATAGTTATTGTGTACATTTTAATCTCTGCTATAAGACTTTGAGCACCTTCCTAATCTCCCTCGCTAGCTCTGTACTTTATACATAATAATTACATTACAAATAATGTGTTTAATATTTTTGATTGACTCCAGCCCCAAATCCACAGCCTTTTAAATCAATTATATAGTAATAAAATTAGCTTTGAAGTTATATTTCATGTATTGAATATCCAAACTCACTGACAAAGTTATCTAGTTTTCCATATTTTTTTAATAACCAGCTATATATATTTGCAAAATGTTTAGCTGAGGGGCAGCTAAATAGCACAGTGAATAGAGCACCAGCCCTGGAGTCAGGAGGACGTGAGTTCAATTCTAGCATAAGACACTTAACACTTGCTAGCCATGTGAACTTGGGCAAGTCACTTAACCCCAATTACTCGGCCTTCCCCCCTCCAAAAAAGAAAAGGCAAAAAAAAATTTTCAGTTGAGTTTAAAATTTTCATCTGTAATTTTCTAAGATGATGAATCTGTAATAAAGATGGATACTCATTTTAGGTTAGCAGTCTGACAGCAAGGACGTTAAGGATCAAGGAAGTTAAGTGACTTGTCCAAGGTTACACAGGTAATAAATATTGGAGGCAAGATTTGACCCCAGGTAGTCTGACTACAGTGCTAATTCTCTTTCCACTGTACCACTAAATTCTATGATCCTATAAATTAAGCTGTAATTATTAAAAGTCAAAAAGTTTCCATTTATTCCCCAAATAAATATATAAGCCTTCAATAACTGGTTTCTACTCCTCTGTGAAAATCTCATTTTATAATTGATCTTTTGAGGCCTCCTGTCTTCCTTTTGAAGAGACTTCTCTCCATATGATTAGTAACCTCCACCCCTTGAGGATTTAAAATTAATTCTCATTATAGCCTTCCAATCAAGCCCATACCTTCTAGACCATAGCTTTACCATTTATCGTTCTTTCTCTGTTCTGCCCCTTACCAAAAGCTAGCATAAAAAAAAAAATGAACCTGATTTTTCACTGAATAGTTTTAATTAAGTTATCATATTAGAGAAGTCTAAGAACTTTATTGAACTCACTATTGTAAATAGCTATAAAACTTAATGTGCTACTCCTCCAGGGGTATGTTTGCATTTTTTTTTTATAGCAACAACTCCTGAATAATCCAAAGCAACAAATATCTAATAGAATAATTCTCTACCATTTGTTAAGTTCTATTAGCCCTAAATAACAGTAAGGACAATAGGGTATATAACCTTCAAATTGATAGGAAAATATAGAAAGCTAGAGAGTAAGACGAGTCTGGAAGAAACGATGTGCAGAAATACACAAGGTTCTTGAAACAGAGTGAGAAAAAAATTTCCTCATCAAGCTTATTATTTATTTCCTCACAGAACTACTGCAACCTGGATCACACTACACTCTCCACCTTTAGCACTGTTGCAGTCATGGTCTTGAACAAGCTAGTGCTTCAGATATTGCTTACTATCTTTGGATGTTCAATTTGATAATATGCATACGAATTGCCAGTAACATATCTTGCCTTCCTACATGAATATTATGCTCCAAATCTTTTAGAGGATCTTCCCACTATGACAACATCCTATCTGTACTCCAATATACCCCCAAAGGGTACCAATCCTTCACCACTAATGAAACTGAAAATAGCTAAAATCTTCAATATTTCAACATTCAAATTAAATAATGGTACTAGGCAAATCAGGAACTTTGTTCATAAACAATGAACTATTCAATATCACCTGGATCAGTTACACAAATTTCAGACTAAACAAGCCTATTAATAATTAGTGACAGAAAGAGAGAAAGAGAGAGAGAGAAAGAGAGAGACAGAGAGACAGAGACAGAGACAGAGACAGAGAGAGAGAGAAAGAGTTTGTCTTACCTTTTTTTTTAACCTCGACTACAGTTTCCTTCTCAGAAGTTTTCTTCTTGCCTTCTTCCTTTTCTGATATGAAAACAAAAAAAGGTTTTTTCTTGAATTTAAACATCTCCAATTATAAGTTCATAAAATTTAGAATCCTCACTGAGTCTATTTTTTTGAGGAATTTGAGGTCTTAGATGAAAGTTACTGAGCCAGCAAACTCATCATAAATAAATTCAAAATTTTAAAAAATGAAAGTCACAGATGAATTATTTCAAACCAAATATTACACTGATTTCATGAGGAAAGGGTTGAGAAGGGAGAAAGAAGAACAGAAAGATACATAGAAAGAAGATTGATCTTTTAGGAGCCATTTTCTTGTTAAATAGAACAAAATTATTCTAATCAGTGGAAATATTAAATTGCATTATTCCATTTTGGGGGCATCTGCAATATTTTTGCAATAATGTAATTTCATATTCTCTGATTCCTAGTCACATATAAGTGTAAAGGAGTTGATCAGAGTCACTGCTGGTCATTTTGATTAGTTCCCCTCCCATCAAATTCCTCTGATTACAAAGCATAGACCTTTGTTGCATGTCAGCTCCCATTGAGGTAGAGGGAGACTCCCTAATGCCTTCCTGAGAGGATGAAAATGATTTCTGTAACTGCAGCTGCATCAGTCAAATAATCAGAATGACTGGCTGTGCAGGCAATTTTTCATTAATTTATCTAGAACATTCCTTCAATTTTGTTTTAATTTTATGTATAAATGAACATCGTATGCATATATGCATACTTATTGTGTGCATGATGAGGAAATGAACATTATAATTATACTATTATAATAATGTTTATATTATATTATATTAAATTATGTGATATGACATGACATGATATTGCATAACATGACATCACATGACATGGTACACTTTAGCATAGTGGAGACAGTGCCAGTCTTAAGGTCAGGAAGTTGTGGGTTCAAGATTTGTCCTCTGAGATATAATGGCTATGTGACCATGAGAGGACCAAGACAAAACATCTTCCAAAATCCCTTTATTGTTGACTATCCACCTATCTATATCGTAGAAGTAGTTTCCACACTAGAACATTCAGAATAAAATGGGGACGTGTGTGTGTGCGTGTGTGTGTGTGTGTGTGTGTGTGTGTGTGTGTGTGTGTGTGTGTGTGTGTGTGTAGACAGCTTCTAAACCAATTTTGGTTACACTATGTTACATTATGCTGTATTGCAGGCAGCTAGGTGGCACAATACTTGAAAGTGTTGATCTTAGAGTCAGGAGGACCTGAGTTCAGATACCAACTTAGATACTAACTATATAACTGATTGTATGACCTGGCTGTGTGACCTTAGGCAAGCCACTTGACCTCTCTCAGTCTCAGATTCCCAATTTGTAAAATGAAGATAGTCATAGTACCTACCTCATAGGATTATTGCGAGGATCAAATGAGATAAAGTCCTAAGGTACTATATAAATATTATCATCATCATCATCATTGTTATTTTACTAAAATCTTACAGCAAGACATCAAAAGGGCATGAAGGTAGCTCTTGGTTCTCAAATTCTATGACATTGGAACATAATCTCTTGATAGTATTACCAGGCTGATGAGTCTATATAGCTATTGCCCTATAATGGACTGAAGGCAGTGAAATGTGTTATATTTTATTATATCACATTGTTATGATATAATGTCACAACATTTTTCCATTCCAATATTTCAAGCATCTGTAATTTTGTCAGTGTTGGTACTTCCTCCCCAATTGGGGGGTGCAGCTTCTTTGTAATTGAATAGATCACCTTTGAGAGTTGTCTTAAACAAAAGTTCTTTACCCTGCAGCCAAATTGGAGACCAGCTTCTCTGAACTTAACTCAGTCACTTAAATCGGTCACACTTTTGATGACTGTAACCACACTCAAAGCCTTTCTCCAGTTTTATCAAAACATACAGAGACTGCCCTGTCATTTCCTATGATGGTAGGGAAAGGTTTTGAGTATATCCTGATATACTTTTTGGGAGCCAGACTTTAAGAGTTTAGACTTTACTAGGAGATTTTTAAAAATAATATTACATATTTTGCTGTATTTGTAAGACATGATATATATTCTGTTTCGACCTATACTAGACATAGCTATAAATTATAGATATAAATCTAAATAGATATATAGATGTTAAGGTATAGCAACAGGTTAGCAGCCAGATGAAATAAATAAAAACATCCCTAGGACAAATTGCGTATTTAGTAACTACTTGTAATAGCATTGGTATGGGGAGATCCCAGTATGGAACCTCCCTCTACTACTGCTACAGTACAGTACCTTTTCTCTAATTTATAGCCTAAGGGTATCAATCTGAAGCACTGAGCTTAAGTGATTTATTCATGGTTACCGAGACTGTATATATGAGAGACAGAACTTAAACTCAAGTCTTTTTGACCCTGTTGACCTCTTCTTTTATGAAGTGCAACATTTTCAAATATCATAATATGGTTTTATTTTCAAAGGGGTGAGTATTTATTAGGATTAGATAAATCTTCAGTTAAATCAATAGTACTGTCTTCAACTTAAATAACAACTGACAATAACAATATGAAGAACAATTTTTTTTGAGAGGGGAAGGCAAGGCAATTAGGGTTAAGTGACTTACCCAAGGTCACACAGCTAGTTAAGTGTCAAGTGTCTAAGGCTAAATTTGAATTCAGGTCCTCCTAACTCCAAGGTTGGAGCTCTATTCACTGTACCACCTAGCTGCCCCAAGAACACTTTAAAAATGTACATTCAGCTCTTTTTTCTCCTGTCTTTGCTAATGGCACCATGGGCCACCAGCAGCTCTACAGGAGCCACCCTTGCAAATTTGGCCAGGGGTCTTGGTTGTACTATGAACCAGCATGGCCTGATCCAGAAGTACAGCCTGACCACATGTCACCTGTACTCAAAAGACATTGGCTTCATCAAATTGAACTAAGTTATATTTATGGTTCTTACTTCAGTGATTATATAGACCATTAATGACTACCATTTTACTGTATTCCAGACAGCTATTTGATTTATCCACCTAAAGACTGATCCTGTTGTACATGCTATGATAATTTCCATATAGAATTTTAAAGGTTCATCCCCCAAAAAATAAATAAATAAAATGTACAGGGAGCTTTAAAATTTCCTTACCCTTCTTAGTTTCAGATGCTACTTTCTTCTCAGCAGTTTTCTTTTTTTCTTCTTCTGTTCCTGAGGAAGGATTTATAGTCTTTTATTTATTATACAGTAATACTCAAATTACATATTACAGTTTAAAATAATCTGACATCATAATTTTAGCAATAACATTATTGGACCATGCAAATGATTAGAACATGACCAAACCATAACATTCACATATAAAAAATCAGTCTTTATTTAAGAATCTTTGCATAAACTAGTAGTATTTTATATTTTAAAACATCTTCATAGTCTTAAAAAGCACACTACACATTTTTACATGCTAAGTGAATTTTGTTGTTAATCTCTCTCCTAATCTGTCTCTAACAAAGTGGAATTTGGTATACTATCACATGTTGGTTTCCTAAGTCAACAAGGCAACAAATATTTTTTAAAAATATATATATTTTATTTAATTCATTAAATATTTACCAATTATATATAAAAATAATCTTTTTTTAAATATTGAGTTCTAAATTCATTCTTTCTCATCCTCCTCCATCTTTGAGAAGAAAATCAATTTGAGATCAATTATACATGTGAAGCAGTGCAAAACATATTCCCATATTAGTCATGTTGCAAAAGAAAAATAAAGAGGCAAAAATATTACAAAAAGTAACTTTAAAAAAGTATACTTCAATCTGCATTCAGAGTTTATCAACTCTCTCTCTCTGGAAATGGAAAGCATTTTTCATCACAGGTCTTTCAGAATTGTCTCAGATCATTGCCTTGATTAGAGTAGCAAAGTCTTTCACAGTTTATCATCCTTAAAATATTCATATTGCTATGTACAATGTTCTCCTGGTTCTTCTCACTTCACTTTGCATCAGTTCCTTTAAGTATTGCTAAGTACTGCTACATCCTTCCTTAAGTACTGCTCTGGCTGCAACCCCACACCTTTCGGAATATTGTATCATCATTGTAATCCCCTTTAATTAAATTATTCATTGCTTATGCATTTTGTTCTTTGACTCATTCATTCTTGAGGATTAGATTATTTAGTTTCACCTATTTAATGTTATACCAATCAAACTACCAAAAACCTATTTTATAGAGCTAGAAAAAATAATAACAAAAATCACCTGGAAGAACAAAACAAAAGGTCCAGAATATCAAGGTAATTAATGAAAAGAAGCTAGGGAAGGTGGCCTATGCATGACAGATTTTAAACTGTATTATAAAGCAGCAGTCATCAAAACTACTTGGTACTGGCTAAGAAATAGAGTGGTAGATCAGTGGAATAGGTTAGGTACACAAGACATAGTCCATGACTATGGCAATCTACTGTTTGATAAACCCAAAGACTCCAGCTTCTGGGATAAGAAGTCACTATATGACAAAAACTGCTGGGAAAACTGGAAAATAATATGGCAGAAACTGGGCATAGACCAATATCTATACCAAAATAAATTCAAAATGGGTTCACAATTTAGATGTAAAAGTTGATACTATAAGCAATCTGGGAGAGCAAGGAATAATTTATCTGTCAGATGTATAGAGAAGGGAAGAATTTATGACCAAACAAGAGATAGAGAGCATTACAAAATGGAAAATGGATAATTTTGATTACATTAAATTGAAAAGTTTTTGTACAAAGTCAATGCAACCAAAATTAGGAGGAAAGTGGAAAATTGGGAAAGAATTTTTACAATGAATAGCCTTACTTCTAAAATATATAGAGAATTGAGTCAAATTCATAAGAATACAAGTCATTCTCCAATTGATAAATGGTCAAAGGATATGAACAGGCAGTTTACAGAGGAAGAAATTAAAGATATCTATAATCATATGAAAAAATGCTCTAAATTACTATTGATTAGGGAAATGCAACTCAAAACAACTCTTGGGTACCACATCTCACCAGTCAGATTGGCTAACGTGACAAAACAGGAAAATGATAAATCCTGGAGAAGATGTAGGAAAATTGGAACACTAATGCATTGTTGGTGGAATTGTAAACTGAGCCAAGCATTCTGGAGAGCAATTTGGAACTATGCCCAAATGGCTATAAAATATGTGTATACCCTTTTACCCAGCAATACAACTTCTAAGTTTGTATCCCAAAGAGATCATACAAATGAGAAAAGGATCCATATGTACAAAAATATTTATAGCAGCTTTTATTTTTGTGGTGGTAAAGAACTGGAAATCAAGGGGATACCCATCATTTGGGGAATGACTAAACATGTTGTGGTATCTGAATGTAATGAAATAGTATTGTGCTATAAGAAGTGAGCAGCAGATGGACTTCATAATAACTTGGAAAGATATGTATGAACTGATACTGAGTGAGTGGAGCAGAACCAGGAGAACATTGTACACAATTACAGACACATTGTATCTGTGATGACTAACTTGGATAGACTTGGCTCTTCTCAACAATGCAAAGTTCTGAAAACTCCAAAAGATTCATGATGGAAAAGGCTATCCACATCCAGAGAAAGAATTGTGGAGTCTGAATGCAGATTGAAGGAAACTATTTGCTCTCTCTCTCTCTCTTTTTTTTATTTTTTGTTTTGTTCCTTCTTTCTCACGGTTCATTCCATTGGTTATAATTCCTCTTTACAACTTGACTATTGTGAAAGTATGTTTAATGTGAAAGTATATGTAGAACCTATATCAGATTATTTCTGTGTTGGGGTGAAAGGGGAGAAGAGAGAGAGGGGAAGAAAATCTGGAACTCAAAAAACTTTTGGAACTGAATGTTGTAAACTAAAAATAAATACATTTTTTTAAAAAGGATAATTTAGTTTCCACTCATATTTTCTGCCTACGCTTCTATAGCCCATTATTAAATGTAATTTTTATTTCATCGTGATCTGAAAAAGACCATAATTTAATGACTAAATTTAATTGCATATAATATACAATAATAATTACAAAATTGCATTTAATTTTTTGCATTTTGTTGTAAAGTTTTTATGCCCTAATATATGGTCAGATTTGGGGAAGGTGATATGTACAGCTGAGAAAAAAAAATGTACTCCCTTCTACTCCTAATAGTTTTCTCCAGCAGTCTACTGAATGTAACTTTTTAAAGATTCTATTCATCTCCTTGACTTATTTCTTATTTATTTCAAATTTATCTAACTGTGAAAAAGGAAAATTGAAGTCCCCCATCAGTACAATTTTACTGTTTATTTTCTCCTGAGATTCATTCAACTTTCCTTTTAAATTTGGTGCAAGTATGTTTAGCATTGATATTACTTCATTGTTTATGGTACCTTTTAGTAAGATACAGTTTTCCTGCTTATCCCTATTAATTAGGTCTATTTTTGCAGGTAGATGGTATAGTACATAGAGAGCTAAGCTTTGATTCAGGAAGACCTGAGTTCAAACATGGCCTTAAACATTTACAAACTGTGTGACTCTGGGCAAGTAACTTAATCCTATTTGCTTCAGTTTCCTCATCTATAAAATGAGTTGGAGAAAGACATAGCAAATGACTCCAGTATCTTTGCCAAGAAAACCCCAAAAGGGGGCATGAGGTCAGACACAACTGAAAATGATTAAACAACAACAAAATTTTTGCTTTTGCTTTGTATGAGATAATTATTGCTACCCCTCCCCCCTCGTTTATTTTTAAACATCATTATGTTTTACATAATAGATTCTGTTCCAACGCTTTGTTCTAAATCTGTGTGTGTCTCTCTGTTTCAAGTGTGTTTGTTATAAACAACATAGTGTTGGATTCTGGTTTCTAATCCATTTTGCTATCTGCTTCCATTTTATAGGTGATTTTAATACATTCACATTTATAGTTATGATTACTAACTGTGCATCTACCTCCATACTATTTTCTTCTTCTCTCTCTTTTTATTCTGTCCTTCTTCTAAAGTCTGTTTTGCTTCTGACCAATGACTTCTTTTATCTACCCTCCTTTTTATCACCCTGATTTCCCTGTCCCCTTCTCGTGCTCCTCCCCTGTTGGGTAAGATAGATTTCTATTATTGAACGTGTACTTTTTTGTTGTCTTTGAACAAATTTAGACGTGAGTGAGGTTCAAGCTTTATCCACCTTTTACCCACCATTTTCCCTTCTACTGTTAAAAAACAACAACAACAACAACAACAACAAAACCCAATACTTCCCCATTCTTCTTCTCCCCTCCCTCTTCTCTCATGGTATTTCTCCTTCTCACCTATCAATTTTTTTTTACATCATCCCAATATAATCAACTCACTCCTGTACCCCTCTGTTTTTGTTGAATTCTTCTACTTACACTAATAATGATAAAGCTTTTAGAAGTTACATGTATCATCTTCCCATATAGAGAGGTAAATAATATAACCTCATTGAGTCTCTTATGATTTCTCTTTCATGTTTACCTTTTTATGTTTATCTTGAGTGTTATATTTGAAAATAAAAATTTTATTCAGCTCTGGTCTTTTCATCAGAAATGCTTTGAAAGACCTCTATTTCATCAAATATTATTCTTCCCTCCCCCCCCACCCCCTTTGAAGCATTATACTTGATTAGGCTGGGTATTCTTGGTTATAATCCCAGCTCTTTTGCTTTCAGGACTATAATATTCCAAATCCTCTGATTCTTTAAGGTGTTTTAAGATCCTTTAAGATTCTTTATTTGATCAATTTTATGTGATCCTGACTGTAATTCCTGTGTATTTAAATGGTTTCTTTCTGGCTGCTTGAAGTATTTTCTCTTTGACCTGGGAACTTGGGAATGTAGCTACAATATTCCTGGAAGTTTTCATTTTGGAATCTCTTTCAGCTGATGATTAAATGAATTCTTTCAATTTCTATTTTACAATATTCTATTTTACAAGATATCAGGGCAGTTTTCCTTGATAAGTTCTTGAAATATGATGTCTTGGTCCTTTTTTTGATTGTGCTTTTCAGGTAGTCCAATACTTAGATTATCTCTCCTCAATTTATTTTCCAAGTCTATAGTTTTTCATATATTTCACATTTTTCTGCTATTCTTTCATTCTCTTGACTTTGTTTTATTGTTTCTTAATGTCTCATGGAGTCACTAGCTTCTATTTGGCCAATTCTAGGTTTTAAGGAATTGTTTTCTTCAGTGATCTTTTGTACATCTTCTTCCATTTGGCCACTTCTCCTTTTTTAAGTGGTTATTTTCATCAGGGAATATTTTTTTTACCTTGTTTTTTTTTTCACTTTGTACAATTCTATTTGTTAAGATGATATTTTATCTAGCATTTTTGTGCCCCTTTTAGGAAGCTCCTAATTTTCTTTTCATAATTTCTTTCCTTTGCTTTCATTTATCTACCAATTTTTCTTCCAGCATTGTTACTTGATTTTGAAAATCATTCTTAGCTATTCCAGGAATTGTTATTGGGCTTCTATCAAATCCACACTTTTTTTTTTACTGTTTTCTAACTGTTTTGATTTTGTCTTCTTCTAAATTTGTGCCTTGATTTTTCCCTGTGGTATAGTAGCTTTCTATAGTAAAGTTCTTTTAGTTGTTGTTGTTCTCTCATTTGCCCATCCTATTTTTTCTTTTTTGTATTTTGAACTTTATGTTAAAATTGGGCTCTGTTCTTGGCAATGGGAGGGAGGAAAGGGCTGGAAAGAGACTGGCACCATATCGAATTTTAGGTTTCATCACACTGCTATTTTCAGAGCTAGTTGTGATGTTTTAGAAGCTTTGGGTGCTTTCAAGGTAGTGTAAATTGGAGAGAGATATGATCATTGCTTCTGGTTCACACTCAGGTCCTCATCCAGGAAGGGCTTCTGAATCCTTGAGATTGTAATGGATACTGTTCCTCAGGGCTTCCACTCCTTTGTGAACTAAGCACTCCTCTTCAACTTTGAACTACAACTCAGAAGTGGGTATAGTCAATGGAGGTGCCAGTGTCTGGTCCTGAGTTCAGGGATAGCAAAGAGGTCTTTCTGACCAATTGCCATCTTCCCTTACTGTCTCCAACTTAAGAGTTCCCCAAACTTTGCTACTTCTGTCACCACAACCTGATTCCAACAGTAGAATTTCATCCATTTTGGCTTTAGGTTAGCATTCACTCCCATGTCATGGATCTCTCTTTCCAACCTCCTAAGATGTCTTGGACTGGAAAAATGTGTCGCTCTGACTTTTTTCTTTTGTTGACTCTGCCTGTCCAGAACTCAATTAGAAGACTTATTTTTAAAGTTGTTTGGAGAGGAATGTTAGGAAAGCTCAGCTGAATGCATTTTCTACTCAGCCTTCTCAGCTCTGCCCCCAGAAGTGAGAAACATTTTTTAAGTGTTAACAACGTATGTAGAACTGTGCTAATCACTGACATACAAGTACAAGTGAAAAATGACATGTTCCTTCCCCTCAAAAATCTTATTTACTAATGGGGAAGACAACATTTAAAAGTAAGTTGAAAAGGATGTGATGGTTTTCCAGCTCTTGGAATGGTAGAGAAAGTCTAAAAAGCCTATAGACCTCCATTTTAAGGACACAAAGGTTAATTAGGTCTAGCCTTTGTGTCTTTAAAATGGAGGTTTTATAAGGGACCAGGTAGTCAAAGGGAGAGGCCATAGGGAAAGCCTTTCACCTTCATTTGTCCATCCAAGCAATATAGTACAAAAGCAACAAGGCTGCCCTTCTAGAAGGTTTTTTGTTTTTTAAGCAGTATGTTCTTGTATTTTCCTTTATTTTAAATTCAATTTTACTTTCAGTTCCAAATTCTCCCCTTTTCCTCCCACATATTTGAGAAAGCAAGAAAAACAGAAACCATTACAAATATGTATAATCATGGAAAACAAATTTCTACATTAGTCATGTTCCAAAAAGAAAAAAAAGGGGCAAGAAAAAATAAAGAAGAAAATATCCTTCAATCTGCACTTTGAATCAATCAGTTTTCTATCTGACATTGTATAGTATGTTTCATATTGAGTTTTTGGAATTGTGGTTTTTTTAATTATGTTGATCACAGTTTCTAAGTCTTTCAAAGTTGATTATCTTTCTACTATTGCTGGTAGTATGCAAACTTGTTCTCCTGGTTCTTCTTACTGCACTCTGCATCAATTAATACATCTAGAAAATTGTTTCTTAATCTACAATTGCATACTGACATTAAAATGAGAGCACACAGCTCAGCAATCAATGTGATATTTTTCTTCAGTTTTCAAGAGAATTAGACCTTCTTTTCTCAAAGCACTATATATATTTGTAAGAGGTATAGCCATTTTAAAAAGAACATTAAAAGGAAGGTGCAAATTCATCAGTCATTGAATATTTGTGGCTTTTGAGATTAAGGGTACATTGAAGAATACATACTCAATTAATGCTATTCATAAGATCATAAATTTAGAGCTTGAAAGGACTTAGAAGATTTCCAGTAAAATCCTTCATTTTACAAATGAGGAAATAAGAACCAGTAAGACCACCTGATTGACTTATTATTTAAATGACTGGAAGTTTTGTGGTGATTTTTACCACCTTTCTCAAGAAGAAGGATTTCTCAGGAATGCAAGGACGGTTCAATATTAGGAAAACCATCAGTATCATTGATCATATCAACAATAAAACTAGCAGAAACCATATGATTATCTCAATAGATGCAGAAAAAGCCTTTGACAAAATACAACATCCATTCCTATTAAAACACTAGAAAGTATAAGAATAAATGGAGTTTTCCTTAGAATAAAAGGTAGCATCTACTTAAAGCCATCAGCAAGTATTATATGCAATGGGGATAAAGTAGAAGCATTCCCAATAAGATCAGGGGTGAAACAAGGATATCATCTATTACCCCTCTTTTTCAATCTGGTACTAGAAATGTTAGCAGTAGCAATTAGAGAAGAAAAAGAAATTAAAGGAATCAAATTAGGCAAAGAAGAGACTAAGCTATCACTCTTTGCAGATGATATGATGATATACTTGGAGAATCCTAGAGAATCAAGTAAAAAACTTCTTGACGCAATAAATAAATTTAGCAAAGTTGCAGGATATAAAATAAACCCACATAAATCCTCAGCATTCCCATATATTTCCAGTGAAGTCCAACAGCAAGAGATCGTAAGAGAAACCCCATTTAAAGTTACTATAGACATTATGAAATATTTGGGAATCTACCTGCCAAAACAAACCCAGTACCTTTATGAACTCAACTACAAAACACTTCTCACACAAATAAAATCAGATCTAACTAATCGGAAGAGCATCAATTGCTTGTGGCTGGGTCAAGCTAATATAATAAAAATGACAATTTTACCTAAATTAAATTACATATTTAATGACATATCAATCAATCTACCAAAAAATTACTTCATAGAACTAGAACAAAAAGTGACAAAATTCATTTGGAAGAACAAAAGGTCCAGAATATCAAGGTAATTAATGAAAAGAAATGCTAGGGAAGGTGGTCTAGCCATACCAGATTTTAATCTCTGTTATAAAGCAGCAGTCATCAAAACTGCTTGGTATTGGCTAAGGAATAGAGTAGTGGATCAATGGACTAGATTGAGTACAAAAGACTCAGTAGTCAACGATTATAGTAATATACTGTTTGATAAGCCTAAAGACCCCAGTTTTGGGGATAAGAACTCACTATTTGACAAAAACTGCTGGGAAAATTGGAATACAGTATGGCAGAAACTGGGCATAGACCATCATCTAACACCATACACCAAAATCAAGTCCAAATGGGTGCACAATCTAGGTATAAAGGCTGATAATGTAAGTAATTTGCAAAAGCAAGGAATAGTTTACCTGTCAGATTTATGGAGTAGGGAAGACTTTATGACCAAAGAAGAGTTGGAGAGCAGCATAAAATGCAAAATGTATAATCTCGATTACATTAAATTGAAAATTTTCTGTACAAACAAAGCCAATGTAACCAAGATTAAGAG
>CM053584.1:282756379-282809216 GCA_028627135.1 Pseudochirops cupreus
GAGAGAATAGACTGGGGGAGGGGGGAAACACTGGGATGGCTGTTTTGGGGTGGTGGGCGTGGGAAAGACAGGGAGAAAATATGTAACTCAAAAAAAATTTAATAAATTAGATTTTAAAAAAAGAGGCAGTGTGATGTAATGAATGGAGATCCATTCTTAAAGTTAAAGAGCTGGATTCAAATCTAGCTTATGACACGTAATATGACGCTGGACAAGTCACTTAACTTCTCAATGTTCCAGAAATAGGAGCTTTAGAGGCATAGCCCTTAAGACTATACGTGACAGAAAACTGGTAGAGAAGGTTCCTTATCGAAATCTCCCAACATCCCTGAAAGCACAAGCCTCATCCCATTCCATCCCATCCATGGACAGAGAAAAGAGTGTTCTTGTTTGCAAAACTATGCTAACCAAAAGTTACTGTTGAGTTTATTGGCAACAAATTTTATTTGCATGTGTATGTATGTATTTACATATACATATGTGTTTATGTAAGATATATAGATCTTATGCATACACATGAACATATACAACTCCCATAAAACTTTTATTCAGCATGGAGTGCAGAGTAACTAAACATTGAACATATAAAGTGGCGATAAGGAAGTTGAAAAACCCATTTTTTGCAATTATTTATGTAATTAGAGGGAAGAGGGAGAGATGGCAGTAGTAATGGTTGTGTGATCTGACCTGGGAACACCTCAGCCTGAGAACTCCCTCCACTATAATGGAAAACAAACTGTGCATCCTCTTATTCTGTTCAATTATTATCCAAGCCTTTCATCAAATCCTCCTTTGGCAACCACCCAATTGTTTATACTCTTTCTTCTTGTAATTTTATTCTTTCAAAGTCACCAGAGCAACATTTGGCCAGTCCATCTGTTATTTTTCACTCTCACTATAGGATCAACCAATCTTCTTTTCTAATCACATATGCATTTGTTGTTTTCTTTTACACAACTACTTAACTGACAAGTCAACATTTGTACATATATATTAAATATATTCCTTTGCATTGTCATTTAGGTCTTCTGCCACTATAATTGACCTGAGATCATGATACAAGGGGCTATGCTAAAACAAATATAAAAATGACATGATTCCTTCCCATAGAGAACTTGCAATTTAAAGGATAGGAAATTTTTAAAAGTCTGATACGCAGTAGGTGATTCGAAGTCAGATACCAAAAATTCAAATTCTAATTACAACACACACTACCTGCTATGTATCTCAAATAATTCCCTTAAACTCTCTGGGCCTCAGCTTCCTTTCAGCTCTTAATCTATGATACGATGACCTTATGTGAAAGGGACAATGGAGAGATTTAAACAAAATGCTCTAAGGAAAATGGAAGGATAGAAAGATATATCACATTCAACTGGAAGAAGTCTTCATGGATGAGGTAACTCCTGTATTGGGACTGGATGGAAAAGAAGGATTTCAATAGGCAGGGATAAAGAACATAAACCTATTTAGCACATACTCTGTCCATGTCCTTCAGCTGACCCTGGTTCTCATTATATGAATGGCCCATCATTTTTTTTCTACTTCTGCATTTCTCTGATGATATGCTTCACAACACTTCTGGGTAATTCCTCATTTGTAATGTTGCAGTCCATTCACCCACCATGTGCCTTTCTAATGTCCTTGGTTGATCCTCAACTTCAGTTCTTTAGAGAGAATAGTATTCTGAATTTCACAGTCTTATAACATCCCTAGAAAAATACAATGCTAAATGAGAAACTGTACAATTTCCCAAAGACAGTTTGGCCTACTCCTTCTATCTAGTTATGAGTCCAACTCACTGACCATTTTTACAACACACACACACACACACACACACACACACACACACACACACACATCCCCATACACACACACCCATATGTATATAATGTTATATGCACAGATATGTAAATTTCCAAGTGCATCCATATAATAACTCAGAAAATAGGAATTTATCATTCACTTTTTTTTGACTGATTATGGTTCTCATTTAAGAATATCTTCAATGGCTAAGTGCTTGATACAGTACAATGTTCACAAATAGGCATATCTGGATGATTTCACCATTTAGTAGGAATCCTTTTTCAAAGTAGACTTTGTACTGGACATCATTCACGGTAATGTTAATTACCCTGGTGAGCCTATTTCTGTTTTGTGTCTCACTTTATTTTCTTAATTAGAAAAGTAAGAGAATTAGATTGAATATGTAAACCTAGAAGGCAACTGCATAGAGATGACAATATTGAGAATCATAAACATTCAGGGACAAAGAAGATGAATGAGCAAAGGTTATTAAGAAGAAGTGAATAGATAGGAAAGGGATTACACAATGGTAAAGAATGCCTCATTGAAATAATTACCTATAGGGTCTACCACTGTAAAGGGTACAAAGGATTAGGAAGATCAGGAGGGAATGAAGAGGCTCAGGAAGTCTCACTGCAGGCAAATAGTATATTCAGAAGGACAGAACTAGTGGAAGAAGTGGACAGAAAAGCAGTTCTAATAAGAAAGGGGAATTTCAGGGTCAAATATAAGTCACTATAAAAATATAAGATATTAATATTATTACTGCATACAAGAGAAGTAGAGAGATACTCTCATTTTACTATATAAAGATATGAACATCTCTACAGCTTTCAAAGCATGATATGGGGAGGAAGACTAGATGTCTATTTCACATTTTCTCCTCTCCCTTTTCATTCTGGGCCTTACTCTCTCTAGGCCATCAGTGGTTCTCAACCTTCCTAATGCCACGACCCTTTAATACTTGTATGTGGGCGTAACTGCATGTGAGAGGACCCACCTGGAGACCGATAGAGGAGTGGTGTCTTGGTTTCTAAGACTATCGGAAATGTTTTCAGATGGTCTTAGGCAAACCTTGTGACCCCTGTGAAAGGGTCATTCGATCCCCAAAGGGGTTGCAATCCACAAGTTGAGAACTGCTGTCTAGGGTGTGGGAGGATAGGAACAACAGCAGGGAAAGGAAAATCTCTTAACTTTGGGGACATGTAAATATATGTAAATTAGATTCAATGAATTAGCTTTTCTAAAATCTTTGCCCCAAATTTACACAGAAACTTTTTAGATCCATTTTCAAAATGCTACCTTACTTATTTCTCTTGTATTACTCTTCATTTCTATATACCAGTAAATTAAGAGAATATACCAGTAAAATAAGAGAATACAATAAACTAGATTAGTCCACTGTTTCAGGTTTAGGATTAGAATCAATGCAACATGAGTCAACCAGAAAATACAACAAAAACAATGTTATTTAAGATAAAGTTTTTAAAAAGAAGGATACAGCTGCTAGTTCCCCATCTGCTTCTTCCACTTCCACTCTGACAAGCTAGATTAGAAAGGTATTCCTATTGAATAGTAAGAATTCAGCTAACCGTCTCTAGCATGAGCTCCTCATAGATTGGAATTTTTATGCCTCAGGCACATGAAAGCCAGGCAGATAATTCAATCTCAAATCTGCTATACCAATAGAAACCCAAGGATTGCTTCCCTGTCCCCTTAAAGACAAACCAATCTGAAGGCACCATTCTTATCACACATACCAATGCAAGAAGCTAAAAAAAAAATTGGAAGGGGAGAGGCAAGCAATATTTTTATTAAAAAAAACACAAAACAGCAACACTAATATCTGTCTCCTTAAAATTATGTTGTTGTTTTTCAGTCATTTTCAGACACGTCCAATTCTTTGTGACCCCATTTGGGGTTTTCTTGGCAAAGATACTAGAGTGGTTTGGCATTTCCTTTTCCAGCTCATTTTACAAATGAGGAAATTAGGGCAAATAGGATTAAATGACGTACCCAGGGTTACAGAGCTAGTAAGTGTGTGAGGTCAGATTTGAACTCAGGGAGATAAATCTTCCTAACTCCAGTCCACTGCACCTCGGAGGGATCTGAACAATAATAATAATTTTTAAAATACCTAAAATATATATTCCTTTTTAAATATAGGGAAATACTATGAGTGCAAATCTGTCTATAGTCAATTCCTATGATTTGGGCATGGAATGTGAAATTCTTCAGGATTTATCTGAGCTATGGACAAACGAATTGATTTGTTTTGTTGTTGTTTAGTCCTTCAGTTATGTCCTACTTTTCATGATCCTGTGGACCATAGCCCATACAACTAGTAAGAACCAGGGGTGGAATTTGAATACAAGTCTTCCCAAATTGAAATCTAGCATTTTATCAATTACAACAAGCTAACTCTCACCTAGTATGTGAAGGCAAAATCCATCACGTTGTAATATATATTTTTTTAAAATATTAGATCATATGCAGGTAATTCTGAAATTAGAAACATGGTGCATAGTGCAACTCATCTAATGCATGCATGTATATTCATACTGCACAAATATTTTTATGTTTTAGGGGTTTACACCAAAGAAAGTAAATGAAACTTACAAAAGAAAAATAGAATAATTAATTGAGGAGCAAGGGGATTAATCATGGTGTATGTGTTAAATGTGCTAAATGGAGGGCTTATGAAAAAGAGCCTCAGAATCTTGGGAGAAAACCGATTTCACTAAAATATCATTATCCCGATTGAGCAGTTACATGGAACAAAAATGCCCCAAACTTCTACATTCAGTTATGGAAAGGAGAGGAACAAAAGAGATGCTTAATGAAATGCTTTTTTAAAAATTTTGTCATGCTGAGACCAATGTCATAGTGACAGATTAGACAGGGAATTATGGGATCATTTTATTACAATTTGCCCACATTTAATTTCTTCTCATGACTAATGTTTGTCTTTGGGAAATATTGTGAAGAGTCACTGATATTATCTGCTGAGTTGGTTGATGGTGTCTTCTTCTGTTTCTTACATTATTGCAGCCCCTTTTCTAGATTATCTCAACACTGTCTCTCTGCTCCTTTTGTCAGCAAGGAAGGAATTGGATAGAATAATTCAAAGTAAGATGACTGAAAACAGCTTAAATATTACCCTTTCAGAGATGTATTCACAATTTAAAAGACAAAGTCTTAATTTAATAAATAGGGCCAGATTCCTGTCTAATATAAATACATAATAAAATAGAATGTGATATGATGTGACATGACATGATATGGTATGATATGCTATACGGTATGAATATAAACATATATAGAGTAATACATTAAATTAAGACTTTAATGAGAGCTAGGCGGGAGGAAGCCAATGACCTTTCCCATTCTAGCTCAGCTCCAAGCTTAGTATTTGTTCCTGTGCATTTCACCACTTAATTCATTGCCAGGGAGAACAAAAGAAGGTGCTAGTTTAAAAAGCGGGAAGTCCTGGACCCAGAGAACTATTGATAGTTTATTTTAAGAGCAACCAATAAAATTAATGCTGTCTGGATATAGCTTAACAATCAGAAGTTAAGCAAAGAACCACAAAGAATTTCTTACTCTAAAATAGGGATTTTAACAGACACTCATCCATTAGATAAGTAGAAGTTTAAAAAAAACGTAGAATTGAGCCCACAAATCCTTACTTTCCCAGGACTGTTCTGTTTCCAAGAAGAAAAAGAAAAAAGAAAAGAAAAGAAAAAACTTTGTTGTCAAGGTCAGAAATTTCCATCTGGAGAACAAACATTCATTTTAGCCAACTCAGGGAACAGACACACTCTCCTTAATGGAAGAATATTCACTGAAGCCTATTTGCTGCTTCAAGGACTAAGTTGGAGCTTTGCCCTAAAAGATCTAGAATTAAGTACTTTAAGCTGCAAGAAGAAAAGCAATGTTCCCTCTTCTTCCTCTTATGTACATTCCCCTCCTTCCCCTCCCGTGTGTGTGTGTGTGTGTGTGTGTGTGTGTGTGTGTGTATGCGTATGTGTGCTTGTGTATAACCTGCCTCTTGCAGTTCTGACTTTCTATGAGAAAAAGGAAAGGAAAGGAAGGTAAATTGTGTGGGAGATGAATGGATATTAGAACCACTAAAGGCATTGAACAGTTTGAACAAAACAAAACAAAACTACCAAGGAGAATAAGGACTCTTTTTAAATTAAAATTAAGAAAAGAGAGATTATTTTTCCAATAAACATTGGCATTCAGAAAAAATATAATTAATACTAAAAACTAAAATAATAAAAAGTCAGATTAAGAAAATAATATAACTCATGTGTTACTAATTTCTCTCAATGCTGAAATTATGGTGAGGAAAAAAAATTGCTATACCCAAAAGAACCCAATAGAGTTAATAAACTAGCACCTTATTCTTCCTGTTTCTAAAATTCCCCATAGATTTTATTTGTGATTTGAAAGGAACAAAGCAGTACTAATAGCACATACAAAGTACATGCCTTGCCAACAGGACTTAGCTGTATTTTGGAATTCACTTGAGTTCCAAGTTATCCAAGTAAACAGGCCTTCAAGAAGTGATACTTTAACACTGTTATCTAATCTTACTCACATATGGCCTTCCAGGCCAAGGTAGATATAATAGGAAGATCTCTGCCCAGGAGACACAACTAAGTTGGCATTCTTAAATGGAGAATGGGGAGGAGATGGGAAAAACACAAAAAGTTGAATTCAGCATTGGTAGGGAAATGCCTCAATTTTAGGACTAGATGGTATAATTAAAATTAATGCCAGTAATGTTCAATAATTTCTCAAACTGAAAACAAAAGTGATGATAAAAAAGAAATGTTGATTCTGTTTTGCCAAGCGAGTGACTTTCTTATGGTTTTTTTTCCCCCCACTGAAGTTTCTTAGTCTTAAGAATCTGAAAATTAAAACTAGTATTCACCCAAACTTTGAGGCTCTCTGGTTCCAACCAGGCCAAATACATTGTAAAAATGAATCTTTGACTGGATCATCTTAAATTTTGCTTCCAAATACATGTTGAATATACTTTTTCAAAAAATACAAATGTTTCTGTTCTAATTATATATGAAAGATATAAGACTATATAATGTTGTAGTTTATTCTAAATTGTCCATCACCAAAAGTAACACAAATTGCATTTATTCAATTTTTTCTACAAAAGTTTTAGTTTTTTTTAAGAGTATTTGTGGTTGATTGATAATAGGCTTGGGTCCATAAATTATATGTGTCTGTGTGTATGTGCATGTATGAATAACTATACATATACATATATTCATGTTTATATAAATAAATTTAATTTGAACAAAATAGAGACTAGAACAATCTATGAGGATTTCAGTTCTGACTGAAAAATAGGACTGTTCTTTTTCAGATTAGACACTCAATGCAGTCTTTTTTTAAACCTGTTACTTTGTCACTTTAACAGATAAGCACAGATTGCTGCTTTAACCAAACATGGAGCAGATAAGTAAGAGTGGGGAGGTCATTGAGGTTACTACATACCCTGGGATTGTGCTCATACCAAGTTGTCTGATTTGAGATTCAAAAAGTCAAAGAATGCCCCATAATTTCCGGGAATCACTGACTATCTGACCAGAAAGAAGAGGACTTGTCAGACAGTTTGACAGACTTGGTGGAAATATGTAAGTTACTTTTTCAACTGAACCTTTTTCAGGTGTCCCCTAGACTTCTTGCTAATTAGCTCCTTTGAGCAACTCCCCATTTGGTAGAAGGTTTACTCACTGTATAAATCACAACCATTATGTATTAATTTATATTTATCTGTTTGCTTATTTCTAAAGAAGTATGACAAGCTCCTGCCAATGAAGGTTTTTGGAAAAATCTGTCTTTTTCTATATGACAGAAAATTGATATGAAGTGCTTTGTAAGCATCAAAAGTCTACATAAATGTTCGATATTTTAACTCATGCTCCCATTCAGATCTGAATAAGAATCTTTATTTTCTACATTTATGATATATGTAAAGTAAAAATAATGAAAACCAGAAAAAAAAATTCATGGCTTGAAAAGTAAACTTAAATTTTTAACTTATTCTATTTGTCTAAGATCATTCCTCCACATTTTGAATTTGAGAGGCTATTCCTTCTGTTAACTAAAGGGACTTGGGGCTCCTAGGGTTCCCAGTTCTACAATACAAATGAAGTATGAAATTATTTTGTTGCCAAACTAAAATGTCAAGGACTCTGTAGGACATGAAAAAATTAGGATTTTCCTACTTAAGCTAAGTTATTGATACCTACAGAAAAAGGTTTGTTTTTAATTCTAAAGTAATGTTCATGTGACTAAAGTATTATCTTAATGTTTTTGCTGTATTAACTATCCTTGTGAATCCAGAGCATAAACATACGAACAATCTCATTGTACTTTGAAAATAATTATTTCATAGAGCACTGGCCCTGGAGTCAAGAGAACCTGAGTTCAAATCCTGCCTCAGACACTTAACATGTACTAATCATGTGACCATGAGCAAGTCATTTAACCCCAATTTCCCTGCCTTCCCCCTCCAAAAAAGCAAACACACACACACACACAAACACACACACACACACACACACACACACTAATTATTTCAATATCCATACTTTTATACTTAGGAAAAATTTTTTTTCCCTTTCTAAGTCTTTCTACATTTCTAAATTCCACCTAATTATTATTATGTTTCAGTGTTTCACAAGGAAGCAAGGACCAGTTCAAAAGCTACAAAATTTCAATTTCAATATTTTTTCAATATTTTTTATTCTATAACAAATGTTTATGTTATTTGCATGTGACTTTAACTTATTCCTGCACCTCAAATTAAAAAAAAAATATTCACTAAGTTCACTTGATTTTGATTACAACAAATCACCTCTAACCTATACAAAATTGCTCACACAGAAAATATTCAGATAGCTGAGGAGAGAGGTTTTTTTTTCTTCCTATATGAATGATTTTCAATATCATTTGGTAAATACAAAATAGGTCTTAAATATAAGATTATAAGTCCCTGTTATGTTCTGCAGAGGAAGACAAGATCATATGTTCCGGAGAAAGAAAGAACCTTTTGGTTTTTGTTCAGTCATTTTTATCAGTTGTGACCCTATTCAGGATTTTCTTGGCAAAGATACTTTGGTGATTTGTCATTTCTTTTTCGAGCTCATTTTACAGATGAAGAAACTGTGACAAGGTTAAGTGACCTACACAGGGTCACACAGCTGGTAAATGTCTGAGGTCAAATTTGTACTCAGCTCTTCCTAACTTCAAGCCCACTAGTAAATTGAAATAGGATTTGAACCAAGGTTCTCTGCCCCCATATGTTGTGTTTTCTCTATTACAAGTTGATAGGGGTTATATACCACTTGGGAATAAAGTCCTAGGTCATTTTCCTAAAGCAGCAAATACGTGTTTAAGAAGGAATGCTTATACCCTTAAGACTTTAATAGACTTTAATCAGATACAATTTCTTTCCATCAGATTTGGAGTTAGAAGACCTTTGTTTGAATCTTGGTTTTATTTCTTACTATCTCTATAATTCTCAGGAAGTCACTCCTAATCTCTGTCTCAATTTCCTTATTTTTTTATTATTTATCCTTATTATTTAAATGAGAAAGTTGGACTGGATCAAGGATTTTTAACTGCGGGCTCTGGGTCTATCTATGGATAGATTTATGACCTTGGATAGGAAAAATAATCATCTTTATTTCAGTATAATTATTTCCTTTGTAATTCTGTATATGTTATTTTTTTTCAACTTAATTCTGAGAAGGGGTCCATAGGCCTCACCAGATTGACAAAGTGATCCATGACACATAAAAAGGTAAAGAATCCCTGGACTAGAAGATCTTGAGCAATACTTCCACCGCTGATTTCTGTAATATCAGTTGATGTCAGCCGTCACACATCCTCTTATACATCCTGAAAACTGCCATGATGGAGAACAATAGTGCCTCTTTACAGGCCTCAGATCTGCCTCCACTCTGGCCCAGGTAGGAAAGGAGCTCAATTCTTTGAAGAGATAGTAAAATGAAACGAAAAGAGGAATTCTGGGTTCAGTTTCCCATTCTGATCACTGATTAGTTATATAATCTTGGTGGAGCAAGGTCATTTATTCCATCTGCTCCTCTGTTCCCTCATTTGCAAAAATGACTCTCTGTATGTATGTGTGTGCGTATACATATATAATATATATGTATGTATGTATGTATGTATATATATATATACATACACACAAACACATACATATACACATAAATGAAACTTTCCAAGTAAGTTCAACATAAATATAATTTATTATGATTATGACTCCTCCACTAAAGCTCTAATCAAAATTCACCATATTTAGGAAAACATGATGATGGGTTCTCAAAGGCTTTTCCAAGGAAGCATAAGCTCTGACAGCTCCTTCCAAGATGAGGTTTGTAACCATGCCAAGGTACAATTTATGCATGTTTGTCATTGGTAGACCAGCCTCATTAAGTTTGAATAGGCTTATCTTTAGTAGTATGACCACTAGGTAATTGTTAGTTACAATTCTCTCTCTCTCTGTCTCTCTCTCTCTCTCTGAATCTCTTTCTGTTTCTGTCTCTGTCTCTCTCTCAACATAGACAGACAACAGACAGGTAAGTAGATAAGTAGATAGGAGGGAGTCTTTTTTTTTTTCCTAATAGTTCATTTAGACAAGTTTGTAGGTTTTCAAAGGAAAGACACAGAGAAAATAGAAAAGGACATATTTTATGGAGTAGAGCTTTTTCATCCAGACTCCACTAACCTTTAACCACAGTTTGTTTGGATGCCGTGTTATATAGATCACATATTCCTTGTATCTTTTGGGTAAAAACATCCTGCAATTCCACCTTTGGTTTTTTTTTTCCTTTTTTCCCTCCACTGGCCCATTAATTTTCTCTGAAGCAAAATCGCAACCCAATTAAATCTTATTTTATTATTCTTCCCCTATGGTTAAAAAAATCACAGAATCTTAGAGTTGGAAGTGACCTCAGAGGCCATTTTGTTGTTTTGGTCATTTTTCAGTTGGGTACAACTCTTTATGATCCCATTTGGGGTTTTCTTGGCAGAGACATTAGAGCGGCTTGCCATTTCCTTCTCTAGCTCATTTTATAGATGAAGAACTGAAGAAAATAGGGTTAAGTGACTTTCCCTGCATACACTATTAAGTGTCTGAGAGCAGATTCAAACAGAGGAAGTGAAAGTCTTCCTGACTTTAGGACTGGCACTTTCTCCACTGTGCAACCTGGCCTGCCCCAGAGGTCATCTAACTCAATCTATAGCCGAATAAAAAGCCTTGACAATGCAGTCTCTGTTTAACCACTTCCAGTTCAGAAGAATTTATCTATGTCCTCACACTGTTCAGTTCACTTTTTGATAGCTCTAATTGTTGGAAAGTTTCCCCTTAAATCAATAAAATCTTCCTCTCTTCAACTTCTACCCATTGCTCGCTGTGCAGCCTTCTAGGGTCAAGATGTTAAAGTCTAAAGACAATTACCATGATTCTCATAAATCTCCTCTCCTCTTTTCTAATTATCTCTACTTTTTTATCTGATCCTCCTTTAGTGTGTTAACCATACCTCTCACCACACCATCCTAATCACTTTCTTTTGATTGTTCTCTAATTTGCCAGTGTTCTTACTGATTATAAATACTGTGAGAATCCTCTTTTAGAAAGACTGCAGGGACTCTTTTTTGTTCATTTTTTTTCAAAAGGTATCAGTTAACAAGCATTTATTAAGCACTGCCTTCTGTGTTCCAGGCACTGTGCTAAGTTCTGGGAATACAAAGACAGATGCAAAAATCAGTCCTTCCTCTCAAGACAGTCACAGTCTAATGACAGAGACAAGATGCAAACAACTAAGCACAAACAAGCTGCACCCATGATAAACTGGGCATAATCAACAGGAGAGGGAAGGCACTAAAATTAAGGAGGATCAGGAAAGACTTCCTTACATGGTGGCATTTTACCTGGGACTTAAAGGAAGCCAGAAATGCTAGGAAGAGGAGGTGAGGAAGGAGAGTAATCCAGACATGGGGGAGAGCCAGTGAAAATGCCTAGAGCTGGGAGATGGCTTTCAAAAATGAGTTTTGAATATTATTTTTCTCTATGTGTAGAGTTCTCCGAAACTGTCCCTATTACTTCTTGGCTGCCTTCCAGACATCTTTAATACAGGTAATAGAAGTGATGGAAGTGCCATACTAGGTATGTTCACTTAAAGTAAAAATGCCCTATCTCCTTAAGACTTAAACATTTCTTTTCTGGAGCTGAACTCAGGGATGGTCTTGAGAGTCCTGAAGTTTATTTACACTCAACAGGGAGAAAGGCAGGATAAAAACAACATGATATAGAACAAAGAAAACAGGACCCCCCACATTGCAAAAAAAAGAAGGAAAAAACATCAAGGAAGCAAAAGCTAAGAAACATGGAAATTGAAAAGACAGGTACTAAAAGCAACATCACTATTGTCAGTGACTGTTTTCAGTTCATAAACAATCACCTAATATGTGAATTAAATAATTAAGCTACAGACAGGATTGTCTTTATCTATAGGCAGGAAAGGGTATCATTTAAAAGGTCGCCTACATGATAAAACTTGAAAAGTTGCACCTACTCCATTAATTCTTTCCCTCCTGTTTTCTAGTGAAGTCATTGCCCCAATGTAATCCCAGATTCCCTCCTTTATTCTCATTACATTTGGTGTGACAACAAAAATAAACATATCGACTATTTCGTGTTCCATAAATATCAAAAACTCTAAAACAGAGCTCATGATCATTTATAAAAAAATCTAACTCTCTTACTAACTTCTCTTTTTTCTGTCAAGGGCACCACTATCCTTCCATTCTCTCAGATTTGCAACTTCAGTGACTCCTTCCTATAGGAGGGGATATTACGGTATCTTGGTTTGCTCCCACAAAAGTTATTGGGAGAACAGAAGCCGTGGAGAAGCTCACCTATCTTATCTTACAAAGACTATGGCCATTCTGGCCTCAGGGGGAACGAAAAGGCGGGGATATTAAAACAGCTCCGATCCTAGAGGTCATCCCTGGTCACAAGTATCCTTACTACTATACCTATGTAATCTGCATAAAGAGGGAATGTAGGGAAATAAGGTGAGGAATTTGAGGAATTTCAATTAACCTTAACTCTACCAGGAAGGACAGAACTGTATAACCTCACTCCTGCTTCTGTATTAGAGTAGGTGTTCCTATTGAGCACCACACCTGCTTCCTGACTGGAAGCTTAATACACACCTTCCTCTGCACACCCTGTTTCTGAGTTCTTCAGTGAGAAGGGGTTTGTCCTTTTAAGGGGCATCCCATGTGAATCTTTGTAAGGGCCTCCAAGGGAAGGAGTGGACAGCAGAAGCTCATCTGGGCTAACTCCCTGACCCTGCCAGGGAAGTCCTATGATCTCCACAAGCTTGTTTCTCACATTACTCTCCCATATACCATATAACCAATTATGATGAGTACTGAATATAGACAAATCTTGTCATTTATACCTCCACAGTATCTCATAATCTAAATCCATCTCTCGACTCAAACAATTACTCCCCTTGTTCATGACTATTGCATTATCTCTTACCTGGACTATTATAAAATATCTCAAACCCTCAGTGCTCTCTCTCTGTCTCTCTCTCTGTCTCTGTCTCTCTCTGTCTGTCTCTCTGTCTCTCTGTCTCTGTTGCCCTGTCTCTCTCTCTCTCTCTACACACACACACACACACACACACACACACACACACACACACACACACACACATAATGTATGTATTTTTGTGGCTGGGGCATCACATCTCAATGACTTTGCCACCTCTGTCACTCTACCTTGTAACATAGAAGTGCAGTTAAACAAAGTAAATCAACAATGTTTTTGTAGTTACATAAATTGTTCTAGTTCTGCTCACTTCATTGTAATATCAGCTGATGTAAGACTTCCCAGGTTTCTTTGAAATCATCCCCTTCTTGGTTTCATATAGCACAATAGTATTTCATTACATTCAAATACTATCATTTGTTCAACAATTGTATAATTGATGGATTCTGTTAGTTGAAAGCTAAAGAAATAAATTTGCAAGACTTAAAGAAGTCTTATCAATGTAATAATCATCCTTGGTTCCAGAGGGCTAATGAAGAATGTTATCTATCTTTTGATAGATGGTAGACTAAATATGCAGAATGAGAAACCTATCTTTGGATGTAGTTAACATGGAACTTTGTTTTCCTCAATTATGCATATTTATTTTAAAACTTAAGTCTCTTTTTCTTTCTAGTATGTAGAAGAGAAAAATGTGCTTATTAATTGAACAAATCATTAAAAACCAGAACAAAAAGCTCACAGCAACATGCTAGTTCTATCTAACAATGTACACCTTATTCTGCACCAAAAATTCAGCACTAAAAGGCTGAATTATAACAATTTTGATGTTCCTGCTATAAATAAATTCAGAGGAAAGAATGAAGTTGAATAAGAATAGAATGGCTGCTCCTACTTTCTCCTTGTCAAGGCAAAGAAGTTGATAGAATAGAATTTATTGTATATTCAGAAGCAACAGGAAATATTATTTAATGGTATACTTGGTCTTTACATATTATAATACAAATGATAATTATTTGCAAAAAGTGGCTACTGAGGAGGAGCTCATAGGCAAATTCCTCAAAAACAAACAAACAAATAAAGCCTTGACAAAATCCTGAATAAAATCAACATACACTCATATTTTGTGACTTCAGTGCAAAAATTAAAAAAAAATGAGGTGGCTTTTGAGAATGGGCAGCATAAAAGGAGAGAGTGTACATGGGATAAATTGGGAAAATAAGATGGAAAGGAATATATAGTTGGTAATCATTACTGTGAAAACAGTTTTTATATTGAGTTTTCTCTGATAAAGAGATTTCATTTCTCAAACAGAAAACTGAGTCAAATTTATAGAAATAAGAGTTTTTCCTCGATTGATAAGTGGTCAAAGGACATGGAGGCAGTTTTCAGACAAACAAATACAAGCTATCTATGGTCACAAAAAAGGTTCTAAATCACTATTGATGAGAGAAATGCACATTAAACCAACTGTGACTTACTACCTCACTTTTCTCAGATTGGCTAATGTGACAGAAGGGGATGGTGACGAATGTTGGAGGGGATGTGGGAAAATTAAAACATTAATGTGCTATTGGTGAAGTTGTGTATTGATTCAACCATTCTGGAGAGAAATTTAGAACTATTTCCAAAGGGTTATAAAACCTTGTATACCCTTTGACTAAGCTATGCCCCTGCTGGGTCTATATCCCAAAGAGATTTAAAAAAAACAAAAAACAGGGGGAAAGGACCTGTGTGTACAGAAATATTTATAGCAGCTCTAATGGTGGCAAAGATTGGGAATTGAGGGGTTATCCATCAATTGGGGAATGATTGAATAAGCCATTGTGCATGGCTGTGATGGAATAGCATTGTGCTTTAAGAAGTGATAAGCAGGATGCTCTCAGAAAAAACATGGAAAGACTTACCTGCAAAGTAAAAGGAGAAAAAGTAGGACAGCGGTTCTCAACCTGTGGGTTATGTTCAATTTGTAACAATGAAAATACATCCTGCATATCAGATATTTACATTATGATTCATAACAGTAGCAAAATTACAGCTATGAAGTAGCAATGAAAATAATTTTATGGTTGAGGGTCACCACAACATGAGGAACTGTATTAAAGGGTCGCGGCCTTAGGAAGGTTGAGAACCACTGAAGTAGGAGAACATTGTATGCAGTAACAGAAACATTATATGATGATCTGTTTTGAATAATATAGGTATTCTCAGCAATACCATGATCTAAGACAATACTGTAGGACTTATGATGAAAGGTCCTATCCATGTTCAGAGAAAGAACTGGTAGGGCCTGAATACAAACCAAAAATACTTTTTCTTTACTTTAGTTTTCTTGTTATTTTTTTGGGAGGGGGTCCTGTGTTTTCTTTTATAGAATGACTTACATGGAAATGTGTTTTGTATAACTAAGATGTATAACCTATGTCAAAATGCTTGCCTTCTTAATGGGGTGGGGCAAAGGTGAAGGAGGGAGAGAATTTAGAAGTCAAAATTGAAAAAAAGGTTAAAATTGTTTTTACATGTAATTGGGAAAAATAAGATACAAAGAAAGAAAGAGAAAGGAAGAAAGAAAGAGAAAGAAAGAAAGAAAGAGAAAGAAAGAAAGAAAGAAAGAAAGAAAGAAAGAAAGAAAGAAAGAAAAATAATGAGGTAGAAATAAATAAATGAGAAAGTGTAATTCCAGAAGAAAGAATGAAAGAGTCCTAAAATCATGGATTGGATGGATTCCTTCCCTCACACTTCTGCATTAGGAACATTTTCTTCCACAGTAACAAAATAATTCCAAGTACTAGGGTGGCTGAGACTGATAAGCTCTTGAGGCTTCAAAGTTATAAGCCTGAGAGAGCAATGCTTATTGAGTATCTGCAATGTTTAGTATTAATATATTTAGCCCCAAGGGTCAGGAATTGATGCGGTGGCATGGGGAGCTTGCCTGAAGGTAGGTGATCTAGCCTAGGTTGGAACTGTGGCAGATCAAAGTTCCTTGCCAGTCAGTGAAGGAATCTGGCACATGAGGATTCCCTATACTTCCAGACTGGGCAAGATAGGAAACACCATCCTCAGGAAAAAAAAAAAAAGAGAGGGAGAAAAATAGTAGACAATGGATAGGGCAAGCAGTAAGTAATCCAGGCAAATATATATATATATATAATTTACATCAAAAAAGATTTGTGATTGATCAGGAGTTACCCTTTAGTCTGCTGTCTGTTTATGTTAAGACACTCTATACACCAGAACCAGAATCAGAATTAGAAAATTTTAAAAATAGGAAGAAAATTTTTTAAAAAGATAAAATTTGCAACTTAAACAAGGTAACTGAACTATAATAAAAATAATCGAAAATCAAAAATGGGAGATGGACACTAGAAATGACAGTAACATCAACTATAACAATTGTGTCTAGGAGTTAGTTTAACCAATTGCCACAAAAAAAGGAGGAATGAAATCCCAGAAAAAATCTTAGTTGGAAAACATCTTATGCACTTGCCAAACCAAGGGAGAGAGTTGCCAAATGTAAAATTGGGTGAGAATATAAACCCATTTATAAATTCTTATGTCAAGTTCATTTTTTATGATGTTATTCAGGGATCTCTATGATCATTGCATTCCAATTGTATTCTAGAAGAATATATTAATGAGGAGGCTTTTAACGTTATCCAGGTAAAAGAAGTATTGAATCCCCAATAACATCACAAGCAATAAGCTGTCTGACTATATCTCAACAAGCAGAACATACTAAGTTAGTAACATTGAGGATATTTCTGAATCCGTTTTCAGGCTATAGTTTGTTATGATGCTTTTTGAGAAGTTTTCCTATATTTCTTTTTAATAATCTTCCTTCCACTTCCTATCTTGAAAGTACTTGGGATGAATTTGCTTAGTTAGGTAACTGGCTAAGGCTCTTAAAATTGGTTTAGCCTCCACATCTTCTCCGTCCTTTATGATATGATAGTGCTCATAGTTAAATATCATCTTTGCTTTTTCATAAGATTTTACAAATATATTTATGGAATAGACTAACCTAATGTTACTTTTGGCAGCACTCTTGATTAGGCAAATAAGTCAGATGTTTTTAACTGAGGCATTTTGCGAGGCTCTTTTACCTTTTTGTTTTAAATATATATAGATACGTAGATACATACATACATGTGTGTGTTTTATTATATCTATTATTGTGTATCTGTGTACATACACACAAATATACAGGATGTCCAAAAAGTATTAGTGGAGTTTCAAGTCTATATGCATATGCATATATATATGTATGTGTATATATATATATATATATATATACATATATATACACATACACACACAAACACACATATATATGTGTGTGTGTGTGAGTATATTATGAGTGTATTATGTACTGTGTGCATGTGTGTATACAATTCTTCTCTATATGCTTGCATTTAAGGCAATAAGTATTACAGAATATAGCAATGTCATCTGAAGGGTTTTATAACGTTGTTAGGTTGTTGCTGTTTTCATAGAATTTCTCTTCCTCCTTATCCTTCTCAACATATATTGATGCTTTTGCTCATCATGAACGTGAATACGTGATAACCAAGTGTCTCTTGATTTTTTTTTCTGAACATGATAAAACCAACGTATAGACTAAGTGAGCATTTTGCATAAAGTTCTATTTGGTTCTATAGCTATCATGAAGGAAGTAGATTAGAGGGAAGGGTATAAAAACAAAGGAGATAAACAATAAGAAACTGATGATGTCTTGGAATGAAAAGAGTAGGATAAAAGAAGAGGAAAAAAAGATGGTCAATACAGAAAAGAGGGAAGAAAGTACTAAGCAAGGAATGGAAAATTATGATAAAGTAGAATTGTTGGGGGAAAAACTCTACATGTGGACATTTTAAGCATTTCAAATATTTATATATTTTTTAACTTTAACGAAAGGTAAGCTGGAATGAGCATTTACTATACTTTGGAGACTTTTCTTAAAAAAAGCACCAACTGATTGTTTAAACTAGAAATTCAGAAACGTGGACAATGAAATGTTGAGAAGGCTTCACATGAACACCATAAATCGCAATCCCATTATCTTGAGCTAGCCTCTCAGAGCTGTAAAAAGTCAAAAATAAAACGTGTACTCTTTGATCTCTGAGGCCCCTACCAACTCTCAGATTCTTAAGTTTATTTTTAATACCAACATGAAACTGCTACTAAAATTAATGAGCACTGAAGGAAACGTTCCTGTATTTATCTGTTTAAGTTGAATATGTGTCTGACAGTATGTCCATTAACATGAGTAGAGGCATTCTTTTGTCTATATCACCACCCCAAACACAGAGAAAAGCATTATTTTTCACTGGAGTTGGATAAATACTATCGTTTAATAGGGCAAATGAGATAATCCAACACTACATTTATTGTTTATTATTTTGTTCTTTGCTTTTCATCATACATTTCATTGTCTTCCCATTAAACAAAATCAATGTGGTATAAATAGAAAGATGGACTGAGAGTAAGAAGTTCTGGATTCTAATTCTGACTTTTCTAGTTATTTGCTATTTGATTGGGGAAAATCATTTAAATTTTTTCAGCTTTATTCTCTTTTTGTATAATTTGAAGGAGAAAATGAGATAGAAAACTTCCCAAGGTGATAAAGGATAGCAGTATGAAATAAAACATGAATATCTCTTACATAGCCACTTAAAGATCCATGCCATAATGCAACACATATACCATTGGTCTTATGTGACTTTGGACACTTGTTATTCTCAGTCTGGTACGACTCTTTGATGGAGGCACTTTTCTGTTCACTTTTCACTCTCCATTGTAAGACATTCTATTCAAGTGACATACATTTCTAATAGCAAAAGTATTTAATTAAAATGTGAAAATGTAAATAATACCAAAGAAATATTGGATGCATTCTGTGCATCCATGCACAGAAAAAGTAAGACAGTGTTACAGTTGGATTAGTTTGAAGTATCATGTGAATTGGTTGTGTCTTTGTTTCACTTCTGATAGTGTTGTGAGAAAAGTTAAAAGTAACATAGCACACACTGAGATAAGTAGAATGATCCTTGAATTGGATGTGAGAATTCTTGATCATACTTTTATTACTGTTAGTCTTGCTAACCTCCCTGTCAGAACATATCATGAATTAGAATGAAAGTAAACAGAAAAAAATATAACCAAATATGAATATAATCACTGCACAGACAATAGTTTAAGTCAGCATTTACTATATAATGTGACATCAACTTGTATTAACACAATGGCTATGGGTAGTTCATAATTTCTCCAGTCTTCCGTGGGTGTTTTTTTTTTTTAATAGTAAAGGTCATCTGTAATCTTTCTATGAAGGCAGCATCGTGTGTACAAATGAATTGTTGTTCCTGGAGTGTCCAGATCTCTGCAGAACAGTGAAATGTACAATGGAAAACAAAGAACATGCTGATCTAGGAGGGACCTGAGTTCTAGGTCTGTCATCACTGTACTGTCAAATTTTGATCAGGTCACTTCACAATTCTGGGTTTTACATTCCTTGTCTGTAGAAAGAGGATGATGGATTATATCCAGTCCAATTCAATAGATATTTATTAATCACAGACTATGACCAGACATTGTATTAAGTAATAATGATATAATTAATAAAAAATAAAGACAATTCAAGTCTTCAAGGAGGTTACAATTTAATCAAAGAAGACAACATATAAAAGGAGGAAGGAAAGTGAAGGTTGGAGGGGCCACCTCTTGTTTCATGGAGTTAAAACCAAGGGGAACAGCAGATGCAGAGTGGAGTAGGAAAGAAAGTTCAGTTTCTGCCCTCTGTAGAGAAAGGCATTGAAAAGAGTTTGGTATTCCACCAACCCCATCCCCAACCTTCTAATGAGGGGAGAGGAGGCTGAGGGAGGTGGAATCTTAAGTAAACTTCAGGGTGATGAGATTACAGAAGATGAGATTAACCTGGGAGGGGCTGCTTGTTCCCAGGAGAGTGGCAGATGGAAGTAGAGATGATCTCTATGTCCCTTCCAATTCTAAGTGACCAATTTCTTTTTACAAAAAAGATCAGTCTATTGTAATCCCTTTTAAGACAATATGATCCTACATTGCTGTAGAAATGATAAAAGACTCCAAGAGGAGTGAGCATAGTAAGAGTTGATCTAAATGGACTTGGAAAACAAAGTTGAAGGGGGAAAGAGTTGAAAAATAAGATCGTAAGAGAACAGAGAGGGAAGACATAACTCTAATGCCCAATTTTGACAATTAGCAGAGAGAACTGGGGACTGGATAAAAATATTTTCTGGGAGGAGCTTGATTGTTCCTATAATTTAGAAAGACCCTCACTTTGAGTGGGTTACTGTTAATAGCACCTATGATGGGTCTTTTTGGGAGCCAGAAAGAAGCATGAGGAAATTGTCCCTCTATTGCAACTGATCTTAGGTTTAATTTTGCATCTTTATGCCTGATTTCTGTAACCTTTATTGCATTAAGATAAGACTAGTATTTTTGTCTCTGAGAGAGTTCATTCTAAACCAGATCCATAACCTGAAGCCCTGGAGGGGTCATTCAAACCACAACAAGGTTTTTGATCCCAAGTTGTTTTTATGGCCATACAAACATTGCCTCTTATTATAAGTAGTTCCTGTTACTTAACAATATAGTAAAGTAACATTTTTATGTTAATACTAGACTTTAATTTGTTTACTAAAAGTTCATACAGGGCATACCATATTTGAGTTCATTTTCTCTCCTCCCATCCCCCAACCAAACTTTCAAATTTACTTTCATCCTGGTCTTGAGAGGAAGGTCAGTCTTTGTGCCTCAAGAGGGCTGAACATAATCAACCTCACTAAAAACAACTTGATTAATATTAAATATGTCCTGCTTCCAAATCTATTATGTTAATGACGGTACAGAAGGCACATCTGCATGACTGGAGGCCCTGACAAAGCCTATATTCTCATATAACTTGAAAATGTCTCTTCCTGAGCTGATCCTCAATGTGAGCACCCCAGGTGAAAAGGCTTGTTTTTCTTCACAGCAGTAGGAATTGACAGCAACTGTGCACCTCTATGACCATTTTCAATATACTTTCTGATATAAGAGACAATTTCTTTTATTCTTACCTAATAAAAAAAATATCAGACTCCCAAGCTGTGCTTTTGATGAGGTACAGGCTCTGAGAACCCCCTTGAACTCTGATTGAATCTTCCCATTTGATGAGGCATTTGCATGAGGCCATAAGCCTTTCATTGTGGCTCTGCCCAAACCTTTGTTACTAGCTTGGCTCTCCATTGTCCATCTAATTCTCACCCTTGAGCCTGTCAAAATATCAATCCACCCTTGAACCACTAGCTCACCATTGTCTGTCAGCTCTAGGTAACCTCCAGCAACTTTCCACCCTTAATCACTCATTTGCCTCTTTAATTCCTCCTGAAGACCCTCCCCAAAACTCCTCCTGTAGACCACCCCTAGATTCCTCCCACAACTTTTCTGTATATAAGACTCCATCTCCCCCCTTCGTCCCCCCCGCCCAGTGCCATAGAATTATCTAGCACAGACTTGCTCTGTGTCCAATACAAGGGAACTTTTAATAAACTTTGCTTTTCTTTGGATGAGAGAAGACTTGAGTGAATTCATTCTGCAGTAACTAGTGTGTTGGTATTTTGAGGTCTCCAACACTTTGCATACATTATCTTAGTTGATCAGATCTCCACAGTTCTCCCAGGATGTAGGTACTATAAATATCATATCCTAACCCTGGAGATGAGAAAGCTAAAGCTCAGGGAGGTCCAAAGTCCTGGTCAAAGTCACACTGGTAGTAAGAAGCAGAGCCTGAACTCAAATCTAGGGTTTTTGACTCTTGGTGGTAGAGTGGTAAGAGCACTAGGCATGGAATCAGGAAAATCTGAGTGGAAATTTGGCTTCCAGCATTGATTATCTGTGTGGGGTCAAGTCTATAGTAGCACCTACCTGCAAAAGTTGTTATAAAGTTACAATGAAGCAATATTTTTAAGTTCTTAGCACATTGTGGTGTGCATGGCTGACACATAATAAACACTTTTCCTCCCTCCCTTTCTCTTCACACATTCCTGTACTGTCCCTCTAGTATAGGCCTGATTTCATGACCAGATGATCAAGAGGACTTCTTGAATGAAAATAGAAACTCTAAGAATTTGACAGAAAAATGGTGCTACATAGCCCCTTACTGTTAACGGTTTGAATTCCTTCTACCGACTTTTTTTTTAAGAAAAAAAAAACATTTGCAACAACTCACTATTCAATCTGATCTCAGTATAATTTCTTTGCTCTCTCTCCATAGCATTCTGGGTTATTAGTGTCTTTTAATATTTTATGTATTTTTATACCTCTTCTATTTTGATATTTTTGTATTTTAATGTTTAAGCAAAAATGACTAAGTTCTAAGAATTAAATGCCAAATTGAGCTAATCTGTAAATGTAAGAATGGCACGTAAGTGTCCCCACTCAACAAATCACAACCTTTTGCCAAGTGACAGATTGACAGACACTAACATTTACTGCTTAATGTTTTATGGACCTCTGTTTGGTGATAAGCAGAATCCAAACATTTGAATCATTTGGCTATCAAAGTCTGCCTCAATTGAGCAGATTGGCATCCCCTGATTTATGTGCATCTTCTTACAACAGAATTATGTTCATGTCAAGCCTAAGGTACCAATATGATTTATAGTGCATTTCTTGTCCTAAATGCACTTTGATGATGAGATAAAGAGTCACTAGACTGTTTTTCTGTCAAATTATTTTAATTCACATGGGCTATAACATTCCAAATTTGAAATGAAATCTGATACTGGCCTTTCAGCCAAGGGCTCTGTAAATTCCAATACAATTCTCTCACAAGTTAAAGCAAATGGGCACATGATTGTAATAAGGGATAAGATTTTCTATAAAGCAGTGCATACATCAAAAAAACTTTCCTTTGAAGACTAGCAGGTATGAGTGCTAGATATAGTAAGAATTTTTTTTCCTAATTTTTAATTTCTGTCAGGGAAACTGATATTAGTTTGTATAAGTTGAGTGTTTACTAGATACACAAACAGGTCATAGAAAAAGGACAAAAGCTCAGATCTTTGGAAATGGGATATTTTAAAGGCCTTAATTATTGAATATAATAAACATTAAAGCTATCTTACTTGCATTATGTTGATTAGATTCAGGAATTATATAAGTTAATCAGCAATTAGGAAATTATTTTCTGAAGATGAATTTGACTTCACATGAGAAAGTTTTTGATGCTGGATAATTTTCAGGATCCTAGAATAATTTTAAGATTCACAGGTAATATTTAAACCAAATTATTCCTTTAGTTTCTTGTTGGCCCAGTGCTGATTAAATGAATTTTGTATAGTTTTTCACTACAGATGTACATGTATTAAAATGTCCAGTTTATGAAAATTGTTGGACTTCTTCAGCACATTTTTTATATACTTAGATATGAAGCATGAGGTGCTCTTAATTACTGTAATATCTCTTTAATTCATTGCTGTAATATTCCTCCCTTCATTCCAGTTATCTTCTCTAGCATGCTTGAACATCTGGCAAACCAACTTGAAATATTGGCAGGATCTGTGATCAACCAACATTTCCAGGGTGAACTTTTAGGCATTCTGAGGGAATTTGGCTGCTCAGTCACAAATTATGACCAGCATCACTTGGGGGCCATCTCTAGTCATGTTGATTTATATCTTGCTACTGTACCCAGATGGCTCCAGAGGAGAAAGTGAGGCTGGTGACTTTGCACAGCTCTCCCTCACTTAAATCCAATTCACTTTCAAGTCATGGCATCACCTTCTTGAAGTCATGCTCCTCTTTGAGAACAAAGGACAAACAAAAATGCAAGTGGCTAGGGCCAGCCAAGGGGGCATGTTAACTGTTCCTCATGGAAAGGTGCTACTTACTTCTGTGGGTAGAATTCTTAACTTTTCTATTGCTCTTTCAACACACATAATTCTGTCCTAAGAGACATCACTCAATTTCTTCAAGGCTAGGTTGTCCTTAACCTTTTCTTCTAAGCTTTCCCTTCATTAGCACTACAAAGAACTAGATAAAATAACTCTGAAACAATATTAATAAAAGTTTCCTCACCCCTCAGGTATCTTTTATTTCCTTAGAGAGTTTTGATAATAAATAGTGGGGTCTAGAACATCACAAGCCTTTTCTTTTCTTTTTTTGTGAGCTTTTAAAAAAATAGTATTTTATTTTCTCCAAATAATTGCAAAAACAATTTTCAATGTTCTTTTTTAAAATTTAAGTTGCAAATTCTTTCCATTCCCTCCCCACCAAACACAGTGAGAAGACAAGTTATACATATGCAGTCATGGAAAACATATTTCCATATTAGTCATGCTTTATAAACATAGACCAAAATTAAAAAAGAAAAAGAAAAAGAAAGTAAAAATATATATTTCAAACTGTATTCAGACTCCATCAGTTCTTTCTCTAGGGATGGATAGCATTTTTCATCTTTTGTCCTTCAGAGTTGTCTTAGATCACTGTATTGCTGAGAATAGCTAGGTCTTTCTCAGTTGATCATCTTACAATATTGCTGTTTACTCTGTACAGTTTTCCCCTGTTCTACTCATTTCACTTTTCACTAGTTCATATATTTCCAGATTTTTCTGAGAACATCTAGCTCATTATTTCTTATAACACAACAGTATTCCACCGCAATCATACACCAAAATTTGTTTATATATTCCCCAATTTATGGGTGTTCCCTCAATTTCCAATTCTTTGCCACCAGAAAAAAAAAGCTGCTATAAATATTCTTGTAAATAAACATTCTTGTACAAAGTAAACATCCTTTTAAAAAAATCTCTTTTGGGATACACAGCTAGTAGTGGTATTGCTGAGTCAAGGGGTATGCATGGCTTTATAGGTCTTTTGGCATAGTTCCCAATTGCCCTACAAATGGTTGAATCAGTTCACAATTCCACCAACAGGGCATTAGTGTCTTAATTTTCCAGATTCCCTCAAACACTTTCATTTTTTCTATCCTATTAGCCAATAATAGGTGTGAGGTAGTACCTCAAATTGTTTTAATTTGCATTTTTTTAATCAGTAGTGATTTGTAACATTTTCTCATATAGCTATAAACAACTTCAATTACTTCATGTGAAAAAAATGACTGTTCATATTTTTGACCATTTATCAAATGGAGAATGGCTCTTATTCCCATAAATTTGTCTAATTTCCCTATATATTTGAGATGAGGTCTTTATCAGAGAAACTTGCTTCAAAATTTTTTCACATTTATGATTACTAACTGTATTTTCCTCCATCTTCCCCCCCAACCCTGTTCATTCTATTCTCTCCTTTCACCCTGTCTTTCCTCAAAAGTGTTTTGTCTTTGCTTACTCTCTCTCCCAATCTGCTCTCCCTTCTATGAGTATCACCCTTTTCCTTATACTCTTCTTCTCCTACTTTCCAGTAGGGTAAGACAGATTTCTACACTCAATTGAGTTTGTATATTATTCCCTCTTTGAGTCAATTCTGATGAAAGTAAGGTTCAAATGTTATCTACCACCTTACTTATCTTCTCCACCATTGTAAAAGCTCTTTCATGCATCTTTTATGTCACATAATTTACCTTTCCCTTTCTTCCAGTGCATTCCCCTTTCTTACCCCTTAATTTTATTTTTTTTAATATATCATCCCTTCATATTCAGTTCATACCTGTGCCCTCTGTCTATATATACTCCTTCTAACTGCCCTAGTAATAAGAAAATTTACAAGTTACCAGTATCATCTTCCTATGTAGGAACGTAAAGTTTAACCTTATAAAGTCTCTTATTTCTCTTTCCTGTTTATGTTTTTATGCTTCTCTTGAATCTTATATTTGTAAGTCAAATTTTCTATTCAACTCTGGTATTTTCATTACAAATACTTGAAAGTACTCAATTTTATTGCATGTCCATTTCCCCCCTGAAGGATTAGATTCAATTTTTCTGGGTATATGATTCTTGATTGTAATTCTAGCTCCTTTGCCCTCTGGAAAATCATATTCCAAGCCCTCTGATCCTTTAATGTAGAAGCTGCTAAATCTTGTGTTACCTTGACTGTGTCTCCATGATACTTGATTTTTTTTTCTTGCTGCTTACAGTATTTTCTCCTTGACCTGGGAGATCTAAAATTTGGCTATAATATTCCTGGGGATTTTCATTTAGGGATGTCTTTCAGGAGGTGATCAGTAGATTCTTTCCATTTCTATTTTGCCATCTCATTCTAGAATATCAGGACAGTTTCCATTGATAATTTCTTGAAAGATGATGCTTAAGCTCTTTTTATTTTTACTATGGCTTTCAGGTAGTCCAATAATTTTTAAATGATCTCCCCTGGATCTATTTTCTGGGGCAGTTGTTTTTCCAATAAGATATTTCACATTGCTAGTTTTTCATTCTTTTAGTTTTATTTCATTGTTTCTTGATTTCTTATAAAGTCATTACTTTCCACTTGCTCCATTCTTATTTTTAAGGGATAATTTCATTGTCAGTGAGCTTTTGGACCTCCTTTTTAATTTGGCCAATTATGCTTTTTAAGGCATTCTTTTCCTCATTGGATTTTTGGACCTCTTTTATCATTTGGCCCAGTCTACTTTTTAAGGTCTTATTTTCTTCAGGTGTGTGTGTGTGTGTGTGTGTGTGTATGTGTGTGTGTGTGTGTGTGTGTGTGTTTGAGAGACAGAGACAGAGACAGAGACAGAGAGAGAGAAAGAATGACTTCTTTACCAAGCTTGTTGATTCTTTTTTTCATGATTTTCTTTCATCACTCTCATTTCTCTTCTCAATTTTTCCTCTACCTTTCTTACTTGATTTGCAAAATCCTTTTTTTCAGTTCTTTCATGGCCTGAGACCAATTCATATTTTTCTTTGAGGCTTTGGCTGGAGGAGCTTTGACTTTGTTGTCTTCTTCTGAGGGTATGCTTTTTGATCTTCTTTGTCACCATAGTAACTTTCTATACTCAGAATTTTTTCCTGTTGTTTGCTGATTTTTCCATCCCATTTCTTGAGTTTTAACTCTTTGCTAAAGTGAGGCTCTGCTTCTAGAGTGGAGGGCACAGTGTCTCAAACTTTAGGGGTTTTGTGCAGGTGTTTTCAGAACTACTTCCAGGGACTAGCACATTTTCAGTTTTTCCAAGGTGGTATGATTTAAGGAGAGCTGTGTTTTCTACTCTCCTGACCTGTGCTCTGGTCTCTGAATGACCACAAGAATTCTTTTCTGCCCTGGAACTTTGGTGAGGTCCCTGTTCCATTGGGTCACAGGTTCTGGTGTGATAGTGTTCCTCCTCATCCTGGGACTGACACTCAGGACTGAGATCTAGATCAATGCATGAGCACAGCAACAGAGTCCTGTCCCCAGTGCTGGAAAGGGACCCCTGCAGTCTCCTGACCAGCTATTTTAGCCCTTACTGTCTATTTGCTGAGAATTTCAAAATCAGTTTGCTGCTCTTGCTGATTCAATCACTCCCAAGGCCTGTGTCTGGTTTGCTGGGTGCAATCTGTGCTGACTCAGCCTCTTCTGGACTATGTTCCACTCCCCATTTCCCTCACTTCAGCCCTCTATGACAGACCTTTCCTGTCAACCTTCTAAATTGTCTTGGACTGGAAAATTGTTTCACCCCATCCATTCATGGGTTCTGTCATTTTAGAATTTGTTCTGGGGCATTATTTAAAGGTGTTTAGAAGGAGAGTTCAGGTGAGTTCCTGCCTTTTCTCTGCCCTCTCAGCTGTCCCCTCCACCACAAAACTTTTCAATCCTGGATGAAGGTGTTATTGAATTCAAAATTACTTCTGAACACTTACTGTGGATACCTATAGACATTAAGCTACAGTTATCTGCCACAGAATAAAGGAAGAAGAACTGAAAAGATACTCAGCAAATATTCTTTGGGTCAAGTGTACTGGAAATCAAAGAGGTCCAGACACAGAGCTAAAGCTGCTGCTACAATTCACTAAATCATTTTGCTTGAGACAAGGAGGACCTTCATACAACTGTCTTTCCTCACAGAATTGTTCATGTTCCACCTTATGTGACGGTGTGTTAAGCTATTGGCTAGAACCCCAAATTTGCTGCTAAAAAGCCTGCCATATGAATGTGCTTTAAGCAACCAAAATTTAATCAAAAGTATAGCTTTCCAAGTTTCCTACAAACAGGAGAGCACTAAATTTATAGGTTAACATTGCTATTATTTCTGCAGATATCCAGGTAAGACAGACAAGATATGTGACAGTACAAATGGTTTTGCATATTTTAGAAGAGAATTGAGATGATTAAACATTTAAGAGAACTGTGTTGTCAGAACTAGGAGACTCAGGATGGGGGATGTATATGGGAAAGCCCTTAATTCAGTTAAAAAGTAGTTCATTAAGTAACTGTTATGTGCAAGGCACTGTTTTTGGTACTTGGAGATCTAAAGATTAAAGGTATTCAGTACCTGACATTTATAAGTTAATGGGTGTAGGTAGGTGGCGTATGGAGAAGTAAGGGGAAATAGACTGTCTACAGAGCACATAGCATGATACAGGGAAAATGTAAAAAAGGTAAGGGTATGAACCAGGCCCATAAATCTAGGAAAGTTAGAGAAAAGAGAATTTCTTTAAATGTGGTGATCTGGGCAGGAATAATCCATGGAGTAACACTAGTTTTGGTATTTAAAAATACCAAAAATACCAAAAAACAGCAAAAAAAAAAAAAGCAAAACAAAAGGTGAAGAGCTTTTCTTCTATAAAAATCAAGCCAGTCTTAAGGTTTGGGGCAACAAAGGAGTTATCCCTCAATCTCTATGTATTTTTTTTAAGAGATAGGAACTGTTTAGAGGAAAGTTATAGATTTCTGCATTTTCTAGTGCCTGGTTATCCTGGGAGTTGACAACTGATACCTAAAACCCAACTTCTGGCTTTTTTTTTCTATTCTAAATAATAATACAATGTCAGGGTTCCAACCTAACAATATAGTGAATTTTAGTTTGTTTTTTTATAACAGACACTGCCACACTTTATTCTTTCTACCACTGATTCTCTCAGATTCAAAGAAAATAGTGGTTTCATCTTCTAACACCAAGAAACAATAAAAATAATAGATTCAGCATCACATTTTGACATTTACTTTAAGCATCTACTATGCACCAAAATAACCAGCAATATCTATATCTACATGTATCGATTTCACTCTGTTGATTTCTTTGAGCCGTAATCTTTCACAGAGGTATATTGTAAGCATTCTAAGGCATCCCAAGACCACCGTCGCCAAGTATATTTACAATAACAAGCATGATAGAATTTATTTCTGACCTAATGTTCCCTGTTCATTTTCCTTTTAGCAGAAATGGGCAGACTTCACAAAGCTAAAGATCACCAGCTTAGAATTCTGTGGGGAAATATTTTGGTTTTCTAGGGTATCTAATTATGAAATGCCAAGAAAGAATTAATCATACCTCATAATAGCATTCAAAGATAATATGGAAGAAGCACATTGAAAATCTTGCCATACCATCAAGAAGGGACTATATTTGAAATAAGAAAGTCTCTGAAAAAGAGATAAGGAACTTGCCTCCAAGAGCTGATGGTGCCAGTTCAGGTGGGGAAACTTGTCTAACAGGTAGTGGAGGAGGTATTGCCGGACTTTGTCCTAGATATAAAATGACAGGAATTAACTTGTATAGAAAAGAAATTAAAACATTTTAATATCTACTAATAAAATAGTTAAATTTTCTTTGACATGCATAATTCATCAATCCAAGGATAAATTCGTATTGTTATGCAATATGAAATCTCTTATTAGGTCCAATCTTTAAGTGGATGCATTCACAGAATGAGTTATCTTCCAAGTTGTTCCTGAATATATTATCTTTGTAGAAGTACACAATGTTGAATATATCTACCAGACTTCATTAATGTAAAATCTACATACTATCAAATAAAACCATCTATTATCAAACATTCACTTTAAATTATGCAGGCTGAAGTCATAAGAACTGAGAAGAATCCTGCATATTGAAATTCTCATCAATTTTTCCTCAGTGGACTTAAAAACCTCAAAAGATGATATTATGATAAAGTAAGGTTAACATTCTTTCACGGAACAGGAACATTTTCTTCTGTCATAAATAAGTGCTCTGTAGTTAGGCAAATAATGAGCCAACTAGGAAATAAATTCATTATGTAGTCCTGTTTCTATTGAACATTGAAATGCTGCTCTAAGTCTCTGGGCTTATTATGAACTGTGTAAAAAAAACCCACAATCATTTGTGAATGGTTCTTATCCCAAACGATTTTCTTAATTAACCAATACCAACTGGGCCATGAATTGTAAACATTAACTAACTCAAGATCCCCTATGAAATGCCCACATTTTTCTATCATTAGTTTTCACTCCATAAACTCTGATTGCATATTTCTTCCAGAATCTGATGTAGGTCTATGCCCCTTTGAACATCTCAGTGACAACCAGATATTAGTAAAATGTCAACTTTTCTGATTGCTTACTTATGATTCTCCCATTTTAGAAATCTTTAGAATTAACTGAATCTTGTGGCTTTGTTGTTTAGGAAAGAGAACATTCTAATTTGCACGTGCACTCTTCTAGAGCTATGAAAAGAAACCTCCTGCATGCCTAAGGACTTCTGAATAGTGCTAGTACTACATTTATAACAGGTTTTCTTCCAGTCATTACATTCTCACAGGTTGCTTCCCGGAACTATTCAAATATGTATAAAACATAAAATATTGCTCCTGGATACTAGTGAGCACACTCCAAGGAAAATGTTAAATAAAAGTTTTATGTTTTTAAAAAAGTTTTTGTCTTTGGAATAAAAGCTCATTCAAAGTGAACTGGTATATAAAAGTATACATATAAAATGAGTTTTGTTTTAAGACAGAGCAATTTGTCATGCTTTTGGACTAGAACAATCAGAAATTTGATTTAAAAGTTAATTGCCAACTCTCAGAGTAAAAAGACACTGGAAGATTGGGAATCCAATAGAGCATTCTTCAAAACAAAAAATTCCTCAAGGAAAAATTAGAAGGGCAGACCAGAGAAATGCAATTTTTCCCCTAAGTCTCAGAGATGTGAATGAAGTTTTATGGGGAAAAAAGTTCTTTAGCTTTCCACTTAATTTTTTTTTTTGTCCTATAATATCTCCAAAGGAAAATGAATCTAATTCTCTGGGATGACACAAAACATTTGGCAAAATAAACTAAGGTGATGGAGATTTTGTCCACTTGATTCTCTTGCAGCCTTTCATGTGCTGTCTGTTTTGATAGCAGTCCATCTAACTTGCCATTACTACTCCAAGTCCTTAGGGCCTTGCCATTGACACTTCTCCCTAATTACTATGGAAACATTTCATCTTCCTTGAGAAGATCATAAATAAGAACCCTCCTTTATGTACTAGCTCCCCAGACTAGAAATTCTGTTCCTTGCAAGAAATAACTATCTTAATTTTTTTATTTGTATTTTCAACTCTTATCATAGAAATTTGCATATAGCAATCATTTAATAAATACTTTTCTGTTCCATTCTTTGTAATATCTGCAATATCCTGTGCTTATGATACATCACAGGGCTCTCTACAGACCTTCACACAAGAAAGGAATTTGCCAGGTAGAGTAAATAGAGTAAAAATTTAAAAAAATCACAGAAAGGGTAAAATTGTTAGTATTAGTAGAATTTTGGGAGAATTCCATAAAATGAACATTACTTCACACAGGTAAAGCATTCTTTTTAAGTATGTCTAAATATTTGGAATGCATTCATTTCAACTTAAGAATAATTTGTTTATCAGTTGTTTACGTATCCTTTGCAACACAAAGTTTCCTAAAGATTACTACTAGGAAACTCTTTAACTGAAGTTAACAAAATGAAGTGTTTTAAATGCTCCATAACTCAGATTTCTTTACTAATTTGATATATTTCCCTAAATAGATACTTATCAATGAGAAACAACTATGAAAAAAATAATAGGTGGAAATCCTTCAGTGAAGAATTTTGGATCATAGTCAAAATCACATACATTACTTGGCATTCTGGATTAGTCTACATTTCAGGTAACTGAAGTCTAGCTCTTTCAGGTGCCTAAATGTCTAAAATTTGAATCATTTGTGTTGGAAACTTTTTTTAAAAATCTACTACATAATTTCATTGCTACTTAAGTTGACACTGAAAATACTTTTATATTTTCTTGATTCCTTAAGTTTTTATAAATAAATTACTGGACAATAAGCCTTCAGTTCTTTACCAACATCCTCCTCTACAACCTCATCATGAAATGGAGTTGACTCCCTTTTAACAAATATTATTTTAATAATCACAAATTCTAGCAAGTTATACTAAGCTAGAATTATTGAGAGAGCACACACAAGTGATAAATTTCCTTTTATCTAAGATCCAGCCAATTCATCATAAGAAAGTTTGTCTTTGGGTGATATATTCTGATGTATACCATGTGATTTCTATATGAAGATTCAAGAAATGATCTCTTCAAGAAGGCAGGAGTTGTGATCTATAAGGTTGGTGTTTACATCTACAGCATTGAAATCATAATTTTTTTATGGTCCTGAATGATAAAATAAGTTAATGACATTTGTAAAACTATTAACTATTATATTGAATAGTTCCAATCACTGCTTTTTTTCAGACTCTGGTATTATTTATTCCCCAATATACTCACACATGCCCCTATGTTACAGTCACCTATGCACAGAAGCTCAGAATTGCAGGTGACCTCATTTGACATAAGCCTATTCTGTACTTGATAAAAAATCCCCAGTAAGTGGCCAACTAGCCTTATCTTCAATGAAAACATAGGATCTCCATCTGAAAAAAAAATCTATGTTAAGCATATCCTGGGCTTGGTCTTCATTCCAGTAGGAAACACATGGGAAATTTCTGATTGGGTGTTTTATCTTGCTACAAGTCCCTTATAGATTTTTTTTATTGTTGTTGTTTTTCTGACTATTTTGCCCTTCCTTTATTTGCCTTTGCTTGAAGATACCCAATGATGGGAAACCCACTACCATCCCATGCAACCCATTCAGTATTAGGATAGTTTTAATTGTTAGGTTGTGTGTCTGTGTGTCTGTGTGTCTGTGTGCATGGGTGCTTTCCCTGATATCAGGTCTGCATTTATGTCTTTGCTCCTGACACATTACCCCTATTTTCATCATCTGAAGCTAAATAGAAGAAACCTAATACTTTTGAGTACTTGAACGTACCTGTTGTGTTCCTTTTCTCCCTCACTACCCTTCTCTTCTCCAGGCTAATTATGCCAATTCTTTCAACCAAAGCAGTTTATTAATATCACTTTTAAAATTTAATATTCAGGACCCAAAGAAATACTTCAGATATGGTCTGGTCAGGGCAGCGTGCAATGGGATTACCCTTAATTCCCAGAAGTGATGTATCACAGGGCAGCACAAAAAAAAATCACATCAACAGATCTAGTCAGATAAAGTCTCATTTCTTTATTTTACAGATGAAAAACTAAGGACCAAATATCTGGTCCAAACCAGCTGCTTAACAGACTTATTCAAGCTTACTTAGCCAGGTACTGGGCTTCTATTGTTGACTAGTGGCTAGTGATAATGCACTATATAATCTTCCTTTTTATCTTTGTCAAGTCAATGCTTGAGAAAGTTCTAAAGACTAGACTGGTATTATATTACTTTTTTATCCTATTGATGTGATACTTATTGCTAATAATTGTCAAATCTTTTCTATGCTCTCAGAAAAGTTTAAAGCAAATGGGTCATTTCATTTAAATTGGCTACATGACCTGAGTATGAGGGCATTTAAGGCACCAAAAGCTTCATCCCCACAGATCAAAGAGCATCCCCTAGGCCAATATGTTTCTCCTGACAAGATTTCCTTTGCCTCATGATAAAAAAGCTTCGCTAATATTTCCCTCTCTTATTATATATCTGCCTATTCACTTTGAAGCAAAAGCAAGAGATAGTAGACAAATAAATATTTCATAAGTTCTTTTGATAAAATATGTTAAAGGTGCTATCACTAAGTGTCTTCTCCATCCCCTCCTCCCACTCCTCTCCTCCAATTTATGAAGTGGAAATCATTTTCCATCAGCAAACTGACTGGGGAAAAGATGTGAGATTTGTCTAAGAACAAAATGTCATCCCAGTGATTCTGAGCCTTTGTTTAGGACAGAAATTAGTAATGTCCCAGTGAGACTGTCACGATATACAAAATCTCATTGTGTTAAGGTTTTGTGGTCATCTAGTCCAAACCCTTTGTTTTAAGAGGAGGAAGACAAGGCCCTGAGGTTTAAGTGACTCATTCGTAGTAGAATCAAGAGTAGAGCCCAACCCTTCCTACTTCTGGTACAGTGCTCATTGCTTTTAAAAAGGTCAGAAAAATAAGTTAGTAATTTTGCCATTCATTTCCATAGAGTCTTATGAGGATAAACAAATCCATAAACCTTAAGGGACTATAGATGTGAATTAATTACAAATATGATATTATGCCTTAATAAGTACTTATTTCAACAATTATAACCTCCCTTTTAAGGTTTACTATATTCCACAGATTTTAACATATTATATGAAATCCAGTTTAACATTATTAGTTAAAGTTATATTATCCTAGTACCACACAAAATTGAGAGACTAGGCCTCAGTTTGAAGTGCTTATGAAAGATAAGTCCTGTCACTAGTCCATCTTCCAAGAAAGATCTTATTTAAACTTTTATACAAAGACAGTTCTATGTGATATCCTCAAAACTGCCAGAGGTGAGTTTATAGTTTCGAACCCTGGTTATATACACGAAATTCCTATGTGAACTTGAGCAATTTAATCTTTAAATTACTCCATTTTTTCAATTGTAAAATGAGAAGTCTACAATAATCCCAGGTATCCCTCCTAGTTTTAAATCAATGATACTTTGACCACCACTCCGCCACTCCCAAGTCCTATGGTAACTAACAGCTTTTAATCCAATAATATAGCATATTATCAAAATGAAAGCTGACAAATATGGATAGATATTGAATTAAAAACAGGGATAATTTTTTTTTAAACTAGAAAATATATAGAGAGAAGGGATAAAAGGGATAAAAGATAAGATATCCTATTCAGAGGGCAATACACATGTCATTTACAGTTGTATCACATAGGGAAATTTCTGCTGTCACATTAGATGGAACACAGGAAGTTGGGGAAAGAATCTTGCTGAATATGTGACTGTGGCTAGGGCTATTTCTGAAATTCTGGAAACTAAAAAGATTGGGTCATGCTAAATTAACCTGAGAGATGGAGCTTGCAAACTCAATGAAGCTTTAGTCAAGATTTTATAAAAACATTTAGGACATTAAAAAAGGATCAATTTATGGCATGGATTTGTGATTGATGGTGAGTCATGATCATAGTTAAACATTTCTAATACCCTTAGCCCTTGGAAGCCTATGAAATACTTCCCACCCACAGAAAATCTGATGAAGCTTGCCCTTTTTTTCCTCTGTGTTCACAGAAGGAGGGAAAATATGCATTTTTCCCTTTGGGCACTTTTGCAGAATCCTTCACGAATGGGACACAGATCATTTCAGTGGAAAAAAAAATATGAAGCATTACCTACCTTTAGCCATAGTTAGTGGATAAATTGAACTAAATGTCAAAGCTGGAAAAAAACTAGTTCCATTAAGTAGAGAAGCTTAATTGGAACTACATTTCAGCCATCTATAGAGCTTCTTAAATGTGACAGGCTGTATATGAATTGCTAAATCTCCTGTTCAGCGGCCTAAAACATTTAGTATCTATACACAGAATATTCATAGAATATTAAAGCAGGAAAGGAACCTTCAAAACTGTCTAATTCATCCCCATATTTTTAAGATAAAGACATTGAAGCCCCAAAATGATGAAGCTGACTTGACCAAAATCAAAACTACTTTGTGGCTGAGCAAGAATTTGAACTCGGGTCTCCTTGATTCTGTATCATATACCATGCTGCTTCTCTGTTTGCTTCCCACTGTTTGCATTCATTTTAAGTCGCAAAAGAGGATTGGAAATGACCACTATGCCTTGCAATAGTTATCACTGCCCATACTTAAGTTTCACAGCTTTGTGTGAGTAAAATGATACGCACTGTCATAGGAAAAGGAAACTTTCACAATGCTTTCGTACGACTTCTTCAAACAGAGACAAAACTTACACTCCAAAGTTTATAACCAATGGTAGCACTTTACAATATTAAAGGCAACATGGGATTTCAAAATTATTCAAAATTGCTTTATTGCCAATAGCAAATGGACAAGAATATTCACTTTTAAGATGTATTAAAATACAAAGAAGAGGTTGTCAACCTTGTTAACTAGCAGGAATGCTAATCAAACTTCTGAAAGTATTGATCAGTTAAATTTTCAAGATTTTTCCATCTCTTAAATATTTTAGCACTCTAAGTTAGTAAAATTTATGTTGTGTGAATATGATAACTGCAATAGTGATTCATTACAATTTTCTGCTTTTCATGCTTTAGAGACAGTGTGGCATAATGGATAGAGAGCCAGGTTTGGTCAGCAAGACATGAGCTCAAAGTCTTTCTCTGACAGTTATCTGCTGTGTCACCATGGAACATCATTTAAATTGTGTGAACTCCAGTTTCCTCATCTGCCATGAGGGGCAGTTTGACTAGATAGCATTTGTGGACACTTTCAGCTCTAAAGAGATCAGATGAACTGTAAGATGTAGACAAAAATGGTACTTCTCTCATAGGGTTGTTGTGAGAATCAAATGAACCAATTTAAGTAATATTCTTTGTAAGCTTTAAAGATTATGTCAATTATCATTATTTCATTAGCAAAAAGAAAAAACCTGACTCTAAAAAGTATCATCTCATTTAAATCATTCGAGAGAGATATCAGTAATATATTTTTAGTGCTATCATTCTGTGTTATAATTTCCTTTTGTTCTACCTTTGGTTTGTTTATCAGTCACCATATTAGCATAGCTTCTCATTTTTGCATTACATATTCACATTTCCCCTAATTGTGCATTCAGTTGCATTTATGTTCTCGTCAGGCTGCCACACAATGCACTTGTATACGCATTCATGATTGGACTAAATGATATAATTTGGAATATTAACAACAGCCATATTAAATTGGAACCTATTCTAGTACCATCCCATTATTCTTCCCTGTATGCATGACCATTTCTGAACAATTTTGAATTTTCCAAAGCCTGAAAAGAGCTCAAATGTTACTTCATTCTCTACTGGAAGTGAAGCATAAGTATAATTCAAGGCAGAGTTTTTAGTCTCTGGGCCTTTGGGGCATGTCAACAAAATGAGTTGTAACTTAAGATTTTGAATTACTATTTCACCCCCATGTAGATGGAATCACAGACTACAAATTCTTTAGAGCTGTGGTTCTCAACCTGTGGGTTATGTTCAATTTAAATAAATCCTGCATATCAGATATTTACATTATGATTCACACCAGTAGCAAAATTACAATTATGAATGAAGTAGCAATGAAAATAATTTTATGGTTGGGGGTCACCACAACACGAGGAATTATATTAAAGGGTCATGGCATTAGGAAGGTTGAGAACCACTGAGTTTAGAGTAACATGGAAAGCAAAAAAGCAATTATTAAGTGTCTATCATCTTCCAGGCATTATGATAAATAAGCACTTTACAAATATTATCTAATTTGATCTTTTCAACAAACCTCTAAAGTAAGTGTTGCTATTTCTCCCATCTTATAGTTGAGTAAACTGAGGCAGATGGAGTTTCATTGATTTGTCCAGGATCATAAAACTAGTAAGCTTCTGAAGCCATATTTGAATTCATATCTTCCTCATTCCAAGGTCAATCTACGGTGCCACCTCCTGTGATGTATATTAAATATATTGACCCTTTAATACATATGACCAGCAATCACTAAAAATGAAAGTACACTTTGTAAAAAGAGCAGAAATATCTATTATCCACCTACTCTTCCTAAACACTAAACAATTAATTATACTCTTACATTTATTTTTAGAGGCACTTTCTGAAATTACCCTACACACAAAGAACAAACTAAATACTAGCCTAATGACTTATGAAAACATATGGATAATGAACCATTACACATTTAATTATGTTGATTATCACTGATAATACAACACAAATTTTAAGCATAGTAAGGTCACTTTTATAAATGATAAATGAAGTAATCAAAATAGTATGCCAAATAATTACATTGTCTTATCACTGGAGACTGACGGACTGAATAGCCTAATATGATCATACTTGTTAGAATCTTACATTTTCAGATTTGGTATTAATAATTAATTTATTTTATTAAGGTTGTTTATTTAAAACCAAGACACATAACCTGGAGTCTGTGTAAGCTAAAAAGAGAAAGAAAGAGAAAGACCACACACAATGGTGAGGAAATTAGAGGGGGAAAATTGTTGGCTATGACTTCCAGTAGCTAAAAGCTTCAGAATTCTCCATTTTACAGTGGCTTCATCATTTCCTAAAAATCATTTGTTAAAATCATTCATAAAAATCATTTATAAATTCTCTACCTTAAAACTGAAGAGCTCATGACATTTTTACAAACAATCTAAATATTAATAATCTCAACTTCTTTAGAGCTTTTTGCATATGTTTTAGTTATAAAGCTTTAGGATTCTCACCAAAAGGAGAAAGCTAGAGAGAAGCATTTGATGACTCCAGACTAAAAATGCCTGGCATCAATTTTTTTTTTCTGTAGCTCATCAAATTACCCACTACGATGGAATTTTGGCCCCTCCGAGGTCCCTTTCTTCAAAAATTGTTGTCGTAGTAATTGCTAGCAATAAAACACAAAAACAAGATTCCCAGCTTGGTCTTCTTTATTGGGGCTGACAAAGTCTGACTAGGTTAAAGTCATTCAGAACCTAGATTACCAATCACACTTCTCATACCATCAAGTTAACAACCTGAAGTTTGAGGGAGCAGAGAAATGGATAGCATAGGGTTAATGGGGTTTTGTCCCAGGGCCAAAACATTATGCTGGGTATATTTACTCCTCTTATGGACCACTATCCTAGCCCTTACCTCTTGGTTGTCCACCAGCTGCAATGTGGTAGAAACATCACTGGACTTTCTTACTCCCATAACCACAGGGTCCTAAGTAGTGCTCCTTTCCAGGGCCTGAATTTTTCTAACTTATTCAATGAGTCAACAAGCACTAATTAAACACTTACTATATGACAAGGACTTTGCTAAGAGCTAGGGATACAAAGAAAAGTAAAAGACAGCTCTTGCTTTCAAGAATATCAAAGTAACTCTAGTGGGGCAAGAGCTTGCCCTTCTGGGAGATGGTCATTCTCTCTCAGAATGCCCCTGGCTGCCATGCCATAACTGCTCCCTCTCTTCCATGACCTGTCATAATACTGACTCCTTTTTTAATTTAAAAAAAAATTTTATTTATTTATTTTTGTTTTAGGGAATATGACGAGCATTTCCATAACATCAAATGCTAAGCTAGGTCTCTTTCATTGACCACCAATGATGGCTAAGAAGCTTATATGCCTTCTTTGATGTTTTTATTGGAAAGGGCTGTGAAGCTTTAAAGGGTCTAAAGAAAAAAAATGTTTCCCAAATGGTAGAAAATGTAAACAAAGCAAAGAAAGGAAAGCAGTTTCTTGAAAAGCAGAGACAACATTTTGTAAGTCATCTATTTTTAACTCACCACTATGATTTTAAGAGTAATACCTATGTAACAGACACTTATTAAATATATGATTTCCTGAAAAAAAGACTGTTTTTCCCCAACACTAACTTTATCTAGCCCTAAGCATATCACTGCAACTCTGTGTTGGGTTTCCTTTTCCATTACTCCAAAATATAGGTGGAAATTTGTCTTTAAATATCAGATATTATATGAGAACCAAGCTGTTATTTTCACATTCAGGGAATTGATTTTTATCAAAAAGGAAAATTAATTTGGTACTTTTTGCCATCCCATTTGAACATATCAAAACCATTGTGTGCTTTCACAAGTGGAGTGTGAGGTTATAAAAGCTGCTCTACTAGTCTCAATCTATACTTGTAGCCTAAAGTCTAAGTTTTTGTTTGGTTTGTTTTGGGTAATTTTTGTTTATTTTTATTTTTAAGCTCAAATATGCTAAAAAGACATATTAATTCTTTTTTTTTTTTGCTTTTTGGAGGGGAGAAGTCAGGGAAATTGGGGCTAAATGACTTGCCCAAGGTCACACAGCTATTTTTGTGTTGTGTCTGAGGCCATATTTGAACTCAGGTCCTCCTAAGTCAAGGGCCACAACTGCACCACCTAGCCACCCCAACATATTAATTCTTAATAAGTAAATAGGACTATAGTTATAGACACATGGCTACCATTTTTAGGTTTTCAATCCTTTGGCTATTGGTGCTTTAAAAATAATTTAAAGAGAGATGAATGTTAGGCTACCCTGGCTGCCTAAAGAGCATGATTATTCCCGAGTTCCATCAGCATGCAATTGACCTCCAAAAGCTTTGCTCTGTATTTGACTTTGGTCTTGTCTCCTTTTCCAAATCCTCCTTAATCTCTCCTTGTTTTCTTGGCTGTATATTCATTCTGCTTGCTCAATTCCTCAGCTGTTGGCTGGTGTCCTGGCACCACCATGGCTGATCCAGGGCTTTGGCCCCTTTATTGTTGACTTAAATGCACTAGTTTGTCATTTATTCCTGAATCTTGGGTCTTAGCTTCAGTTTGTCAGCATCACCCTTTGCTCAGTTCAGTGAAACCTGTGGTACAGAAGTTTGCCATTGTTGTTCTAGTTAACTCTATGTCATCCTACACTCCTACTTGGGGCACAATGCTATGGGATTTTAATTTGTTTCACCAAGTAAAATAACCTTCTTAAGTAAGAAGAATACATTCAGGTTAATATAGTGTATCCAATGTCAAATTACACATTTGTGGGAAATTCAGAAAGAAAAAAAAAAGCCTATCAAAATTTCACAGAATTGAGGCCCAATTAAAGAGTAACCTTCTATTTGGTAGCTATCTTTGTTTTCTTTTTTTTTTGGAGGGGGGAAAGGCAGGGCAATTAGGGTTAAGTGACTTGCCCAAGGTCACACAGCTAGTATTTGTTAAGATCATATTTGAACTCAGATCCTCCTGACTCCAGGGCCTGTGTTGTACTCACTGTGCCACCTTGCCACTCCCTAGTTATCTTTGGAAGAAGAAAAAAAGTCTTTAAATTCTCTCAGTTGGAATAAAATTTTTAGAAGAGAGTTGCTTAAATCAAGATGATCAGTCTCAAATGAAATTCAACAACTATAAAGTTTAGTGTTTTTAGCCATGGTTTTTATACATTTAATATTTCAGTTACATTCATGAACATGTTATCTCTTAATTTGCAAACAATCTAATTTTAGCTGCTAACCTATAATTGACATTATTTTGTGATTAGAACAAAAATATACACTATTTTAATATGTGCTAGAATACTATTGCTCTATTTATTCATCCCAGAAAATACAAAATAATACTTATAGCTTATATTAATTTTATGCTTTGAGGTTTGCAAAACACTTTACAAGGATCATTTTATTTGATCTTCAGAAAAACTTTGTGAGGTAGATGCTCTTATTATTCCCATTTTTGAGATGAGTTATTGAGGGCATTGGGGTATTGAAAAGTTAAATCATTTGTTCGAGTCACATAACTTATGAGTTAACTGAAGCAAGATTGAATTTAATCAATCAACAAACACTTATTACCTACTATGTACCAGGCAGAAAGAAAGTATAACATAGTAAATAAAGAAGTACTGCTGTTTGTCCTTTGTTCTGGAAGAGGAGCATGATATTAGAGAGGTGACACCATTGCATGAAAGTGAATTGGATTTAAGTGAGGGAGGGCTGTGCAAAGTCACCAGCCTCACTTTATCCTCTGCAGCCAATGGGATTCAGTGAAAAGATGTAGATCAGGACAACTAGAAATGGTCCAGCATGCAGTGGGGGAAATAAAGAACTAACATTGCCAGTAGAAAGACTTAGGTTTAAGTCCATCTTCTCAGACCTACTGACTGTCCATCCTGAGCAAATGTCTTAAAGGCAATTCCTAACTGAGTGAAATTTATTATAGGTGTTATCAATATGTAGCATGATCTGGGTTAGGTTGTGTAATGGAGATGTAAAGTCTAAATTATTGTATAGCTTCAAGAAGTTTATATTTTATCAGTGAGCATGGGAGAGGGCAAGATGTACACGTACAGAAAGAACATATATGCAAAATAAATAGAATGTGATTTCAAGGCAGGGCACTAACAGCTGGAAGGGATCAGGAAAAGCACTGTGTAGGAAATGTCTGAGATGAAATTTGAAGCAAGAAAATGGTCTAAGCTTAGGGACAAAGAAAATTCATTTAAAAATGAGAGAAAGTCTGCAAAAAGACATCAGAATGGGAAATAGAATGTCATGTATGAAAGACAGTTTGGCTATAAGAATAAGTCTAGAAAATTAGGCTAGAGCTGAATTACAAAGGGCTTTAAAGATAAATGGATGAGCTCATACTTGATCCCAAAAGCAATAGGGAGCTACTGAAAAATCTTCAGTGCGTGATCAGACCTATGATTTAAGAATATAATTTTGTAGCAAATATCTGGAAAGAAAGTAAATGCCTAAACAAATTGTGGTCTATAAATGTCATGTTGCTGTGCTAGAAAAAAAAACAATATGGAGAACACAAAAAGGCCTCAGAAGACAACAGATCTGAATAACACAAAGTGAAACAAAAAGAACCAGAACAATATACATAATGAACAGAACAATGTAAACAGAAAGAACAATAGGAACAACAAAATAAAAACTGCATGCTCTGTAATGACAATGATAAAGTTTAAATGTGAAGTAATACGAGAAAGCATCACTGTCCCTGTGTTGTTTTGTTTGTTTGCTTGCAGAATGGGAAAGCCATGGATGTGGAGTACCATGCACATTGCTAAATGGTTGATTCACTGGTGAATGGGTTTCTATCTATCTATCTATCTATCTATCTATCTGTTGTGGCTCTTTGGATGAGTTGTGGGGAAAGGAGAGAAAGGAAATAAAGGTTGATAGGAAAGCAAGTGATGTCATTATGCTTATGTATGCATATGTATACATGCACCTTTATAGCAAGAAATACGAAACAGCGATCCCTAGTTTCATACAGAATCCTTTAGCTGTGTTCTGCTGTATGTATGAAAATGCTCTTTTTAAGTGTAAATTACATTTTAAAATAGTTTTAAAGAAAAAGAGAAAATGTTCTAGGGGTGAGGAGTGATTTGAACTGAGGTCTTATTGCCTCAAAATCTGTTACAACATCTACTACTTCACTAAGCACCTTCATTTAAAATACAAAGCAGTATCTAAGCTTCTTTAGGGCAGAGCCTTAAAACTACAAATGGCCCCCATAAATTCAACCCTTATGCACCATATTTACACTACCCTACTATTCAGTAGGCCACCCTATTGCTGATAGGCATAAAAGATGCATCTCTGCTTTGTGTGAGATGACTTCCTGTAAAATGTTAAATCATCATTTTGTTGAGAGTTGAGCAAGATCTCTTACATTCTAGATGGTGTCTCAGTTCATGTGTGTCATTCAAATCACCACAAAATGAGTCTTGGCGTGGAGACAAATAGTCGTAATCTAGTTGCTGTGGATTAAAGTAGGAGGTAGTTTTTTAGGTGCCAAAATTCTCCTAGAAAGTAGCGTATCAACCATATGGCAATAGCTATTTGATAAATAAGAAGAGTTGGGATCTGAGAGATAATGCCTTAAGTAATATACCTGTATGAAATGTAATGGACACTACAACATATGAACACTGTGATGGAAGCAAATCATTGTAGGATATTAGGAGCCACCATCTTCAAGCCAGCTGTATTTGTTTTTAAACCATGTATTCTTCCAACCAGGTCTCTAGATCCCATAATGAAGTTGAGCTAATTGTTCACTACATCTAGTTGGACACAGACATCATGCATATTCTCCCTCTCTGCCTTCCCTTCCTCCCTCCCTCCCTCTCTCTTTCTCTCTCTCTCCATCGCTTTCTCCTTCATTCTCTGTCTTTCTGCCTCTGACTTCTACCTCTTATTCTGCGAACAGTAATCAAGTCAATATTATTAGCAGTACTTTGGGAATAGAAACATCCTTTGATTCCTCTGTGGCTCTATTCGCCTTCCTAGAGACTTCACCCTTCCCTGGGTGATATTCTTCTTTATGTAGTATCTTCTTTAAGTTTTTTTTAAGAGCAAGGATTAGTTCTTTTTTTGTATTTTTACCCCCTAATGCATATCACCATTCCTGGCATACTTAAGTAAGTACTTAATCAGTTTTTAAAGATTCATGTATTCATTTGAAACAATGGAAATTAAATGTTTCTATTTTGCCATGTATACTGATATTTCACTTATCTCTGTGATCTCTATATATTCATTTTTATTCTTTATATACTTATTCTGTATATACTTATATATGCATTTGTCTCCCCCTCTAGAATGCAAGTTTATTGAACACAGGGATTGTTTCATTATATATGTGTATATCTATCTATCTGTCTATATATGTGTGTGTGTGTGTGTGTATGTATATATATGTGTGTGTGTGTGTGTGTGTGTATGTATATATATATGTGTGTGTGTGTATGTCTATATATATATATACATATATATATATACATATATACATATATATACATACATACATACATACATCCTAGCACCTATAACAGTGCATGGTAAATAGTAAGCAACAAATGGTTGCTGATTCCCTGATCTCCTCATTGGTATGGGTGTCCCTTTTTTCAATCATAACTGTAAAATGTATAAAATAATCTTAATCTCCGTCCTTCTAGACTGAGACAGTTCACCCTTTTAATGCTGTTGTTATTGGGTCGTTTGAGTCACGTCCACCTCTTCATAACCCATTTGTAGTTTTCTTGGCAAAGATACTGGAGTGGTTTGCCATTTACTTCATTTTACAGATGGGGAAACTGAGGCAAACAGAGATTAAATGAATTGCCCAGGTTCATATAGCTAGAAAGTATCTGAACTCAGAAAGATGAGTCTTTTTGGCTTCAGGCCTAGCATTTATCCACTCCGTCCCCTAGCTGCCCTAACAATAGCAAAAATTGGAGTAATAACCACAATAATCACTGCAAATACAGAACCTACAAATACAAAGCAGCAAGCATCATGAATAGATAACCGGCCTTGGAGTCACGAAGGCGGAGGATCGTGCCCTACCTCTAACTCATATTGTCTTTGAATGTGCGTGTGTGTGTGTGTGTGTGTGTGTGTGTGTGTGTGAGAGAGACAGAGACAGAGACAGAGACAGAGACAGAGAGAAAGAGAGACAGAGACAGAGAGAGAGAGAGAGAGACAATGGACAAGTCATTCAATCTTTTAATAAACTCGTTAACTATGACTAAAAATTAAACAAAAATTTCTGATATGCATTCATAGAGAAACTATCTCACCAGGGACACCTTAGACCTGTGAAATCATAGTACTGTCTTGAAATGAATGAATCATAACAAAAATAACAAAAGGAGAGAAGTATTGGTGAGAAGTATAGATGATAACACAGGAGCTTCATTTTCCAAGAAGCCTTCCTAGTTATGGCATTTATACTTTCTTGGACTTTCTCCTATCACTGTCAATATTGTTGACATCACAACTCACAATATGATGCCTGAATTGCATCATCTAATTTTATATTTAAACCTAGAAACCTCAGATCCCATCTATTTCAACTACTTTTTGTTACAGATTTAGGCCTTGAGAGATTAAATCACCCAAGGTTATAAAGGTAGTTAGCATTGGAAATGCAAGATGCATTTAAAACCTCTAACTCCAGTGTTCTTTTCAAAATATTCTGATACACCCTATGCTAAATTACATATTTTGGGTATAATTTTCTTTTTCATGCTTTCTTGTTAGTTACATCCCTTCAAGTAGATAGTGAACCAAGAAAATAGAAGCAATTGCTTCTACATCCTCCACAGTGACCAGATAAACAGCAGGATTTCAATTGATAAACAAACAGATGCACATGGAAAAGCAGTATGGTATAGTATAGTGGTTGTCAACCTTCCTAATGCCATGACCCTTTAATAGTTGTATGTGGGTGTGTCTGCATGTGGGCAGACCCGCCTGGACATGGATAGAGGAGGTTCCTAGGACCATCAGAAATATATGTTTTCTTATGGTCTTAGGCGACCCCTGTGAAAGGGTTATTTATCCCAAAGGGATTGCAACCCACAGGTTGAGAACTACTGGTATAGTAGAATTACTAGTGGATTTGGAGTCACTGGGGTTTGGAATTAAGTATTGGGATTTCTGTTCTAGTTCCACCTCTGACACCTAGATGGTATTTATATAGGCTTTAAAGCTTGCCCAAAGTTTCATATATTTTGCCTCTTTTGATCCTCTCAACAACCCAGAGAGGTAGGTGCTATTATTATCCTCATTTAAAAATCAGGAAACTGAGGCCAAGAGATTAGGTGACATGCCCAGGGCCACACAGCTAGTAATTTTGTGAGGCAGGATTCCAAATCAGGTCTTCCTAACTCCAAGTCCAACAATCAATAAATTCCAGGAACTCCCTATTAGCTACAGGATCAAATATAAAGTCCTCCATTTTGCTTTCAAAGCCCTTCATAACATGGTCACTTCCTACCTTTTTAGTCTTCTTATATCCTGAACCCCTCTGTAATGCTCTGCAATCCAGTCCAATTGGCCTCCTTGCCATTCCTGTATTCGATGATTGTCCATCAGGCCTACAACACTCTCCCTCCTTATTTCCACCTCTTACCTTTCCTGGCTTTCTTCTGTCTCAGTAAAAGCCTCATCTTCTAGAAGAAGTCTTTCCCAAGCTCCTTCATTTTAATTCCTTCCTTCTGAGATTGTTGCTATTGTTGTGGTGGTTGTTCAGTCCTGTCTAACACTTCATAACCCCATTTGGGGTTTTCTTGGCAAATATAGTAGAGTGTTTTGACATTTCCTTCTCCAATTTACAAATGAGGAAACTGAGGCAAATAGAATTAAGTGACTTGCCCAGGGTCACACAGATAGTAAGTGCCTGAGACCTGATTTGAGCTCAGGAAGATACCTCTTCCTGACTCTATTCCTGTTGCTCTATCCACTGTGCCTCCCAATTTATGCCATATATATCTTATTTGTACATAGCTTTTTTGTTGTATTTTATGTTGTTGTATTTTCACATTAGACTGTGAATTCCTTGAGAGCAGATATTGTTTTCTGCCTTGCTTTGTATCCCCAATGCCTAGCACATAGTAGGTGGTCAATAATTGGTTGCCAATTATATGCTGTACCACCTGAAACTCCCTTCTAGGTTCTTTATCTATAAGATAGGATAACATTTGTGCTGCCAGCCTACTTCACAGGGTTGTTAAAAAGAAATAGCTTTGGATAATTTAAAATGCTATATAAACACATTGTTATTATTTAAACTGAGGATTCATTACCTTGAGTATTGTGAATTATAGCCATTATCTAATCTTATCAACTACCAATAAAATACGGTTTTATTGTCAAATTGTTCTGAACGTGAATGTAAGAATTTTTTAAAAGTGACCAGTCTCTGATCATATCACATAATAATAGGCCAAGAAATACCAAGCCACAATCTGAATTTGCATTAAATTAATAATCATAAAATTCATTTAAATTTCTATTTAATTTATACAACTATATAAAAAACCTTTATAAGGAAAAATTCTATGGTGAATAGCTGATAAGGATTAAAAAAAATACTTTTAAAATTCATTTTTTTTTTCACCAAGAAGCCAATCCTTTCAAGACAGGTACATCCTTTTGTCCCCCTTTAAAGACTAAGGTTTAGAAGAGGACAATAGTTATTTAGCCATAATAACTGGCTTGACAGATTAATAGTATCTTCATTCTTAGGCCTCAGCTTTATCCATTAGACCACCCAGATGGAGTATCAGCGCCGGGATATGGTTATGCTTTCACATGACTGATTGTAATTTTTAAAAATCCCCTTTCTCTGCCATTAGCTGACAGATCAGGTTATTACAAGACATGGCTCATTAATAAATAACACCTAATTAGTCAGAGATTATTCTGTGATTAAGCCTTCATTTTCTGTGCTTCTCATGTAACTATTCAAATTATTCTTTATTTTTTTTTGTTCCTTTTCAGACTGTTTTGGAACGTGCTCTGAATCATCCCAAAAGGTTACTCAAACAGAAATTGACTCTTATCTGACAGCAAGTCCCTGACAGATCTGTGACAACTAAGAGAGATGCCTTAATAAAAACTCACTCCAATAGGGAAAAGGATTATGCATTTATTAAGTGCCTGCTATGCACCAGGAACAATGACAAGTGCTTTTTAGATGTTAGCACTTTTCATCCTTATAACAACCCTGAATGTTAGATACTGTTATGCCCATTTCACAATTGAGGAAACTGATGCAAAGATTAAGTGACTTGGTCAGGGTCATATAGCTAGATGCCATGAGACTGGATTGGAACTAAGTCTTTGTGATTTCAAACCTGGTGCTCTGTTGAGCCACATAGATACTCTTTTAGCACTGGAGACCTAGTTCAGGAGGCAGTATGCAGATGGCCCAAGTTCAGGTAAAGAAGATCTTTTTGAAGGCGAATGAAGGGTCATACCTGGAACATGACATTTATGGGCCCTAGACAGTTCAATAAATATTAAGTTATTACTATGAACATAGATGACATCATACTAGACACTAGAGACATAAAGGCATAAAATGACAATGTCAAGGAGCTCATATTTTACTAAGGGTGATATGATATGCTCACAAATCAGTCAATATACTTACTATAAAACAGGCTTTGAAAGAAGCAACTGAGAGATCAGAAAAAATAGTTCTGGGAAAATTTGGCAGAGGAGGAGAAACATTTTCAATTGGGACATCAGGGAAGGCTTGGCTGAAGAGGGGCAACATGACTTGAACCATAAAGGAAGGGAAGGATCCAAAAGGGGAAGGTTGACCAACTGGAAGTAGTCCCTACTCTTAAGAATTTTACCTTCTATCGTAGATACGATACAGACATATACAATATCTATGTTACATGTAAAATCTACTTAAAAATAAGGTATTTTGAGGATGGGTGGAAGAACATATCAGGGGTCACAAAAAGCTTAACAATATTTGAAGGAAACTGGAGATTCAAATATCAGGGATGGTGGACTGGCTACAGAAGGCCATGAAAGTGGGATTAGTAAAAGCAGTTGTAGCAGTAGTAGTCTAAATCAATGGGTACATAATAGAGCATGAAAGGGAATAATACAAAACTAGCCTGGGAAGGTAGATTCAAGCCAGATTGTGCAGAACATCTAAATAAGTCTAAAGAATGTCTATGTTATTATGAAGACAATAGTGATCCACTTGCAGACATCTGACCTATTTATTGGCTTGCATGGTGAGGCCTGTGCCCTGGGAAAATTACTTGGCAATTGTATTAAAAATGAGTTGGAGAGGTAGGATATTTGGGGCAAGGAGAGCAATTGGGAGGTTATTATAATAACTGTGAGCTGTATAGAAGACCTCAACTGGGACAATGGTGGTGTTAAATGAAGAAAAGGAGACAAATGGGATGCTATTTTAATAACTACAAACAGCTGGTTGTTATTATTCAGTCATTTCTTCAGTCATGTCCAACTCATAATTCTCTTTGGGGTTTTCTTGACAAAGACACTGGGGTGGTTTGCCATTTCCTTCTATTGCTCATTTTCCAGATGAGTAAACTGAGGCAAACAGGGGCATATGACTTGCCTAGGATCACACAGCTAATAAGTGTCTGAGGCCAGATTTGAATTCAAGATTATGAGTTTTCCTGACAGCAGGCCCAGAACTCTATCCATTGTACCACTTACCCGCCCAACTAATTTTTTTTCATTTTAAATTGATCTTTTATTTATTTATTTTTTAGTTTTCAACATTCATTTCCACAAGATTTTGAGTTACAAATTTTCTTCCCATCTTTCCCCTATCCCCACCCCAAGATAGCGAACCTACTGAATAACCCTTCCCCCAGTCTGCTCTCTCTTATATCCATCCCCATCCTCCCTAACTTTCCAGTAGGGCAAGATGGATTTCTATACCTCAGTGCCTGTATATCTTATTTCCCATGCCCAAATAATTTTTACATAGGTAGTACATAACTTCGGCTCTCTGATGATCATGAAACAAGTAAGTTGTAGAGTGATTGCTGACCTGCATTGCTAAAGGGAATTTATTATTTACCAGGCGGTCATTATACCAATGAAATCACAGGTCTAAGTGGTCTTCCCCTTTCTATCCCTTTCCTCTCCCCATTCACCCTGCCCCCCAACAGGTATTATAATGCCCATTTTGCAGTTGAGGAAATGGAAACTCAGAGATTAAGTAGCTTGCCCATGATCACATATCTCATACTTATTTAAAGCAGGATTTGGACCCAGGTATCCCTGAAACTCAAGTCTAGAACTCTATCCACTATTCTATAACCACACCCTGGCAACTGATGGGATAAAAGATCATAGATTTAGAAGTAGAATGGACCTTAGAAAGAATCACATCCAATATGACTTAACAGATGAGGAAACTGAGGCAGACAGAGGTTAAGTGACTTGCTAAGAGATACACAGCTAGGAAGTATCTGAGGAGCAATATGCATCTAGATCTTCCTGAGTCTAATCCAGAGCTCTGTCCATTCACTACTCCACACTGCCTCTATGAATTGAAACCTGGGAAGATTAAGTGTCTTGCCTAAGGTCAAAAAGGTGATACTAGTCAGGGATGAGATTTGAACTCAGGTTCCCTTAGTCCATAGGCAGTGCCCCTTCTGCCATACTATGCTACCTCGAATGAGGGGTATGACAGAGGGCAATGTCAAAAATGACTCCAAGGTGTCAAGATTGAATGTCTAATACAGGTTTAAAATTGTGTACCCATTATCTATTGATGTCCATGAGAGATTTTGAACTGAACACAGGTTTGCCACAAAATACCTATGTACCATACTAAGGGAAATTGCTCAGAAATTAAAATATGAATAGTATATATTTCTGAAATTTGATATTAAAAACCATCGCTTTATACCCCTCTTTTCCCATCCCCTTAAGATTTTGAACTCTCAACAGATGCTGCCTATGTTTCCTACACCTAGTTCTCTCTATACCTCAACCTTATTAGCATTTTGAGGCAATGAGGATGTAAAGAAATAGACACACCATGTTATAAGCAATTAAGAAGTAGAACAGCTTTCCCCTTCAGAAGTCATGACAACTAGAAGTTCAATGAGCGAGACTTTCACAGGTGGGGGGGTAGGAATGAAGCAAACAAATAAAACAAATAAATAAAAAAGCATTGCTTCCGTCAGAAGCTCTGCTCTCTTTCTATGGTAAGTTAATTCTATTGCTCACTGTGTATTTCCAAACGATCTCAGTGTGGCTAGACATTTTAATTGGCCTAATTTAGATAAATACCACAAACTAATACATTTATCTTGAATACCCTCACAGTCTGCAAATGTCAACCCTTACTGAAAGTGCGTTGGGATTGGGGTGAGAAGAAGCAGCGCAGGGATGATTTAGCACTTGTTCGGGGAATTATATTTTCTCATAGTTGAGTGCTGGATTTCCCTCTCATTCCCCTCACTTCTGCCTAATTCTGTATGCTGCCCGTGTATTATTGCTGCATTTATCAGATCAGTCTTTGGTAATTCTGAGCACCTGTCTCAGGAGGATCCTTTGCAGAACTATATAAAGTAATCTTTAAATAGGGCCCATTTGCAATGCTTAGAAACCTGTCATCTTTTTTAGATAACAAGATTATTTATTTCTAGGAAGTTATCTAAAGTGTGTTGTGTTACCTTCCTGCCCTGAAATGCTTTTTCAAGTCTTTTACTGGGACAAATAGTAGATACCATAGTGAAAGGGAAGTGACTATGCCTTTGACTTATATCAAGCACTGCAACTACAAGGTATCAGATGGTCAGTGTTATGTCAGTTGACTTGCTACCATATATGACATGGTCCCTAGAGTAGCTGCCATGGAAGTGCTTACCATAAGTAGTAGCAAAACAAATCAATAAGCTTTCATCTACAAATATGCTCTTTTAATCAAATGGATTCTGAAATACTTGACAAATGCTTCCCCATCTATGCAGTTAAATAGTGATCACTTTGATCTAATGTAGTTAGTCATAACCATAACTATTATACATATTCTAATACTAAAGTGGAGGTTTAATTTCATTGATGTGAGAATCCCCTCCAACAATGGAAATTAAGAACATTCATGCATACCTGTCTTCTTGTATAAATCTCATTTTTGTCCTCTGATAAGTTCATCACCAGGTGTCTGATTTTCTGGATGGTCCAAGGATATCAGTGGAGTATGCAAGTGG
>CM053584.1:282809716-282857911 GCA_028627135.1 Pseudochirops cupreus
AAGCTGATCTATGGCCTGTAACAAATTTACATTTTTCTTGGAAGCTTTTGGTGTGGGAGTTCTGACTGTGTTGTCTTCCTCCTATTCCATGCTTTGATCCTTTTTGTCCCCCAAAAAAGGAATCTAAAGTTGGATGACTGTGCTTGCTTTGCTTCCTTTGCCTGCTCATGTTGCCAGTCAATAAACTTGACTTTTGAGCTCTTTGCCACAGTAGAACTCTGCTTGCAGAGGGGAGAGCTTTGTCCCAAATTGCTGGGGTTTTTCCAGCTGCTGGAGCTATTAGGAGGCTGCCATCTCTGTGGCCCCCACCAGCTTTGGCTCACTGGTCACACACCTCAGGACCACCACCCAAGACCACAATCTCAATCCAGGCAGGTTAAGGCAAGAGCACTTAGCCTCTGAATGGTCAGTTGGCCCCTCTGCAATCTGTAGGCCAGGAGCTCTGAAGCAGTCACATGGAGGTGGCTACAGGGGCCACTTCAGCTGCTTTCTTGCTCTGGGAGAGCCAGACCTACTCCTTTCCCCCAAATTTAGCCTAGGTCCACTGACTTTTCACTTTGTCCTTGGCTCTGATGGGTTGATAATTTTGGAAACTGCCACAGCTTCTGGTGATCCAATCTCCTGAGTGCTCCAGCTGTGGCTTATCCTGGCCACCCTGGGGCTACAGCCTCAGTTTCAGGCCAGACTGGGCTTAGCTTCCAGCATACTGTGATGAACCCTTCCTGTCCAATTGCCAGGCTGCCTTCAGTGGAAGATTTATTTCTCTGTCACTTTGTGGGTTCTGGAGCTCTAAAATTTGTTTAGAGTCATATTTTATAGGTATTTGAGGTGGATATGGGGAGAGCTCTTGGAGTTCTCCTGCTTCTACACCACCATCTTGACTCCACCTGCTCCTTGTAAGTATGAAAACATGTCTCCAATAGCATATTGAAGTATTTGGCTATGATAACACATGAAATTACCATCTGCACTTTCCTTCTATTACATATGGGAGATCCTCAAGGTATAAGATGAATATGTTTGACTAGTATGTGTCCTGGAAAGAGACCTTGTTACATTTTTTTTTTTTGCTTTTCTGGGAACCCAGAATTCCCAGAACTTTGGTACAAATAATTTAGAAAAGAAGCTGAAAAATAATGGGTAGAGATGATAGCTAGATAGACCATTTCTAGATTTTCACAACCTGACTGTTTTTCTTGACAGTATGTATGGGAGATTGCTTTATGAAAGCACTAAGTACAGGACTGGATGCAGAGGGAGAAAAGAACAATTACATTAAGTGAGAAGTCCCAAACCTCATTATTAGAAGAAAGAAAATGAGGTATGAAGGGAAATAAGAAGCTACTTTAGGGATCCTAGGAGGAGATTGAAAATCAAAGTGAGGCTAATGGAAAATAGTTTTTGAAGTTACATGTAAAAAAGTGTCATAGTAATAGCAACTCAATATTGATGTAGCACTTTCTTTACAACAACCTTATGGGATAAGCAGTGTAAATATCATTTGCTCCAGGTTTCATGTGAAAAAAAGACTAAAAGATAGTGACTTGCCTATGATGACTAAACCAGTGAAATTCTGTGGCAGAATTTGAACCCAAAACATGTGACCTGAAGTCAAACATACTATCTATTAATATTCGCTATAAATCCCTTAAGCTCATTTGGGTTGACACAATCTCTAGTAGGAAGACTAGAAAATGGCCAAAAAAGAAGGTAAAGTAAAATCAGAGTCTATGAATTCTTCTACAAAGCAAGGAGAGGGAAAGCAAAACTTTAAAGAATATATTCACATGGTGCTAAAGTTCCAATGGGATACTATTGCTGAAGTGACAGTAATAACTTTCAAGAGGATAAAGAGATACCATTTTTGCCACATTTTTTTTACTCAAACAACCACCATTTTCTTTTATTTTTTCCCCTTACTACTAGTGTACCACATCCTATCTTTAAATCTCTCTCTCTCTTCATATCTTTCCAATTCAAGCTCTTGATTTTACAATATTATTCTCTTATTTTAAACTGACTCCTTAAAAATTAGTGGTCAATGGTCAAGGGACCCAGAATATCAAATAAACTACGTGAATTTGTAAGGATGGAAGAGCCTGGTATAGCACTCTCTCCACTGTGCCATCTAGCTGCCTCAACTAGGGAATTGGACTACATGATCTTTGGGGACTCTTTAAGAGAATGAAGTCAGAGATACATGTAGAGAATAGAGAGAGAGAGAGAGACATGGATCTGTCTCCTGAAGGACAAAAAGGCTAGGAAGCTCCTGGAGAGGACAGGAGAGAAAGAATGTCCATAAGCTATATATTGAAATTACATCACATCAGAATTGGTTTTATATATGACAAAACAAGGCAATAGTGGGGTGAGGCAGAAGGCAAATGCATATTCTTGGGCATATATTATAGTGAACATACATCCTGAAGATTCTGATTCATACTTTCATATTCGTTTATTCATATTCATTCACTCAGATCATGTAAGTGAGGCTGCCCAGGATCCTTTGCACAGAGATTGCAGGAAAGAGAGCAAGAAAGTCCTCAGTTTCCCTTTCAGTCCATGCCCACTATTTCTGTTTTATTTCATTCTTCCTCTGACTCAGTGGTAAAGGGGGGAAGAGTAGATACAGGAAGACATGCAGATGTCCTGGTGAAAATACTCATAGGTATGCATAGTCACTATAGGATCTCTGTAGATCAGTGTTTTGTTTGAGACTGCTTTCATTTTAGTATCTTGATAAGTTAAAGGGAAATTAACCTTGTTGGGACATGGCATATGCTCCCCTTCAGGGATTGCTTTTTCTCGGCGTCTTCAAGTAGCACACACAGCAGGAAAGAGATGACTAAGTGACCTGCATGCTTAAGAATATCCAGTGGATTGCTTTCTTCATGATGCATTTGGCCCCATAGCAGTCCAGGTCATATGACAATATATAGGGGCTATATACTATTTCTTTCACTTTCAGGAAGACAATGAAATCATATGGCCTTGTTTAATATAGGCCAAAGGTCACAGAGACCACATCAATCCTCTTAGTAGGTTTTTGAGAGACTAAGAGTTGATTGATAGCTCTATGGTTGGGTCCTGACTGCCATTTCTCCCTTTCCTAGAGAGTCATGATTTCAAATGGAAATCTGTTTAGAAAGCCTGTAATGGGTCAACAGAACTGGCCATGTGAATATAGTACTATAGCACATGTTAATAGGCTATTACTTTTATAGATTCAAAGGTCATTTTAATTAGAAGTCCAAGTAAGAGAAAGGAAGGTCTCTAAATGGGAAGCGCGGATCCAAAAGGAAGCCTATTTCATTAGTCCAGGGATGAGGATATAGTCTTAAGAATAGTAAGGAGAAGACCTGACCAACATTATGGAGAAATCTGAAGATTTGATTAAATAGGATTGAAGGACAGAGGGAAAGGGAATGGCAAGTAAAGACCCTGGCTGGTGCTTGTTTTCAGCAGTAATAAAAGAGAAGGGGGATGGCATTTGAGGAGTTAGAGAAGAAAGATAGTTGTCAGAGGGAAAAATAAAGCTCTTCTAGGAGATATGTTTAGTTATTTACTCAACTTCAAATTTCTTCCAATCCATTATTAAAATTATTGCCATATTTCATTTGCTTTGTGCTTCTATTTTTAATATTAGATGACTCTGAACATGTTTTGAAGCCCAAAAATTGTTTTTGTAATTCAATATGAAGGGTATGTTTAGGGCTTATCTGAATACCTTGCTTTCTTGCTGTATTTCATATTACTTCCTTTCACATGCCTGATGTTCCAGCCAAATTGGGCTACTGTGGTAGGCATTCCATTCCCACTTCCATGTATTGAGACCAGCTGTCCCCAAAGCCTGGAATCCACTCCTAACTTTACTTTATGGCTCTACTCAGATACTGCCTCCTGTGTGAACTCTTTCCTGTTCCTTTCAGTTGTTCATATTCTTGCTCTCCTCAAATGACCTGATATTTACTTCCCTTTGTACATATTATATTGCCCTTGTAGAATATGACTAACAAGGGAGACTCATTTTCATTTTTCCCTAGGACCTAACATATTTCCTTGGATTTAGGAGGTACTTAATAAGGATTTGCTGAATTGAACCGAATTGACAAATAAAAGAATTATTTTTATGTGCAAGTATACAAAATAAATCAATATGGCATAAATCATAACCTAATTTTGTTCCGTTCTCTCCCACAAGAGATGGAAAATTTGTTTTTAAAGACCCCATTGCATGGCTTTGTGCTAGATTTGGTAACGTTCATCCTTCCATATTTTCACAAATTTAGACCACCTCAGCTTCTTTGCCACCTTCATCAGCACCATGCAGTTTACATATTGTTTTAATACTGGAATTTACATTACTTACATTCTGTAATTTTCTTTCACTACTGGAGACCAAAGACTTTTCTTTAGAATAAAAACCAGTAAGCAGTTCATTAAACTCATTATTTTATAGAAACTATGATCTAATAGATAATAATTTTATTTAATTATAATGGTACCTATTTTCTATCCACAGACATTCTAGAATATTAGAAAGTGTAAAAGTAGTGTTCAGTCATATTCATATAGTAAATTGATTCAAATTTCATATTTGCATAGACTAAAATAATCAAGGTTATTTTCATGGTCATTTACTCATATGATGAGATATTTCTTGTTAGTAAACATCTGAACAGAAATAATCATTCAAGGAACCATTGATAGGAGACTTTATGTTACTGTAGTAGATAGGATCCTGCATCATGAATCAAGAGGAAGTGGATTCAAATTCTGACTCAGAAACATAACTGTTAGGAGATTCTGGTTATGATATAACCTCTCTTGACTTCAGTTCTTCCTCTCTAAAATAAGGATAATTATAATATATACATTACATGCCTATTGTGAGGGTCAAATGAAATAATATACATGTGCTCTTTAAGTTTCAAATGCTGTATTGTTGTTGTTCAGTTGTCTTTCAGTCATGCACAATTCTGTGCGACTCCATTTGGGATTTTCTTAGAAGATACTGGAGTGGTTTGGCATTCCCTGATCCAGCTTATTTACAAATGAGGAAATGGAAGGCCAACTGGGTTAAGTGACTTGCTCAGGGTCACATAGTTAGTAAATGTCTGAGGCCAGATTTGGACTCAGGAAACGAGTCTTCCTTACTCCAGGCCCAGGCCCAGAACTCTATCCACTGCACTTAATAAATATCCACTCACCTAACTGCACTTAATAAATGCTTCCCCCCCCCCACACATCCCTTTTTTTCTGCATGCCATCCAGTGTTCTAATCACTGGGAATACAAATACAAAAGTAAAACAAGATTAATAGAATGTAGTTTGGGGGAAGAGGTACATTAGGAGCTGAGAGAACAGAAATGTCTTCATGAAAACATGATTGATCTGCATCTTGAAGGAAACCAGGGACTCCAAGAGGTAGAAATAAGTAGAAAGTATATTCTAGGCAGGGGGGGCAGCCAGTACAGAGGGATGGAGAAAGGAGATGGAGTATTATCATGTGTGTTCAACATCAAACGGACCAGTATGTCTGAATTATAAAGCTGGAGGAGAGTAACAAAGTACATGAAGACTAGAAAGGAAGAAAGGGGCCAGTTATGAGGATTTTTAAGTGAAAAAAGGATATTTTTTTAAAAATATAAAATAAAACATAATACCAAAAGCTTCAAAAGGGAGCCATTGGCTATGTCAAGTCAATTACATAACCTTGGTCATGTCATTTAAATTTCAAAAGGGAACCAGTGGCTATGTCAGGTCAAGTATGTAACCTTGGACATGTCACTTAACGACTCTGGGCTTCATTTATTAAATGAAGATATTGAACAAGATGACTTTGAAGGTTCCTTTCATCTCTAACTCTAGGATTCTACCTATGAACCTAGTTATGGAAAGAGATTTCTTATTTAAAAAGAATAAACTATATGAAAAGAGAGTAGGTGGCATAGCATTACATGTTAATGAACTCATAGAAGAGGAAGTTTGACCTAATAGATAGAGAGCTGGCCTTAAAGTCAGGAAGATTGAGGTTAAACTACAGCATCTGATACATACTGAGTAACTGGACAAGTAACTTAAACTCTGTGTTCCAGAGAACTCTCTAAGAATGTGAAGTGCAGAGAAGGTATTGACCTGCATTGGTAGAGGTAATTTCTTCACCCACTATGTCAGTAAAAACTTTATCTTCTTCCCTTCCCTTCATGTGAGGAAATTCAGGAATCAAAAGATTAAGGCATGATGGAGAATATTTAAAGGTCAGCAGAGGGAGAAATGGGAATGGTATGTCATGACAATATATTACCAATCAATTGTACAGAAAGAAGAACAAGATGAGAGGCTCTGAAAATAGATCACAACACTAGCATAGAAAATTGATATCATAATGATGAAGGATTTCAATTATCTTGTTGGACTATTCTCTCACTAAAAAGTAGAACAACTAAAGATTTTTTGGCTTATCTTCTTTTTTGGGGGGAGGGTGGATGGCTGGGTAATTGGGGTTAAGTGACTTGCCCAAGGTCATATGGCTACTTTTGTGTTAAGTGTCTGAGGCCGAATTTGAACTCAGGTCCTCCTGACTCCAGGGCCAGCTCTCTATTCACTGTACCACCTAGCCACCCTTTATCTTAATGCTAACATCATCCTTTCAAAAACTTGGTGGAAGAAAAGAGGGGTGACACTGTTCTAAATTTGATATTCCTCTAAAAAAGATGATCTCATTAAATTAGAAATGATGGGAACCTTGAAAAGGAGTGGTCATTCTGTCTTAGAAAGTTATGCGTCAAGAGAATTCTGGGAAGATGGAGGAGTAGGTCAGACAACTTTCAGTTCTCCAGAAATGAAAAAGACAGAACATAGCCTTAGAGGGAATATAGAGTAGCAGAAATAAATAAAAGTTAGGGTTAAGCAGCTATTCTCCTAAGGGAACTTGGGAGGACCCCAGGAAAGACCTAAGGCCTCCAGGGCTGGAGGTTCAGCCTAGTGAAGTGTGAACACCATCAGGCTATCTCTAAAGAATCAACAAACAACAAGCCCTGGGGGCAGCTGGGTTGGGAGGCAGCCTCAGCCTTAGATCATCTCACAGACAATGGGGGCTTAAGATGATAAGGGGGCTGATAACTGAGTAGGAAAAGATTGAAGGACTTTCCACACTGTTGAGGGACACCAAGCACAGCTGTGCTAACCAGAAGTGTCCCCAAGGCTGCAACTACAGGGGAGAAGGAGCTAGCATACACCTGGTAAGTACAGCAGCTGTTGCCTTTGGGCACTTGCAGGACAGCAGAGTCCCTGGATTCAGTTCCAGTGCAGAGAGGACAACTGTAGTTTGCAACCACCAGAGGGATCACAGGGAGCAAGATCATCTACAGGATAGTGGGGGTGGGGGCCTAGCCATGCCTTAGAAGTGTAGAGGAGAGGCCAAGATTGAGCCCCAGGACAAACCTCAGAAATAATTGTAAGAAGAACCTGAGACTTGGGGCATCATTCCTCATATCTTGGGACTATAATTTGATTTCACTAATGGCTGCTAAAAACAAAATAAAACAACGAATAAATAAAAATGAGTAAGCAAAGGAGAAAGAATCAAACCATAGTTAGCTACTATGGGAAAATGGAAGATTTGGATTCATAATTCAGAGGAAGATAACAGAATAAAAAAAAGCCTTTTCAATGAGAAATGTCAAATGATCCCAAGCACAAAAAGAGTTCTTGAAGGAACTTTAAAAAAAAAAAGCAACTTTAAAAATCAAATAAGAGAGATCAAAGAAAAATTAGAGGAAAAAATGAGAAATGCAAGAAAATTACAAAAAGAAAATCAACCAACCTGAAATAGAGAATAAAAATCTTAAGAAAGAGAATAATTCATTGAAAGCTAGAATTCAGCTAAAGGAAGCTTATAACATTCTAAGACACCAAGAAATAATAAAATCAGAAGAATTAAAAAAATAAAACAGAAGAGAATGTGAAACATCTCATCAGAAAAACAACTGATCTAGAGAACAGATTGAGAAGAAATAATATAAGAATAGTCAGACTACCTGAAAATTATGATTAAAAAAATCTTGATACAACATTACAAGAAATTATCAAAGAAAATTGCTCTGAAGTTCTAGCACAAGAAGGCAAAGCAGAAATAGGAAAATCTACCAATTGCCACCTGAAAGAGATCACAGGAAGAAAATGTACAGGAATTTCACAGCCAAGTTTCAAAGTTCACAGGTAAAGGAGAAGATATTGGAAGCAACAAGAAAAAAACAACAACATATCATGGAGTTACAATAAGGACTATACAAGACCTAGCAACTACTACATTAAAGGACTATAGATCTTGGAATACTATATTTCACAGAGCAAAAGAGCCAGAGTTATGACCAAGGGTAACTTAACCAGCAAAGTTAACTATAATCCTGAAGGAAAACAAAATGGACATTTAATGGACATTTAAGACTTTCAGGTATTTGTGACAAAAACAGCAGAACTTAAGGAAAAATTTTAAATTTAACATCCAGGAAAAATATAAGGTAAATATTAAAGACCAATTATAAGGGATACAATGAGGTCAAACTGTTTACTTTTTATATGTGAAAATATCATCAATACTCTTATGATGGTCATCATTATTTGGGTAATTTGAAAAAAAAAAGGTTTGGGCTAAATGTTTATGGGGATGAGGTTTCACCTCACACCTTGTAAATTGACAAAAATAACAAAAAGTTGAAATAATGTTAGAGGGTTTGTGAAGTGATAAGCACACTAACTCATTGTTGGTGGAGCTATAAGATGCTAGAATTCTTTTGGAAAGCAATTTTGAGTAAGTCAAATAAAGTGACCACTTTGAAAGGCTTATTCCTTGAGGAAACCACAGAAGAAAATCCTCATATGCATTAAATATTTATGGGTTTTTTTTGTGATAGCAAAGAATAAGAAATAAGGCAGATAGTCATCAATTAGAGAATAACAAAAAAATTGTGGTACTCATATGTAATGGAATATTACTATGCTAAAAGAAATTATGTGTATGACAAATACAAAAAAAGCATGGGAAGAGCTATATGAACTGATAAAGAGTGAAGCAGAACCAAGAAAACATATGTGTAACTAAAATAATGTAAATGTAAAGAACTATATACCAACAAATCAGAAGTGCATGTAACAAAATTACAAAGAACAATCAGAACTTGATTCACATGAAGAGATAAGAGATATCAACTATCCCTTCCTGGAGGTGGGAAGTTCACAGGTGTTATACATTGCACATTTTTGGGGACTTTTTCAATGTATTGATCAGTTATACTTATGTTTTGTTTTATTTTTTGTTTTTTTCCCCTCTTTAAAAATATTCTTTCTTCAGTGGGATCCCTCTTGGGGGACGAGAGGAAAATACTTGAGAAAACTATGATGACGTAAGAAACAAGATGTCATCAATTAAGTCTTATTTTTTTAAATTGAGATATGTTTTAGGGGAAGTCAGTACAGGAAGAATGAGAAGTTATCAAGAGTGTAATTCTTAATGGAAAACAATTAATAATGGGGAAGAAAAGAGGGAGGGTTCTAGAGAATCTATTTTGGATGCACAGGGAGCTCATTGGTCAGCTTAGATTTAAAAATACCATTTCAATTTTATACAGTTCTTTTATTTTTCTTTATATAGTAAATGTTTGTTTTTATTCATACTTATCAACTCAATAAAAAAAATTTAAAAGTTTGTTCAGAAAATGGAAACAGGGGAAAGTAATTCCTAAAAAATATGAAACAAAACAAAACAAAAACCCAAAACATGGAACAGTTCTGTAAGAAGAGAGTCAGGAATCCCAAAGATCAGCATGAACTGGGGATGCTGAAGAATGCTCAAGATAAGAAAAAACAGTCTTTAAAATTATATATTGAAAAGAGAAGTTTCAAAAAGAAAGGATGATAATAATTGGGGCAAAAAAGCAAAACTACTCATATTTCAATTTGCTTCTGCTTTCTCTCTCAAGAGAAGTAGCGTAAGAATTCAATAGAGAGTTGATCTCCAAGTCAAGAAAACTTAGATTTAAGTTTCACTTCTAAAATCTATTGGATGCGTGACACTGAGAAAGCATTTAATATGTCAGTGTTCTAGGTAGCAATCCTCTAAGAGTATAATCAGTAGGGAAACTGCTTACCATTATTAGTAGAGGGACTTTCCTTACCTGAGAGTTCCCTGTCTCAAGGGAATAAGCATTCTAGTTCCTATTCCCTTCCCCCTTTTGTATTGGTAAGTACTAAACACATGGGATGGCTAGAACAAAGATAAGGAAACATGGTAAAATGTCCTGTGCGAGGAACAAAGAAAAGGCCGCTTTGGTTGAATCACAGAGTAGGAGGGTAAGGAGAGGAAGAGTAATGAATAATGAGGCTGAAAGAAAGATTTGGCCATGGTTGTGAAGGATTTAAAAAGCTAAACAGAAAAGTTCATGTTTTATCCCAGAGGCAATAGGAAACTAATTCAGTTAACTGAGCAGAGTCAAATTCACATTTAAGGAAATTAATTTTGGTTGAATTGTGGAAAATGGACTATATTAGAGAGAGACTTGAGGCAAAGAGATAAATTTGGAGGCTGTTGTAATGACCTAAGCAAGAGGAATAAAGACTTGAACTAAAGTAACCACTGTGTGAGTACCGAGAAGGGGTTAGATTCAAGAGATGCTGTAGAAGTAGAAATGTCAAGATTTGATAATTGATGGGGATCTGTGATATGAGGAGAGAAGAGTCAAAGATAATACTTAGATTATTAGGACACTCCACTATCTATCTCCCTTATCTTTCTATCAACCATCCCACACACTCTGTCTCTTCCCAAAAGCTGTTCACTTTGAATGAAAGAGATAGGGACTGGAACCATTGATCAAAGGAACTCTCAGGTAATGAAAGTCCCTCTACCAATGGAGATCAGCAACTTCTCTATAAATTATATTCTTAGAGAACTGCCCAGAGCACTGATATATTAAATGCTTCTCCAGCATCACGTAGCCAATATATTTCAGAAACGGGACTTGAATCTATGCTTGGGATGCCATTGATTGGAAGAATGGTGGTGCTTTCAACAGAAATAGGGAAGTTTGGAAAAATGATAGGTTTGAGGGGATAAAGAAATTGAGCATGGATTAGAACAATGACTGGAATATGCCTCCTTTTTATCTTTGTATGTGCAGTGTAATGCACAGTGTCTGGCATGGTGTTAGTGCTTAATACATTTTTAATTGATTGATTGAAAGTCTCATATGCCAGTTTTTCTTAAAAGAACTAAGTGCCTATCACTGAAAGGGATCTCAGCAGTCATATAACACAAAGTTTTCATTTTACAGCTAAAGAAATTGAGGTCAGGCGAGCTCAAAAGAACCAGGAAAGATGGGGTTACATGCTTGATTTTTATTTGTTTTTGTTTGAATCACCAGAAGAAAAACTGGAAGATTTTATAGTCTCTACTTCATTTGTTATTGTCTGCTCTAGAAAAATGTTTGCAAGTTTTTGCTTGTTTCAATCTCACATTTTCAATTCAGGATGAGTAAATCATTCTCAGGGATTCCACAGAGATGAGAAAAAAGATATATAGTTTACTGGCTACTAATATCCCTGTGACTGCATTTCTGGATGTCAAAAACATTGTTCATCTTATTTTTCCAATCATTTGGTTTCTTCTCTTTCAGATATCTTCAAAACTGATTCTTCAATTCTTCCAAAATGGTGTCATACATAGAATGACTTTTATAGACTAATAGAATCTCAGAATTGGAAGTTCCTCTAGTTAATCGGTACCTGAGAAGGCATTCCCTCTATAATATTCCTGAGACATGGGCACCCAAGTTTCTACTAGAAGGCCTGGAGAACTTGCTACTTTCATCTTCTGTGAATGCCTTCTCCTGCTCTGTGGCTCTCCCTTAATTTATTTTCTGAAATGTCATTTCCAACATATGGCATTTCTTTAGACTGGCTCCATGATTTGGTGCAGATGGAACTAAATGGCTTCCAAGCATCATTCCAGTTCTTACACCCTGGGATTTTGTGATATTATGCTATTTCCTCACATAGTACATTGGTAGTGACTAAGATATTAAAATTTAAATGTTATGGTTTCATTGTTTTTAATAAAGAGAACAGAAGCTAGTAAATCGACTTAAAATAATAACCTTGACTTTGATTCCCAGCAAAATGCTAGGTTATAATGATGTAGCACAATAAGACCAAGCATATGATAGAATTTTGTCAAGGATCAAAGTCAAGCTTATAGTTTTCAGGTTCCCCTTTTCCCGTTGTTGAACACTGGGACATTTTCTCTTTTGTGGTCTTGCAGCAACTGTCCCATTCTCCATAACCTTTCAATGATCACTGACACTAGCTCAGCAGTCACATATGCCAGTGCTTACTACAATATAGTACATCCAAGCACAGTGACTTGGTTTCACTTAGGGAGCATAGATATATTGCTCCTCATTACTTCCTCTTTTTTCTTCACTTTTAAGCCCCACAGCAAATTTTTGTCCTTTCCTCTCTATCTCCTAGAATATTTCATTCTTTTGTGCTGAAAGTATTTAAAGCAAAATGCAACAACAAAAATAAAGCTGACTTAAGTATTTCTGCCTTTTATGTATCATCCACTTTCAATGTTACTGATATCCTATTGATCACCATCTTCTTTTTAGCATCCATTGTTTTATTCTTCCCTCTATTTCAACTGCTATTCTTTCATATTTATTGGAACTTAATTGCTCAATGCTGCCCAAGTAATGATTTCATCCCTTATTGATCCTCTTTCATCCTAAGTAACTAAAAAAGGTCTACCCAACCCCCCTTCCTCTTAACATTCCTTACCAGCCTCTGCTCCTTCTGAGGTTTATCACTACTGGCACTATTTAACAGAAACACACCACTCTTTTGAATTAATTTGCCATTATCTGCTATCACTTCCATCTTCTTTCTATATGTGTCTTTTAAAGAACAAAGTTGTTTTATTTATTCCCTGTCCATCTTCATGAAAAGCTTTCCTACCCTTTTGAAATGTGCTTTCTAAGAGAATAGTAACACTCTTCTCCAAATTCCTGTCATTTAGACTAACAACCAGAATGACTATTTGACTTCTTCCCAGGTACCTAGAGGTAAGTTCTGAAATCTGACAATAAAAATTAGTGGTGAATTTTCCAGCCCAATTGCAAGACCAAAGGGCACCATGCCAATGTCTCAATGTATTGGGCCTGCCAACCTACTCTTGAGTTCTTTCAGTATTCAACTTCAAGGATGATTCATGACTTGTTTCCTCACTACTTATTTACCATCCTCTGTAAAGCAATCTTTTATATACTTTTAGATGGATATTAAATGATTCCTTTATTTTTTACTGCACTTTAGTATTTAAATTGAAAGGACCATTATAGCATCTTGTTTCAAATTCAGTGATTTCAGTAGCCAAATAAAACTTGAAGCTATGCCCCAGAAATTGAGATTTAGGTAGAGGGAGTTGAGTTGATGATGAGAAAGAAGGAAGGAAAGTACAATGCATTTTTTTTTTTGGTATTGAGGCAATTTACTCAAACCTTGTTCCTTTTTTTCTAGAGAGAATGTGCAGTACTAAAGCAAAAACAGCTGGAATTACTGGTGAGTCCATTTAGTGCTGCCTGTTGCTGTTCAGTTATTTCAGTTGTGTCTGACTCTGTGATCCCTTTGGGGGTTTTCTTGGCAAAGATACTGGGGTGGCTTGCCCTTGCCTTTTCCAGCTAATTTTACAGATGAAGAAATTGAGGCCAACAGGGTTAAGTGACTTGCCCAGAGTCACATAGCTAGTAATTGTCTGGGGCTAGATTTGAACTTATGAAGATGAATCTTCCTCACTCTGGGCCTGGCACTTTATCTACACTGTCACTTAGCTATACATTTAATGGAACTACTGATCAAAAGAATTTTAACAAACCATAGGTTCATAAGACCACAGATTTAGAGTTGGAATGAACCACAGAAGTCATCTAGTTCAAGCACTTTATTTTATAGATAAAGAAACTCAGGCCCAGAGTGATTTGCTTCAACTAGTAAAAGTAAAAAACCTCAGAAGTGGGATAATAACTCTAGTTTTCTGTCTTAAGAATCAGTAATCTTTCTTCTCTACCACTCTGTCTCCCTATGTATACCTTTCTCACTGAAGGCAAAGGTGCCTGAGGACTGCTTACTTTAGCCTGCTGAATTCATAAACGGGTCTAGCTCCCTTTGTTTTTCTGAATATTGGCAGTTAGAAAGTCACTCAGATCAGTCTGCAGTCTTGGCAGAGTTGACCAGTCCCGGATGGAATTTCATCTTTATGCTGTGTCATTTCCCAGATAAGGACAAAAAGAAATCGAGAGGGTTATCCAAGGTAGGCACGTGTTCTAACTTTAATTTTAACATTAAATTATATTTGAGTAAACATAATTTCCTGCATAAGTTTTGTCTCTTCTCTCACATGGAAAGACTTCCATGAGAATAATCAAAGCCTGTCTTGCTACAGGTAAATTAATGTACTTTTTTTTTTAAAGAAAAAGAGTAATAAATCAAAGGAAAGTAGAACAAATGAAGGGAATGCCAAATAGATGAATGAAGATAGTAAAAGAAAAGAGACTAAGATGAGTACAAATCTTAGGAATTTCACATTCCCTATTTGATCTGATTTGTGATAGTGAATGTTGTTTGCTGAGAAATTAAAAAAATAAAAACTACAGAAAAGTTTAAAAAAACACAAACTTTTTTTCAGTTAATTAAAAAAAACACTGAGATTTAGCTGGACTCAATAAGTGAGGGAGTATGGAGTGAAGAGGTGGATTTTGAGAGTCAGGAAGACTTGCGTTTAAAATTCACTTCAGACACTGACTACTTGTGTGATCCCAACCAAGTCATTTAACGTCTATAAGCCCTAATTTCCTCATTTATAAAATGAGCAGGTTAGATTTGATAACCTCCATCCAAATTTGTTACCAGCTCTTAATTTATAACCCCATGAATAGGAAGGTAAGATACTTTGATTTCAATCATGAATCTGCCAAAAGCTTTAGTTTTACAAATAACAAGCCAAAATAAATGATGAGTCAGACTTGACACAAGGTAGGGAAAATCTTCAAGACTTTTCAAGGCCTGAATATAAACTCGGTGGAACATTCAAGTGCCCAGTGGGGCCTGGTTTCTTTGCTAATACAATGATCTGTCTATCTTCAGCATCCACTTCTTTCAACAGGGTTTTCTGGAAGAGAGCAGGGGGCAAGGATATGTTTGATTTTGCCTTTTCTAACACACTGCAGTTAACTCTGGAAATGAACTTGATTAAACCATTAAATAACAGGAACCATAACACAATTATGTTTGACATCATCTCGGCAGGATCCTACCAAAAGGTAGTTAAGTAACACTAAAGTTCCCAAAGAGGGTCATAATAAAATGAGAAAGCTAACTTTTTCCCTGCGGGCCCTTTCCAGCTAGGAAATTAAAATCCCTAGAACTGGCAAAAAGACTGCTAGAGAATACCTTATTAGAGTCAAAGGACATTTTTGTCAGGAGAGTACCCTCAATTTTAAGGTCATAAATGACACACCAAGTGTGTTAAATTGCCTTGACATCAAATCATGGCTCGAATGAAATGGAAGTCATGCAATAGTTGATTTTGGGGTGAAAAAAATTATCAAGAGAAATGTGAACTTAGGTTGAACTTGGCTTGTGACGGCTGTGCAGATGAAGGTGTACTCAATGTCAGAGTCAATCATCTACCTATACCATAGCTAGGCCCTTAGATCTGATGTTTAAATGTATCACCTTGGCTAAAGTATGTCTGTCCTGTTCTGTGAGCAAGGTGACTACTCTTATTTATAACTATGTCTATTCTTTTGCTAGCTCAATTTTGTCCATAAATACAACTAAGCAAGTACATAATAGATGATTCTCCCCCAATCATCCCTTACCCCAAACTTAGGTCCACTGATAATCTGACCAGAAATAATTTAAAAATTGCAAATACGAGGCACTTCATAAAAGCTCATTCCTTTCTTTTATAATGTACAAAATTATTAGTAGCATAGAACATAATGAAAATTGTGAATAATTATATAAGTATTATTTACTATTGTTTTTTATGAGTCAAAAGTTTGGAGACCACTGGTCCATATTAGCTTCTCTGAATTTATAAAGTGTAATGCCTTTTCTGGTCTATTGGGAGCAGGGCATGTATATGAAGCATAATGACCCAGATATTATGCTATTCAGATAAGTTGTCATGAATCTCTAAATAGCAGCTTTTAATTTTGTCAATGGGCAGTCTACTTAATATCACAATAGTCTTCACATGTAATTTATAGGCTTAAGATTTTGATGAATTACATATTTCAAATAGATATGCCTTAAAACAGATACATTTTAATCAGGAATAAGATGAAGAGTACTGGAAAAGTCATTGAGGTAATAGTAGTCAAGAGATCTGAGGTCCAATTCTGGTTTTGCTGCCGCTAAATGAGAAAACTTTGTATAGTTGAAAGAACACTAGTTTGTAGTCAGAGGATCTGAATTTGAATCTCACCTCTGACGCTCTCTACCTGAATAACATTAGGCAAATCATTTAATTAGGCAAATAACTTAATTTCCATCTCTAAGATAATTGAATTACATCACCTTTAAGGCCCCGTCTGATTCTAGAATTTTGATTATATGAAGGCCTTGATCTTTGCAATTGGTTATATATTAAAAAAAGACCTTTGAATTATGAACTTATACATCTGGATCTCCACTATTCATAAGACTGTATATGCAGATTATGGAGAATCATAATTTCCACTTAATTCACATGCATTTTTATAGTCATTGTTAATTATAATATATTGAAATCTTAGTTGATATAATCAAAGGATCTTGCCTGTCCTTCATTTTGTAAAGGACCATGACATCATGGGGTGATATCTGGACTCTTACATGAATTGGATTTAACTGAGGCTGAGTCATATAAAGTCATCAGTCTCACTCTCTCTTCCAGAGCCATAAAAGTCCAGTGGCAAGAAAAGTCAGGGTGATTGGCCCAGGATGTGGTATATGACCTTGGCATCTTTTATGTCTGACCAAGCTCTAAGTATTCAACAGTGCCTGCTTCAGCCACTTTCATGGCCATTGGAACAAATTGTTCTCATCTACCTATTCAGCTGGGGGAAGTCTTCACATGTGTGGGGTAAACATCATCCTAACTCTTTGAGAAGTTTGAGCTTTCTTGGTTATCTCAACCTGGTTTAGCCGATCAACTGAAATGATTTTACTGAGGTGTGGCCACTGTGTATGCTACAGCTTCTTGGATCCACAGGTGAGAGTTGGGTGACAGGTGGACAGCAAAGGTGGATGATCAGCCCTGAAAAGGACGAGGCAATCCCTCATACCAGAGGTGCTAGTTCTCCCGGAATATCCATTGCACCCCATCATAGAACTAGAGCTAGAAGTGATCACATCATTCATCAGTCCAAGCTTCTTATTTTTTAGATCAGGAAACTTAGGCCTAGGGGTTAAAAATTTGCTCAAGATTACACAGATAGCAAGTGTCAGAGGTGGGATCTGAATTCAAGTTCTCTGATTTCATTTTGATATAATGTGAACTTCCTGAAAACAAAGAATATTTCATTTTTTTCCTTTGTAACTCCAGTATTTATCACAGTGCCTCACACAAAGTAGGCACTTAACTATTTTTGATTGCTTGATTATTCCAGAATGTCTGGAGGCTAAATTTGGGAGAATTACCTCAGTATCTAAAATCTCCAACCGCGAAATATGCATTCCTAATTATGTCAAACATCAAACAAGTATAATAAATAGTTGTATGCTACTTCAAGACCATCTCAGATCCTGACATTTGGCACATTTCACTAATGATATATTTACAATTTAAATAATAATTTAGGTTTCTGGTGCTGATGTGACAATATTTTCCAAAGTAAATACTGCACTCCAGAGAGGAAGTCTCAATTTTAGTTAAAAAAAAGAGAACTATTATAAATAATTAATAATGAGTTCTAACTAAACAACAACAGGTGCTCAACTAATCCCAAACAGAAACAGATGGAAACACAAATGTTGGGTAAACACTAAACTAACTACAAGCAGAGCAATAAACTTTGGGGAAAGGCTTTTCTCCCCACTGTTTTCCTTTATCTAATTGTCAATCACAGATGGAATCTTATTCAAGGCAGAGCTAAAAGGGATATCTTTAGCCCAAATGTAAAGTGTCCCAAAAGTCTTAGTGCAGTTTTCAGCTCTTAGGCATCTGCCTAAGATTTAAACTTAAAACTGCATTAAGACTTTGGGCACAGCCTGTATATTTATCAACTTAAAAATGATTCTGAATCACAAGTATTCAAACTATTTAAAATTGTGAAGGAAAAAAATGAGAGGGCAAACAGAATTGGGGGAAAAATAAAACAAACTGGAAAAAAGTAACAATCATCTAAAATACATAAACTATTCACAGACATAAAATTAAAAATATAGACATAAATAAATATAGAGGCTAAGAACTGAAGAGGACATCATTAAGTCATTTAGTCTAATCACCACTGGAAGGAAGCATGAACTCGATGCAGTACCTCTTTCAGGTAGTTTATCCAACCTCTGCTTGAAGATCCCCAGAGTTGGAGAACTTACTTCAAAGACAGATGATTCCATCTGGGGACAGTTGTCTTTGACAGGAAAGTTTTCCTTACATCAAACTGAAATCTACTTCATTCTATCTTTCATCCATTGTTCTTAGCTCTGTCCTCTGGACAACAAAAGTAGGTCTATTATTTCTTTCCTATCATAGCCCTTCAGGTATTTGAAGACAATCACAGAACCATAAAGTTGCAAGAATTCTCAGTGATTATCTAATCCAAAACATATATCAATGGAAACTTCTCCAATGATAAAGATAATGATGATGATGATGATGATGGTAACTGCCATTTAAACAATACTTTAAAGTTTGCAAAGTGTTTTATTGATATTATATTATTTCATTAAAAAAAAAAAACCTTGTGAGGTTAGTGTTTTTATATCCCCATTTTGCAGATTAAGTAACTTGCCCTAAGTAACTCAGCTAAGATTAGGTTCTTAGGTAAAATGTGAAATCAGGCTCTCCTGACTTCAAATCAGCATTCTACTTATTGTGCCACCTAGCTGTCTATATTGCCAAATAACCATTTACCTACCATTTAAAAACCCTCAGTGAATGGGTTTTGCCTCCAAAAATTGCCATCCATTCTGTTTTTGGACTGCTCTAATTGGATCAAAATTTTGCACTAATATCAAACTGAAATTTTATATAAGGGGGCAGGTGTTCTTTCTTAAGTGTATCTTGCTTGCAGGTGCTTATCTCACTAATTTTCTGACGTCCTGTACACTAACCACTTAATTTCTCAACGTGTAGGTCACTTGTTGCTTTACTTCACTTCTCTGAGCTTCATCTCTTGTAGTTTCCACTGGCAGATCCTGCATCTCTACCACTTAATTCCTTGCCTCTTAAACCTATGGCACGAACAGTAACTTTTTAAGACAATGGTTGCCTAATCTGCAAAATGGGGACCTTACATCAGATCACTTCTTAGGTCCATTTTTCTATGATTGTACTAAATCTACTAGATATTTCCTATCTCACAACCAATTCCTGATTCTGGCTACTCTTAGCCAGACCTGTCTTGCTGCCTCTTATACACTATCATGGTAGCTCTTCCTATGCATAATGGAAAGCGGCGAGACCGAATGATACTCTGTATTTGTTACCTGGTTAACTCAAGAAGTTCTGTCACTGGGGAAGTGTGGAGGAGAAATTGCTCAGTACTCAACTAATACAGAATAGGAAAAGGAAGGAAAACAGAAAATTGAGGTGAAGTTAAAATGGTTAATGCCATATACATGGAAAATAGAGGCCCAAGACTAAACCTTTTATTGTTGTTAACTGGTAGAGTATTTCCTTTTCAAATCCCAAGCCAGTATATGGTTCTACTCAGCAAGGCATATTGAAAAAAATGTTATCAATATCATGTCATCACTTTATTCAAAGGAATGGTCGTCATTTTGCCAGGAGAAAAGTAGTCTATGTATACATATTAATCATAGACTCTTATAAATTTACACTGATGCTTTCATCTTGTTTGGCAGATCTTTATTGATAGTAATATTGCAAGAAAGAAAAGATAAGTCCTATGACTATCACACTCTAACTATCCCTAACTGATTTTATAATCAGGAGCAAGTAAGTCCTAATGGTTCACATTTAATTTGACAACACATAATTTTATGACAAATTCCCTATCTACTAGTATTAACCTGGCAAATAACATATGATTATCATGTCTTGCAGGATGATGCAGAAAAGATTTAGTGAAATACATAGATAACAGAATTATTAATACACATTAGTCATTTGTTAATTCATGCTAGTCATCATTTTTCTTTGCCAACACAATTTATGCTACTCACACACTTGTTGCAAACACTGTTCATATGAAATTTTTAAAAAATACTGTCACCATCTGTAAATTATGGCTGTGCCTTCAATCAGAGGGTCCAAGGATTTTAAATATAAATATGTATAATAATACATATACACATAAATTTTGTTGTTTGGTTGTTTTAAAGTCAGTCCAACTCTTTATGACTTCATTTTGGGTTTTCTTGGTGAAGATACTGGAGTGGTTTGCCATTCCTTTCTCCAGTACATTTTGCAGATGATGAAACTGAGGTAAACAGAATTAAGTGACTTGCTCAGGGTCACCCAGCTAGTAAGTTTCTGAGGCCTGATTTGAACTCAGGAAGATGAGTATTCCTGATTCCAAGACCAATGTTGTACCCACTTTGCCATCTAGCTGCCCCTATATACATAAATATACCAGTATAATTGGTTTTCTTTGCAATCCTAAATATTTTATTTTATGTATTTAAAAACATTATCCTGAAAAGGCAGCTCTGTCCAAGGGGTCCATGGCACACAAAAAAAATGATTAAGAATCCTTGGTTTTAGTGGGGTATGGGATAAGTAGGACTAGAATTTGATGTCTTCCTCCAGCGAAAACAGTCAGACATAAAGGTGATAGTATAGCAGATTGACTGAAGTCTCTCCTGTATGATTTCTGTATACTAGTAATAACACTTAAGACTGCTCATTTTCAACAATCTTGGCATAATGATTTACTAAATAATAATAATAATATAACTTTAAGATTTGCACTGTTCTGTATATATATTAGCTCATTTGATCTTCAAAACAACTCTGCAAGGTAGGAGTTATTATTATCTCTTTTACAGTTGAGGCAATTTAAGGCTGTGATTTGCCCAGGGTTACAGAGCTAGTAAGTGTCTGATTCTGGATTTGAACTTAGAGTTTCCTGACTCCAAGTCTCTTACCTATTGCATCGCCTAGTTGCCTCACCAGAAAATTTCTCATAGCATTGAGATTTGTTTCTAATATTTAAAATAATATTTTAATGTGATAAAGCCTCGGTTATTCAGAAGTCTTGAAAAGTGACATTCTAATAGACAAAATTGTGAGATAGCTGAGGCTTCAGAACTCAAGACAGTTCTCCTTAAAGTATAGGTAAGGAAAAACCTAATGCTTTCTAGTTTAGATGTTTTTTTAAATCACAAGAATTATTAATCAAAAGATTATTTTTGGAAAACTATCAAAATATTTATTTATTGATATTTTTAAACATATGGTGTTCAAAGGGATAAGAGACATTTTACCATATTTGAAAATGCATTACAAAATGCAAGCATTAAAAAGTATCAATTAGGGAATAATGTAACATTCAATAATGTCAATACTGATAATTTATCACTAAAAGATATAGTTCTAAAATATATGTAGCATATTAATCATTTTAATAGATATTAACAAAAGAACTCTCTGTGGTGCTTCTAAGTGGTAAACCCAGCATATGTGAGTTAAATTAACTTGAAAAGAACTTTCACTATTCACTTCACCATTATCTATGAGGTCACATATAGATCGTCAAGAGTTGTTACCAGAATTCGTCTATCAGGCACATATGGCAGTTAGAATGAAAGGAAACGGGGCTATCTTCTAGTGAGATTGAAATTTATAACTTCTTTTGTATTAAAAATAAGGTGACTTGTCTCAGATTTTTTTTTCTTACTTGTTTCTCCTGACATGGTAAGATGGTTCCTTGCTTCACTTCAAGAGATTAGTAAAGATATTAGCACTTGTAGCTTTCAATTGCTTCAGTTTGCAATAACCCATGCAATAATGACTATTTCTGTTTCATTTGTTTCATTTTCCACAACAACAAAAACAACCACCACAAAAAAGAAACTTATTAGTCCACAGAGCAGCAGAAAACCTCAGAAATAAAGATTATTAAAACAGAAAAGTGCAAAAATTGGTTTGGAGTACCTGGTTTTAAATCCCCTTGGGCAAACATGTCAATCATATAGCGACAGAATGCAAACTGATCTAACAGAGTGGAAAGAAAAAAGAGCAATGAAGAAAGTTTAACAACCTTGTGTTTGCTCTTCAGGGAAGAAGCAGTCTAACAATGAAAACCAACAACCGTGATTTTGGGTCATTCAACTTCTTTTTTCAGGAAATAATTTGCACTTATCCATACACTTCACATACAAGAGAATATATGTTAACATAATGTTCCATTAAAGATAACAGACTTGAGAGATGGGATAAACTCGTTATATACTGTAATTTTATATTGCAATTTCACCCATTATTTAGCAGCACTGATGAGAAAGTCATTATATTCCTGCAAAAATCCTCAGTGTCCTTTTGTAGACTGGAGATAACCAATCACAGAATTTGCCTGAGGCAAGAATTTCTAAAACTTACTGTTTGGCCTCAAGTCTTCTTTCCCCAAATGCATCTAGAGAGCAATCAGAGAAAGAAAACCCACTGACAACCTACCAACAAACTTTTGTACTGAAAATTCTCAGCAGTGTGGATGAGAATTGTGTTCTTCATTCTTAAAGCATCAAGCTATATAGGGTGATTGGGTGAGTTAAGTCATTTTCAAAAACAATTTGAATCATCTTATGATCAATCTTTTTTATTGCCAGTGAAAAACATAAATATAGAAACAGGCATATCAGTAGTAGTTCAGCAATATAGTTGTAGTGATTAAGCTCTACATATGAATGTGTATGTATGCATACACACAGAGTTTTGTATATGTATACATGTATGACTTGTCAATAGTTTGTAGTCACAGCCCAAGGTCCTGACAGATCAATGATTTCCATATTCTCTTCAAGATTGACATTGACTGATTTGATTCACAATAAAATACTTGTTTTCTCTCAGGTAGATCCAGCCTAAATCTCAATTGAACAAAAATCAGAGGAATTAATTATTTCCTATTAATTTTTATGGATATCTTTTAAAATGATTTATAATTTAAGATTTGTAAAGTAGGAAGTTAACTGACTCCACATTCAAAAAACTGCTTTTTGATTAGAAGTATTAATTATGTATAAAACAAATTTTCTTATAAATCATATTTTAATATATTAAATCAGAAGTTATGTGAATACACATTCAGAGAATTAGAAATTCACATTATGATCATAATATTTTGAGTATAAGAAAACTTAGTTATCCCACTTCCTTTTGAGTCTTTCAAGATAAAAACAAGAATTTTACATGCACATTAAATATGTATATATTTCAGATGTTAGAGTAGTTCAATTGGTTCTTTAAAAGCAAATCCTTTTAACTATTATTGTTTATTTAAGTACAACTAATGGTTGATTGGGTGTTCCAAGAGCTTATTTTTGATTCATTCAAATCAGGTCCTCATGTTTGCCCATTTAATTCTTGTGACATAGCCCCTGTGACCAGGAAGCCGTATGATAAAGAATAAGAAAGGGCTCCCACTGCTTGTACTCGCTGTAGGTTTGGCCCTTGTCAAAGTAATAACACTATGGGATTATGGGTAAGTCCAACTGCCAACGTGGCAGAAGATGGCCTAATCCTTTTTGTTATTTTTGTTCATTCAGTCTTTTCAATTCTTTGCACTTTGTATAGAGTTTTCTTGGCAAAGATACTGGAGTGGTTTGCCATTTCCTTCTCTAGTGTGTCCCCATTTTACAGATGTGGAATTGAGGAAAATAGGTTAAGTGACTTGCCCAGGGTCATACAGCTAGTAAGTTTCTGAGGCCACATTTGAACTCAAGTCTTGCTGACTTCAAGTCAGGAACTTTATCCACAGTGCCACCTAGCTGTTCCTATTTTTTTTTTTAACATCATCCCACCCTCTTTTCCCACCTGATGTTGCTTGTCCCCAAGCCTTTGGGTGCATAGTGCCCTCAACGTCCAATACTGGTGTACTAGCTAACCTCAAAGTTCCAAGATTATTTATCTGCCCTAAGAAATTCTTCCTTATAACAACACACTCATTCCTCACTGCAGATTCCACAACTAGCTGTTAGGAAAAAAAAAAAAAAACAATTTGATTTAAATATCAGGTCTTTGAATAACTAAGTCTATGACTTTGGATAAAGTTCATAATACCTTTTGGCTTCAGTCATCTTATCTATAAAGTGAAGAGGTTATTTAAGATTATCTTTAAGTTTCCTTTCCAACTCTGATTATTAGTTCCAGCATCCCACAGGTTCCCAGGTATGTTGGACTGGGGTTGGGTTGGACACAGTGGATTTTGTACAAGATACATGTATCTTCTCAATCTTACTAAAACATAAATAAAAAAAAATCAAACATTGCTGTAAAGAGATAATTTTCAAATACAAAGCTGAGCAGGTGCTGATATTGTTGCCATTAGTCCAGATCTTTGTTTATAAAACAAAAGACCTTCCCTGAGTCATTTGTATGAGCTAAAGTTTTAACATAAGAAGAGCCCATGGTCTCCATGGTTCTACCCTAGTCTTTTTTGTTTGCTTTCTTTGTTTTTTGTAAGTATATAGTGGAACTTTTCCCTCCAAAGGGAGAAATAGATTTGATAAGCAGAATTCAGAGAATGAAAAAAGGCTACTAACATTGGGCAGCCTGACTCATACATAAATGAATTTTAAGTATAATGATAATAACAATGAAGCATCTCAACTTGAACACAACGAAACTCTAGATTCTCAGTTTCAAAACTAGACTATCTACTCCCACACATTCATAAGACTTATTTTTACTTGATAGCTTTCTACTGTTTATTTAGGTGCCAGTCAGCCTCCCTCAAGTTGTTGGTTTATTTGTTTTAGTCCGGACCCGGGATTTTATTTTGTGAAGGCCACTCCCTCTGTGGACAGAAGCAAATCAGTAACTCATAGGGAGAAGGGGTAGAGCGTGGAGTTTCTACCCTTAGCTTAGGGAGAGTAAAGGAGAATCTATGATCCAAGCCATGTCTCCTTCTTGGAGCTGGATGGAAGGATTCCAGGCTAAAGAAGAGGTGATGATACTGAAGGTAAAGGGAAACAAATACAATTCAGATCTTGTGAACAAAATTAAAATCAGGAAACTTTTTTCACCCATCGGGACGACTTGATTGGATTTATGGTTCAGTTTCTTGAAGATATACTCTTCATATATAAATATATTCCTATATAGTATCATATATCCTTACATATGTTTCATATAAAGATAGATATAGTTTTGTATCCAATCAATATTTATATATTTATATATGTGTGATGTGTATATACACATATCTATCTACATATATATGTGTGTACATATATATGGGTATATACATACATACAAATATAATTTTTTATTCAGTCACTATTTGGGGATTTCCCTTTTTTCCCCTGCCCAAATGAATTCTGTCCTAGAAAAGAAAAAAAAAATGTTTTGTTTCCCATTTCTCCCTTTTAGGTTCTTAGTGAATAGTGATAGATACCACTCAGCTGCTGCTGTGGCTGCATGCCCAGATTTACAGCAACTAAGAAAAGGTCATTCTAGGTGAGATAAATCAACAGACAGAAAAGTCATCTTCAATTGAGATACCCCCTAGTGGAGTATCATTGGTCCTCTCTATGTTACCATTCTGTCCTCATATCAAAGGCACATATGTGAATATGAAGTACAATTTTCAAGAGTTCCAGATATCTAATACTTTTTATATTCAAGGTATCCAAATATAGGAACCCCAAATACCTTTTTATTAAATTTAAAAGATTTATTCATATCTCCCCCCCAAAATATGACAGAGTTTGAGCTACATGCTATACATTCTGGACTATATATTTTTTTCACTTACTATATTTGTAGTCCAAGAAGCAAAACCACCCAAATAACATTTTGTATGGATAAAGGCTCCTATCTTCTCTAATATTTTTTCCCATTCTTTTCCTATTATTTTTCATTGTGAAGGGCTATCCCAAACACAAAGACTTTCAGAAAACTGACAAATAAAGTCCTGGTCTATGAAAATATCAACTGAATAGGAGGGATCTTCCAGGGCACCTGGCTATTTGCCATTATAGTACAATAGGTACTAATCAATAGTCATTCAGAACCTATTTTCTATGTGCTCTATATATGGATCCATGAACATTTCAGGACCCAAATAATAATGATGGAAAGAGCAAGTGTTATTTCTAATTCTTTTTTCAGCTCTTATTAGTTTAAAAATTGAAGGGAATAAAAGGCTTCTAAGAGTCCCAAGGACAGAAACAGGCAACTGATTTCACCATACTCACAGTCTGCAGTTCAATGATGAGAAAAAGTGGCTTATAAAAAAAAAAAAATCAAACACCTTAAAGTTTACAGAATACTGATAGAGAAATGGGTGGGCTGCTTTTGTTCTGCTTTCATACTTCTATTTCAAATCTTAAAATTATTATTTGTGGATTCAGAAAAAAGTGGTTTTGTTTTTAAAAGAAAAGCCTGGAGTTTTGGACATCTAACCACCATTCTCCTCTCTATTGCCCTGCCATTTTCATAGGCTGCACCTTTCTAATAGGGAGGGGGAACTTCAGTAATTTCCAGAATTGCATTCTCTAATTTGTTCTAGTTACTATCAATGTTACTTCAACTGCATTTAACTTCGTCTTATGTCTTAACGTCTTATTTAATTTAAAATTGTGGGAAAAAATGATCCTCAAATAAAATTCAAGTAATCAAAACAAGTAAAAAGATGATCATTTTCTTTCACCTATGCCCCCGAATCACTTATTGAAATTCCTTAAAATAAACTAGGAGAAAGTTGGTTATGAAGCAATGAACAATTCTAGATGAAGGGTTATTAACCTCTGTTTGTATCTTGGAGCCCTTCGGCACTCTGGTCAAGCCTATGGACCTCTTCAAAGAATGTTACAAATGCACAAAATAAAAACACATGGAATTTCAAAGGAAACTAATTATATTGGAATAGTTATCAAGATATTTGAAAACCCCAAGTTCATGAATTAAGAACTACAGTTTGAGAACCCTTGTTCTAGAAGGAAAAAGTTTGTTGTTGTTGTTTGTTGTGGGAAATAGAGAGTTTATGTGACAAATTAACGGGGAGGGAACTGAAGTCAAAACAGGAATGAGGACAGAATCAGTTGTGACCAGAAGAATGCTGCTACTATGCTTTTATAGATCCGCTAAAACATTGCTCCTTTACATTTACATAGCACCATTCTACCAAGGAGCTGAAGACTTTATATAAATTATATTTCACATATTACATATAAATAAATACTGTCATATACCTACACATTTACATCTACAAGTATTCAAACAATATTTAACCTAAATATCTCTTTGATATTGGTAATTTTTTTCTTTTTTGGGGGGACCAAATCAGTCATTCCATTAGTATTTTGAATTTCTGGTGATCAAATACTCTGTTAATGCAACCCAGCACCTGCTCTGCAATTTAGTATTAGACAATTGCCTTGGAAACAGAGATTAGGTGACTTTTCCAGGGTCACGGACTGGATTGTATTAGAGGCAAGAATGTGTCACAGAGGTTGTGTCCTCTGACTTTGAGGATCATTCTCCATACCTTTTACTATGCTGCTGCCCACGTATCATTATTTTAATTTTTGCAGGTGAGGAATACTGAGGCAGCTCTAGAGCCTAAGGTCTTTACATGAGTCCTTGGAAACTGGATCCAAAGTTCAAGGTTCCATTAGTTCTTGCTGCCTATTAAGATGATACCATTTCCATAAGGTTATATTTTCCCAAAATGATACCACTGAAAGAGGTTGCATAATTGAGACAATTGTAAAATATGTACAGAGGTTCCCCCCGATATCCCCCCCCCCCACATTTGCTTACTAACCGGCTTTACCTGGGACTCCTATTTTATTTAACCTGTAAATGGAAACCAGTTTGGGCTGAGCACATCCCCGAAAGACAATTCTCTGTGCTTGTCTCTCCTTGCAACAAATATGTGGTTTGGTGCCCCCTAAAAGGAAGGCTACATGGGTGGTCCTGATTGGGTGGTTTTGCTTTTCTAGCCAAGATTACTAAAGGCCTTGAAGGCCATAAAGCAATTAACATTTCTTAATTTTAGATCAGTGATCAGCCACACTTGAAGGCCAACCCACTTTCCTCAGCCAGAGCTAACTGTAAGGCTTCCCAATCATCCCAGCCCTTCTTTCCTGTGTCTCAATATGGTGGTGGTGGGGGGGGGGTTTTCTGTACCATTTGGTTCGCTGACCTGAGGAGGTCAGTCTGATCCATTTTATTAACAGCTATAAGTGTCACTGTTAATAAACTTATTTTACCCTTCTCTTCCCCCCCAAAGAAAAAAAATCATGTACAGATGCTACAATTTTTTCATTAAACTCAATGTACACATATAATATTTGAAATAGCAAAATACATTGTAATCATGACCGGGCATATTATATTTTCCAAATTTTGGTTATTGAGTCATTCTGGGAAGCACATTTTATAGGGGTGTTCTTATTAGGTTCTTTTGTCTCTCTGAAACCTCATCCAAATAAATAGACCTAATGAACCAATAGGTTAAAAAAAAATCAACCATATATGAGCACCCATCTAATAATAAACACCAAAGCTCAAGATTTGCTGCTATAAAACCAATAACCACACCTTGCAGCTCAATTATACTGAAGGAAACATATCAAAAAAAATGAATCTTTAGTTGTGAGAACTTTCATCTTGCTGTATCTAAAATGTTAATTTTAAGGTATTATATTTCCAGTTAGTGATCTCAGAACCCACAGGGCTTTACTTTCATTAGTCTTTATTTTTCTTGCATGAAGTATGATTCTAGGTCTTTCTTAGTTTTAATTGTCATTGTCTCTGTTTCTTTCCCTCTACTCTCTTAGAATCTTCAGATGCTTCCTCCTTGAAATGTTTACCTTTCTGTTCATTTTTTGAAACAGCCACAGTTCCTTTTTCTTCTTTGCCTTTGAGTTTAGCTGGTGCTTTCTCCACTTTTTTTGCTTTGGCATCAACTTGCTTCACCTTCTCTGGTTTTCCGCTTTTCACTTCCTTCTTACTCTTTTCTTCAGCTTTTGAGCTTTTACTCTTCTTCTCATCTACAAAGAGCAGAAATGGTTGTTTAAACAACTCTCCTCACCAAACAACATATCCCTTTTCTCTTTGGAGCAATGAAATGAGGTTTAAAAAATGAAAGACTTAAAAATAACCTACTTCTTCTTACAGATCTGTTGAAAAGATCATGATAATAAAGCGTGCACAAATAGTCTGAGCCCTATAGAAAATAAAGATATACACCCCTGCTAGGTCTGTACCCAAAAGAAATCAAAGAAAAAGGAAAAAGACCAATATTTATGGTGGCAAAGAATTGGAAATTGAGGGAATGCCCATCAATTGGGAAATGGCTGAAAACATTGTAGTATATCATTACAATGAAATACTTTGTGCTGTAAGAAAAGACACAAAGTATGCTTTCAAAACAGCCTAGGAAAACTTACATGAACTGATACGCAATGAAATGAGCAGAACCAGGAGAACATTGTACATTAATAGCAATATTGTGCAATGATCAGCTGTGAATATTCTCAGCAGTACAATAATCCAAGACAATTCTGAAGGACTTCAGATGAAAAATGCTAATCATCTTCAGAGAAACAACTAATGGAATCTGAATGCAGAACAAAGCACACTTTTTATTATTTAAATTTATTATCCTTGTGTTTTTGTATGTTTGTTGTGTTTCTTGGTTTGCATTTTCTTTTACAACCCGGTTAATATGGAAATGTTTTGCATGACTGCACATATATAATCTACATCAAATTGCTTTCCTTCTCAAAGAACAGAAAAGGGCAGGAGAGAGAAAAAGAATATGGAACCCCAAATTTTTAAAAAAATAAGCTAAAAACTTTTCTTTGCATATCATTGAGAAAAATTAAATGTAAAAAAATAAAAATATAATAAAAGTCAAAGATTATTGTATTGGTCTCTATATATTTTCCACCCATATTTTTAGGGAAATAATATACAGATATACAGTGAAATAGAACAATGTTATAAACCACTCAGGTTTGCCCCAATTAATATTCCAAATATCAATATACCAAAAAAAACCTCTAGTGGAAGACTTTAATTTCTCTATTTTTTTTTGTTGACTTCAAAGACTTTATTCTTTTTGTCAACCCATTTGTAAAATATTGACTTATTACTGAATAATCGGTAGCACTAACAAGCCAATTAATAGGTTTTTAAAGTATTCTCAGCATATGTGTACACATGCATGTATATATATATGTATATATATGTAAGTATGTATGTAGCATTCACGTATTAAGGGCTGTCAAATATCTTTCAAAATGTTTCAAAAATATTTTCAAAGATGCAAATAGGACTTTACTAGTATTTTAAAGGAGCAAGGCCAATTAAAAGGTATTAGCTAATAGAAGGCATATCTAATTTTAAAGAATTTGGCTTTGAAGAAATTGAAAAGGGAGCTAGATTACACAACTACTGTCATCTCTACTGGAAAGGTAGCTTAGGTGGTTAGGTAGTTTTGTGGAAAATACCTCAACATTTAAAGAATTAACCAACCAACATAACTGAAACTTTTTCTATAGACAATCCTATGGAAACATTTTCAGTTCATTGCGGCAAAGAGTAATTTCTAATGTGACAACATAGGAATTACAACATATTTCTAATTCTGATACTGGGCTTATTCACTATGGAGTATGTCAGAACAATGTAATACGTTACCAAAAGAATATGGCGTGTGGAGGTAGCAGAATCCATCAATAAAACATAAGATTCAGAGTCAAAAGATGTGGCTTATGTTTCCTTTTGTGCCTCTTAACATCTGGGAGGTCATGGTAAAAACTATTTGTTTTTATGGGTGTGGAGATGATACTTATGATAATATATGCAAGAGTACTCTGAGATGTTCAGAAGAAACATAATACATAGACAAAATATTATTATTTTGATTTGAATTTGGACTGAGCCACATATAATTTCATGGAAAAAAAATATAAATATATATTGAAAAATAACACTGATTATAGATATCATTCAAGTGGTATACAATCCAGATGGTGATAGATAGGGTGGTCTATACGTGAATGAATATAGCATATTATTGAGACTCAGCATGAAATAGTGAATTGAAAGTAAGGTTGCAAGTGGACAGAGCACAGGTCCTGGAGTCAAGAAAGGACCTGAGCTCAAATCCAGCCTCAGACACTTACTTAGCTGTATAACTCTGAGCAAGTCACTTAACCCCAATTGCCTCCTTCCTCCTCCCTCCCCCCCCCATCCTGGGAAAGCAAGACTTAAAGTGAGAAAGACTTGAGTTCAAGTCCTATTTCTAATAAATGCTAGTTATATGACCCTAGGAAAGTCTTGTAACCTCTCAGTGTCTCAGGCATACAAGTTGTAGAATAAGTACAGATCATTGTTAGAGGGAATTTCTTCACTGAAAGCTCTTTATGCAGATGAAATCAAAGGTCTGGTTCAAAAAAATAAAAATAGTAGTAGTACTAGTTAGCAGTACTAACACATAAAGGTGATACTAAAATTGTGCCAGTAGTTTGTTTTTAGGCTCGGGGGTGCAGGTAACAATATCAGTGTCCAGGAATATAATAAAGGCTGTTAAAAACATTTTGCAGAAATAGAGAATCACTGTTGTTGCCTCCCTACTCAGTTGCTTCATTACAAGAAAAGGCTAGGGAGGTCAGCAACTCGCAGATGCTATCAAAGGACCTATTGGTCTGTTTGGTAAAAACCTTGACTCAGAGAATTAGATCAAAATAAAGGTACTTTAATCTTGTCTGTCTAGACATAAGGTTGGCCGCATTGTGCCCTAAAAGGGTTTTGATAATCATATGTATTGAAAGTGAGAGCTGCTAGAGAAATTTTTTTCTGCTGATTCCTCTATCAAGGACAGAATGGTCAGAATCCTAGACCACAGATCCCTAATAAGAGGAGTTTGGAGTGTGTTTGTGTGAGATAGGCAGGTTAGGTAAGAGAATATTGGGAAGAGAGAATGGACCCTTAAGAATATAGAGTCCAAAGCTTCTCACCACTCCAGAGATGCCATGTTTCTATTAAGAATACAGGTCTACCATCTCTGCTGCTTTCCCCTCCTCCCTCAAAGCCACATCATATTTCGTTTCTTTCTCTTTATCAAGAGATTTAAGTTATTACTTTTTAATGACCTATCCCATCAACCAAGTTTGAAAGAACAGGGCAATCAACGTAGAAAGGTTCAGATGTGCCACAGAACAAGTAAGGCACAGAGAGAGACATAGTCTCTCTCATATTGTTGTTGTTTTGAAAACAACAACAACAAAACAACAAAGCCCTTTCCAGATTTCATATAAATGTTTAGCTTCATGTTGGCTCAATATTGTGATGTCTGAGGCTGATATTTTCTATACCAAACTAGTTTCAATAGCAAATTGGTACCAACTTTAAATAAAGTTATGGTCAAATTATTCATTTAAACTCAGAATTTCTCTTTCTTTTAAAATCTACATCTATCTATCTATCTATCTAGTAAAAAAAAAAGCATTCTTATAACTTGAATTGGTGGGCTAACCCTTGCTTTCTTTCTGTTTATCTCTAACTTTATATCTTGATCTATTGATAGACATATATTTAGCTCTACCTTTATATCTAGATTTATCCAAAAGAAAAAAAGATAGATGGACAGAGAGGGAAGATAAAGAAATCTAATTTTTTCAGTCTATCATTTTCAATTATATTAATGTTTTTGGCTATCTATGATCAATATACAACCAATTACAGCACTTTACAATGTCTATGAAGCCTTAGATCTACAAAAAGTAGGAATTACATTAATAAAATAACTTCCAGATTTGTTATGCCCTTTAATTATCCTGTCATATTTGGTGGCTCTTATATATGCTTTTTGAATGTTCACAATTGTAAACTTTATTTTGAACATACATGAATCAGTCAGTTCAAAAGCATTTAATAAGTGTCTACTCTGGTCCATGCAGTAGGTTAAGCTGAGGAAATTTAAAAAATGGTAAAACACAGTCCTTGGTCTCATAGATTTCCCTTCTAAAAGGGGGGGAGGAAGAACAACAGTACACAATTATGCACAACCTATATGTGTGTGTGTATGTGTATATATATATATATATACACACACACATATATACACACATATATATACACACACATACGTGTGTGTGTATACATTTATATTTATATATATATGTATGTATGTATGTATGTATGTATGTACAGGATAAATTGAAGATAAGTGACAGAGAAAAGGCACTAGTATTAAGGAAGAGTCCAGAATTCTATTATTATGCACATTGATCCATATCAATTTTCAAAACCTATCTGGAAGTATAAGTGGATTCATATAACTATTATTCTATTGGCTTATTCACACATCAACTTTTTGTTAAAAATATACAAAATCATGAAATAATCACTAGCAATTACCTTTGGATAGTGTTCTCGCTTCTGGTTTTTCTTTTTTCTCAGGTTTATCTTTATGACTTGCTAGAAGAGAAAAGAAATGGTTGTGAGGTTGAATCTAAGAATTAATAATTACCAAGGGTTCAAGTCACATGAGCTAATTTCTTTTTTCACATTAATAATAAGTAACATTTGTATTATGTTTTAAGGTTTGCAAAGAACTTCACACATATCTCATTTGAATCCCACAAAAGTTCCACATTAGGTGTTATTTTTACTGCCATTTTATGGATAATAAAACTGGTGACTCTTAAAGCAAAAACAACTTAAGATGAATGAATGATAATGGGGGGAATTTATATTTTGGGCCAGGAAATGATCTGTTCAACTAATTCTTAAACCCACTCTTGGGGTTGGGTTCCAGGATTACAAAGGGGAAATATTGTTTATTCCTCCTGGTATTAGAATCCAATGAATTCCCAACTAATGCTCCTATTATATCCTGCATAAGTTTCTGTCAATAGATCTTCCTTGCATTTCAAACACATTTAGGAGGGTAGCCCATGTGACAACCTCAGTCACTGCTTTATCCCTAATGAGAAGTGATACGGTTTAGTGGATGAAACACAGGACATGAAGTCAGAAACACCTGTACTTGAATCACCTCAGTTGGTAACTATGTAGTCCTCAACAAGACAAACACTCTGGAAACCTTATGTGTTACATAAATATGAGCTTTTATTTTTAGTGAGAGTGATAGTGAATCTCTTCACAAATAAAGGATGAGAACAAGTAGAGCATTGCATGCTACTCTTAAATGTTTCTGACCCGAGTTCTGTATATTAAACTATATTAGCACATAACATGGGAGAGGTGATCACAGTAGATGAAAAGAATAATGGTTTTCCGAGGCAAATGGAGTCTCCAAATAGGAATTCCACCTCAAAGAAAAGTGAGTAGCTATCAAGGAGAGAGCTAGAGTCAAGAGGACTGCAGTATACAATAGGCATTATGCAATAGTTGTTGCTGTATGTGAGCTGATATACTATGCCTTAGCTTTAATCTAATACATTAATTATAGGATCTGTAATTTCATCAGTAAAGGTACATACCCTCTATAAATTAATTGTTATAGAGTTTTAGAAAAAAATAAACAGCAAAGGGTTGGGGGGAGGGGTTAATGGGTTATCTTGTATCAAGCAACAAGGGTTCTGGGTGGGAAAGTTAATTTATGGGGATTGTAGTCTGAATAATTTTTGTTCATGAATATTTTTATTTCAGTCACATAAAATATTGTAGAGTCTCTCCAGTATTTAATCATTCATACATCAACCTTCAGTATTATCTTACAGGTTCCTCTAGCCATTTGGTTTAGTGTACAAATTCTGGGTATCAGGGATCAAACACTATACAATAGTATTTGAATAGATACATTCATAGTGCATTGGAAAGTATGAGAGCTTGTTAGAATGGTACTATCTAAACCTGGTTTCTAATCCCAATTCTTCCATTAAGTAACAGTATGGTGTCAAATCCATTATTTCACTTATCTGGGCCTTTCTATTCTTATCTATTTAAGAAAAGGGTTTGGGGTGACTAGGTGGTGCAGTGAATAGAGCACTGGCCCTGGAGTCAGGAGGACCTGAGTTCAAATCTGGCCTCAGACACTTAACACACACACACACACACAAAACTAGCCGTGTGACCTTGGGCAAGTCACTTAACCCCAATTGGCCTCCAAAAAGCAAAAAAAAAAGAAAAAAATAGAAAAAAAAAGAAAAGGGTTCAACTATATTCTTCCTGATAGCCTGGAATTCACTGGTAAACATATAACAACTGGGTCTTTATGGGGAGATGTATGCATGACATAGCTTTAAATTCAATCTGTATATCAACATTGTCTCCAACACTTTCTTAAGTCTAGGCCAGTCTCCTGGCCAATGAATAAATGAATGAATGAATGAATGAATGAATGAATGAATGAATCCCTGAATTGTAGCATTTCCTGATTCCTGAGGTGCAAAAGTTCACTCTGAAATTTTAATAATCAGCTGGTACAGGAGGTGGTACAATCTGGCTCCAGCACATTCATGTTGGATTCCTTTCCAGTGCAAAAAAAGAAAATTATTGATTGAGTGCCTAGGGGTTGGTGATACTCAAATCATTTATTCACATCAAATCAACAGCTACTAGACCCAATAGGAAATGAATTTCTTATTGCAATTATAGCTGTGATTACTGAAGGATGGCACTTCCATAAAAAGTACCCATCAATTAATTTTTTGTGAACTTTGAAATGTTTAACTACTTGATTATTTATTAAGTACTGTTTGCTATTTTTGAGAAAATTTTTACAAACATGTGAAATAGATCATTCTCTTACAATTACAGAAGTCAGATTATTCGATAAAACCTCAATTTTCCACAACCTACAGTAATTTAAAAATTATAAATTGATTTCCTTAGATTCTTTAATATATTCTCTGTCAAATCTATGCTTTCTCTCCCCAAGTCCCACTGATGGGATCAAACAGTGTGTCCAAGGACCATAAGCTGATTTTAACCTTGGTGAAAAAAATAATTAGAATGATAAATCTGCTTAGCACTTAGGTGAGGCAGTGGGTAGAACCGACTGAACCAGGAAGACTTGAGTTTGAATCCTGCCTTAGATACTAGATAGCTGTGTAAGCCTGGGAAAGTATATAAACTCTCCCTGACTTAGTTTCATCAACTGTAAAATAGAAATAATAATACCAACCTACTTCCCGGGGTCATTGTGAGAATCATATGAGTTAATAATAAAGCATTTTGTAAACCTTAAAGTGCTAGCTATTATTATTATCAATCACACCACTGTAAACATTACGTTTAATTGGGGGGATCATAATAATACAGTATGAATTCAGTCTTTGAAGTAAAATGGCTGTTGCTTTAGGCGATCATCACACATAAATGATCTGTGATGGTTATATTTTGCCAAGGTAGTTATATAAACTTTCTGAAACAGAGTAAATCTCCAGAGTTTGGGAAAATAAACAACTTGCTAATGTAATTTGTGTATTGTGTGTTATAAATTACAATGTCCAGTGGTTTTTATTCCATTTCAAATATAAAATATTTCTTCCAGTAGATCTTGCTAAAATTCTAATCAAAATAACTAGCTCATAAATTTCTACCTCTGAAAAAAACAGTAAGAACATGATGAATTTGAGGGAGCAGGATTCTGAAAGGGCTGGCTTTTATATACTGCTATCCTACCAACTGTTGGGATCCATGTGACTAAAGGAAAGTGGTGCTGGGAGTTACCATGCAGTAAGGCTTTAAAGTGGCTTCAGTTTTTAGCACCCCATTTTCAAACTTTCACATTTTTTAATATCTTCTTACCACTTCATGTAGTATATGTAGAGAAAAGAAAAGGAATGAACACAAGCGCTAGACAAGAAAATTAATGGAGGAGAGATAGAGAGAAAGAGAGAGACACACAGAGACAGAGACAGACACAAACACAGACACAGACAGATTCACTAATGTATATTTGGTAGAGAGAATCAACTACATTATTACAATTAATGTTTTTCCTAATAACATTTAAGAAATCATTGAAGATGCAGTAAGAATTCAACTCTATATTTTTCAAGAATAGGAATAGCAATGAACTTCATAGTTGCTAGTAAAATTTAAATAGAAAACATGCTTAGAATAGTCAATCCCAGGCATTTAAGGAAAAAGTTAAAAATAATTAAATTTCAGTTTTTAATGGAAATTTCTTTTTACAGATATGGTCCAAATCATCATTCCAAGTGCAAGCATGTCAAAATCCCACTGATTTTCCAAACATAGTCTTGTTGAAGGTTTAGAGATTAATGTAGCTAGCTGAAGAGCCATGAAAAGCAGAATTAGAATACCTCTCCCCAGCAACTGCCATTACATTCTCCCTCATCAGTATAACAAGCAGCCATTTCTACTACCTCTTCCTGAATTTCCACTTACTAAGTCATATGATATGAATGACCAGGGTTTAAAATGACTGAGCTATATTGACTAGAACAGGATTCTCCATTCATACACTATTATCATGGATGCCTTAGTAGCTTATCTTGCCCTATGCAAGAAACATGGACAATATTTAAAAGTTATAAGTATATGTGTTATAATTGGTATGGCTATCTATTAACTAGAAATGTATGTCTATGACCTTTATACAATTTCTTTAGTACAACTTTTTTTTTAATTTGGGGAATTTCCTGAAAAACTCAAAATTTAAAGAGTAGTGAATCTTCCTTTATGTTTGAAAAAAGTATAACTATCAAGATCTTGGTTACAAAAATCCAAAAACCTGAATAACATAATTATAAAGTAATTATGTCATTACATCTGAATATACCTAGCCTGAAATTTAAGCAAAGGTTGTTAATACATTTCAGTACTTCAAAAACCCATGATTTAATAAGGGTGGATAGTCTATCCACTGATAGACTGTGACTCTTCAGTGATCATAGATGATCCTTAAGAATTGTTATAGTCAAATATTTTATCATACTGTTTCCAACCTGGTATGTATCTCCTCTAAATTTGTAAAGGCTCTTTCTCAGATTACATGAATATTATCTTTCACTGAAGCCAGTACTTGAGGTCTTTCCAAACTGGCAGGCCCTGCCAGAGATAATATTTCACTGGTATAACCTTTTGAGAACCCAGGGGCATCTCCAGACTGAGGCATAAAAGGAAAACTTTATTGGAAGATACAGTTCACTAAGAAAAAAGCAAGTGGGCACTCCTTTATCAATAGATTTGAAGATGAACATATGAAAGTCATTTAGATCAGCAGTTCTCAACCTGTGGGTTATGTTCAATTTGTAACAGTGAAAATACATCCTGCATATCAGATAGATTCATAACAGTAGCAAAATTACAGTCATGAAATAGCAATGGAAATAATTTTATGGTTGGATGTCACCACAACATGAGGAACTATATTAAAGGGTCACGGCATTAGAAAGGTTGAGAACCACTGATATAGATCATCACTAGGAAAAATAATTTAAAAAGAAAACATTTCAAAAATAAATGCTCAAATGTGAAGTGAATAAAGGAAATAAGATGCAAATATCTTCAAAAGAATTTTTAACTATCAGGCTTTTGCGCCTCTAAAAGAATAATTTTTGATGATCTAGGATTTCAGTGTGGGTTATTTCTATACTGTCATAAGATTTCAACCACTCTATACCTTAGTAGACATGTTCCATGAGTTGTGGTGAGCTAAGATGCAAGGAAGGAAGGAAGGAAGGAAGGAAGGAAGGAGGGAAAGAAGGAAAGAGAAAGAGGAAAGGAATGGAACAAGGAAGAAAGGAAGAAAAAGGGAGAGAATGAGGAGAAGAAGGGGGAAAGGGAGAGACAGACAAGAGGCAGGCAGGCAGGCAGGCAGGAAGGAAGGAAGGAAAGAAGGAAGGAAGGAAGGAAACAATGAGGGAAAGGATGGACCAAGAAAGGAAAAAAAAAGGAAGGAAGGGAGGGAGAGAAGGAAGGAAAGAAAGAAAAGTGTTGTCACCTAAGAATTATAGAGCTAGAGCTAGAAGGGTTGTCAGAGATATTCTAGTCCAAATCCCTAATTTTAGGGATGGAAAAATTAAATGTCAGAAAGGTTAAGTGACTTCCCAAGGTGCCACAGATGATGTCAGAAATGGGATTTGAATCCCAGACCCTTTATTCTTAAATCCATGTTCTTTCCACTATAATGTGCTTTCCATGGGCAGGCAGGTTGGTCTTTAAACAATGTAGACACATATTTTTTGCTGAGGTCAAGGGAGGGAATAAGCATTTATATAGCACCTACTAAGTGTCAGAAACCGTGTGAAGCACTGAACAGCTACAGGACTATGACTGATGGCTTTTCAGAATGGCAGAATATCCCAGAACTAGCCCTCTATTGTAGATCATAGATCACTTTCCTAATCCATCAGAGTAAGACTCTAGTGAGATTCTTCTATAGTTTGGGACTCCTGAACTATGAATCAGTAAAAATCAAACCCAAAGGGTCTAAACAGAAAACAGAGGGCAAAAAGATCTGAATAAAGAAGTACGTCAAAAGTAAAATAAAATTATATAACAATAATAATCCTCTACCTACCTTTCTTTTCTGGTTTTTCTTTTTCTGATTTTTCTTTGTGAGTTACTGTAAAGGAATAAATAATATATTTTATTAAAATGGAAATGATACATTATAAAGTGATGTAAAAGATTTTAGAGTGCTAGAGATTTTTAAAATTGCTTATTTAATAATTGTCAACAAACACAAACATTTGTGGGTTTATGCTTGTTAAAAGAGAGGATATCTATCTACTTAGAGGATAGGAAATAAATGGGTGTGTAGAATAAGATGTAAAAAAAGTATCAAAAACACTTTTATTTTTATTCATTTTGAAATTAAATACATAAAGACAAAATAAGAACACTTCCATGTACACAGGGCATAATCAAAAGGGGATTCAATATAAAACCATAAATTTCCATTTCACACTGTGGCTGCATTTTTAACCATACAACAAATACTACACATCATTTTCCAAGCTACACGGTTTTCTAGTGTTCCCTCTAAGTTTTCTTTTGTTCTCTGCTGTGCACTTTTTGTCCTTCCCTCCCCAACTCACCCTAGAGAAGGATACAATTAGATACAAATATTTGTATATATGTAAAACCATAATATACATATTTCTATTTATCATCTAACACCACTTTTTAAAGTATTCAGAAGAAAACAGAAAATTATAGAATGATATCTGAACAAATGTATAAATTCATTACTTTGTTGAATAAAATCTGTATAGGTCATATGGTACTAATGGCATCATGAAATCCCTGTTCAGTTCATGCTAGGCATTGGGGACTTTTCTAATGTTTATAGATTTCTTTTCTTTCTTCCAATTTTAATCAAGAAGCAAGAGTAGACTGTTAATAAAACCAATATTAATAGAGAAGAGCCCAACAGGGTAAGAGAATACCTCTCAGCTCTTTCAAGCCTCCAACCATTTCTGGCAATGGAATGTGAAGCTCTGAAAGATGATGAGAAAAGCTTTTTTTGTATTTCCACACAACAGTCAAAGTAGCCAGACTTCGATGTTCTCTCTCTGTCCCTCTGTCTCTGTCTCTGTCTCTCTGTCTCTGTTTCTCTCTGTCTCTCTCTCTGTCTCTGTCTCTCTGTCTCTCTCTGTCTTGGTCTTTCTGTCTCTGTCTCTCTCTCTGTCTCTTACACACACACACACACACACACACACACACACACACACACACACACACCCCAGTGTCATAATGACCAGTTAGGGACAGAAAGAGATATAAAATTTATTGAAATCTACTCCTACTTTGCTCATTATTTTATCTTTTAGGTTATTTTTAACAATACCTATAACTCATACTTTAGCATTTTAAGATTTCTAAAACTTAAGTTACCTATTTGTAAAGTGAGAAATATAAGTCTTATTATCCCCATTTTATATATAAAAAGAAGCAGAGTGTTTAAATGATTTGCTCAGTCATCCACCTAAAAGTATCAGAGCTATGACTCATACCCAGGTCTTTTAGCTCTAAAGCCAAAAGGATTTATTGTCAAAATATTTGGCCAGCAAGTTGGCATACCCTTGCTTGTCCAAAGGCTGGCCTTTCCCCAATCGGGACTTTCAGCTCAACTCAGTTCTAAGAGTTCCTCTCTAACTGTCCCCATATGGCTCTCCCTGAAGCTCTCTGCCAGCTGCCAGGTGCCCTTTTGAGTCTAGTCAAAAGACTCTTTGATATCATATCAAACTATCTTTGCTAAACTTCCAATAAAATAATAGTATGCCACAGAAGAAGGAAATAAATGGAGTTATACAGATCTTTATGGGTATATTATTCCATTTGATTCTCAAAACAATCTTTTGAAATAGATAAATATCCAATATTATTATCCCATTTTGAAGATCAGATAATGAGGCCGTAAGAAATGAAGTGACTACCCAAAGTGAGTATCTTTTAACTCCTTTTCTAACATTTTTTCCATAGGTGTAAATAGAACATGGGTTGTATGTCCTAGCACACTTTACAAGATCATTAGTATTTGTCCTTTCGTTAGACTTGCTTAGGGTACTGATGCATATTTTCACTAATGAGACACCAACACAGAACTTGTTTAGCTGAGATTTTATAGTATGACTCAGATAAAACAATAATATAATAATAACAGTAAAAAACAACCTTTTTAAAGCTCCTCCAAGAGTAACAAGTTTGGCTGTGATAAGCCATTCTTTCTATACCTTGATTAGAGGCATTCTCAAGAGAATGCCTTGTCTATCTTTCTGCCTCCAGGAAGGACTGGCCCTAACCCACCTCAGACAGATGGTTGTCCATTCTATTCAAGGCTTTTCAGATTGATGGGCACATGGACATAAATGAGAGAATTAATACAAAATCAAAAGAGCAACTGGGCTGAATTCAACCTCAGATTAGCATATTAATGCCTTATCCTCACTGCCCTAGGGAAGGTCTGGTACCTCCTAGTGTAAGTTTTGATTTGCAGACCCAGTTACTGTACATTGAAATTTCATTATCCTCAGAAGTGGCAGCATAATACTGCTTAGAGAAGCAGCTGTACCTAAGTACCCCAGGGAGCTCTTCAAAATGGAAACCGGCCACTACAGCATCTTGGGAGGAAACTTCAAGCACAGGGGAGATTAAGCAAACTCCAAGTCGGTGTATTTCTCTCATCAAAAACTACCATAAGAATCCAATCCAACTTCAGCACTAGAATCATTCTGACATAAAACTAATTTGCAGTAGTAACCACTCTCTTTTTGTGCCTCTTAGCTTGGATTCAACATCTAAAAATATAAAACTGGAGGGAAAAACAACAGAAACAAAAAAGAAAAACACCAACAACATCAAGCCTTCTTGCTACGGACACAGTTTGACAAGTTACATATTAGCTGGTACATATTTAGCTCAGGACAAAATAAGCTTTTTGCACCTGCTAGAGCTTAATTTGTTTGTCATCCTTATTTATAAGACACAAAAGTCCCTTAACCATGCTGATAATTAAAAACAAAAGGAGTCCGCCATTTGGAATGGTTTTAATATTTGGCGAGCAATGTGGCATAGCTCTGCTTGTCCAAAGGCTGACCTTTCCCCAACCAGGACTTTCAGCTCGACTCAGCTCCAAGAGCTCCTTCTAACTGTCCCCATATGGTTCTCCCTGTAGCCCTCTGCCAGCTGCCTTAGGTTCTTTCACAGTACTCTTGGCCCTGAATGCTTGCCAGCTGGATTGGGTGTCCTTTGCTGAAATAGAACTAAGTGCTAACAATGAGCCTGACCCTACAATTCTTAATCAGACACAATACCACTCCCCAAGCTACAGCTGGAATAGAAGGAATCTTGGTTCCTGAGTCAGGCCAGGCTACTTTATTCCCCTCTCTTTTCTTAGTGATTGAATCAGAAGTGTGAAACCAGATTTTAATAGCCCCTCTGAACACTGAGTTATTCTGAGGTAGTACCATTCTTCATTTAAGATCAACTGATTTTAATTAAACAAAGTTCTTTCTCATCAACTACTCTCACTTAGTCTTCACAGGCTCAGGGAGACAAAGTTCACCAAAGCAGAAAATTATGAAGAGTGGGGGAAAAACTTGTATTTCCTTCTCAAAACTGGGAACATGGTAGATACTCAAAGGTGAGCAGGGATAATCTAAGTGAAATACAGTAGCTTCATTTTAGAGATGGGTGCTGTACAATGAGATCTTATTTAATATTACTTTTAACGAAGATTTTACCTTGTAACATTTTCTTCCCTACCTTTGTTCTCTTCTTTTCTGAATCTCCCATCAAAAATAGTATATTCAAAAGCTTTTTTTTTGCATTGATGAAATATTTGCATATTTTGCTCAAACAAAAGTGAAATTCATAAAGATATGAAAGAGTGAATTCACAGTACACTTTTAAAACGCTAATGGTGTAGAGCCAGGTCTCATCTACCACTGAACATGATCCTAGATGATTCCAGATAGCTAAGCTAATTTGGGGTGACAAATCCTGGGCTCCAATATGCATGCTTTGCACATCTAAAGAGTGAAAGCTGAAAGACTACTGAATCTGAAACTTTCCTGACACTTTTTGTTATCTTTCCCTACTCTTATAGGCATGATTCCAAAGCCAGCACTCTCTTAGTTCAGGTTCAATGTTGGGACAAAATAAGGCATGCCTGGGTGACTGATCATTTACCAAAAAAAAAGTTTACTTTGTTAGCAAGGACATGGTGGCATTTGGTTTCTCTGGACACTGTTCCCTTCATGTACATATAGAAATGTCAAGTCATTAGGATCAATCATCAGGGTATAATGACTCCCTTGGTCTAAGAGGCCCTGAACCCACATGTCTTAGACTTTTTATTGGCCTTGGGTTAGGAAGCTGTGCCAGAGAAATGGGACCTCTCAGGTTTTATGAGTGGAAGAAACTTCCCCAGGGAAGTCACTAGGGAAGGTCCAAGAAAACTATGTGGGGGATGAAAACTGTGTTTGGATAAGGGGAGATACTTCAGGAAACTGAGATCCTACCATACCTACCAAGTAGATTTACAATTCTGAATGTCACAAAAACTATAGAATTTAGATCTTAGAAGTCATCTAATTCAAGTCACCCATCTCATAGATGACATAACATAGGCCCAGGAAGGTTGACTCACTTGCCAAACATTAGACAAACTGTGAATTGGACCTAAGATCTCCTAACTCTCAGTCCAGTGTTCTTTCTACATCCTACAGTGCCTTTCCTGTATCATGTTACATCAATGGCTCAATTCAAACTTGATAGTTAAGAGATTTTCATTCCAAAGTAAAGTAGATAGTCCTAGGAATGAATTATATTATTTATAAATGTAAGTTTCTTTATTGTAATAAAACTCCACTTATAACTAAATAGATATCTGGCAAATACACTGTTACGTCTTCGATTGCATCCAAGATTTTGGACTCTGAAGTAAATTTTTTCTCTCTAATTATTCTTATATCTTAGATGCTGACTCTATAAAATACTAGTGTGATGCTTCTTTATGGCATAAATGGTCTATGGTCACTTATGCCCAGATTATGTCAGCAGGATACAGGTACAGGCCAGTTCTACTGCCCGGAAAAATGCTTCAGGAGGATGGAGTGGTAACAAACTATAGGCCAAATTAACTATTTATGGAGGGGAAGCTCATTCCCAGTAGGTTAGCCAATAGATTATTTTTTTTTAAATTGCACCCCATGACATAAAGAAAAACATAATCCTGAGTAGCTCCAGTCTTCAGCAGCCCCCTCCTGCTTCTTACATGACAGAAGTGATGTTAGAAAAGTGACAGAGGACACTAATCACTACCAAGGTTTTAGGGCATCTATGAATATTAATATAACTTTGGAGAGTAGCTTATAGATTTTTTGCAAACTGAATTTAGCAAAAATTTAGTGAGAAACTTAGTTAAACAAAATCACATCAAATCATTAAATCTAAGTATGGAACTGGAAAGAAGAAAATGAAAAGATGATAACTTTAAAAGTATCTGCAAAGATTTAATGACAAACTATGTTTTCCGTCAGTGAAAATAGATCAAAGCATTTCGACAATAACATCATTGTCCCCAATGTATAGCGTGAAAAAAGTAGAAATGGTCCAAGAAAACAAATACAGGAAGAACAGGTAGATCTATACCACGTATATGCAAAGGAAGTTCATGGTTTAACGGACACAATTTTGAGGATCTTGAGAGATTGCTTAAGTGTATGATAAACAAAAATCTGAGAAAGCTTCAAAAATGATAGTTTGCAATGGACCACATTTTGTACTCAGGTTGACTGGAAAGTATACAAAATATAAAATCTCACTTTGGGGACTATAGAGAAAAAATCAGCTTTCAGAAAGCAGCCTGCTATTAATAAATCAATATTATGGAAGTTTTCTTGATAGAAATAACTATTCAATGACCTGGTAATTAACAATTCATGCATAACTATGGGGGAGTGTGTGAGAATCTTTAGCTAAGAAAGAAGAGGTCACAAAAAAGATGTAAAATTTTGATTACATTATATTTGACAGGTTTAAATAAGCAAAATCTATGAAGCTAGGATAAGAAAGCAAATAATTGGAGAACAATTATTGTATCAAATATCTCCAGCAAGTGTCTAGTGTCCAAGATACATAAGATATTAATACAATATGTGAACCAAAAACCATTCCCTAGTGAATAAAGATTGCTCCAAATTATTAATAATCAGAAAAGTGCAAAATAAAACTAAAACAATCAGAGATTTTGCCTGATACTTAGCAAATTGTCAAAGATAACCAAATATTGAAAGTGTCACTGTTAGAGAGGCTTCATGGTGACTGGCACACTATTACATTGTTGGTGAAGCTATGAATTGACCAACAATTAGGAAAAGCAATTTGAAATAAATTTTAACAATTATTGAAAATGTTTAATCTAGACCCTTTGCCCCTTAAATCCTGCAGCTATGCAGAATCCTGAAAAAGATCAAAGGAAGAGCCTATATACACCAAAATAATCAAATAAGGACCTTTTTTTGGGTAGCAAAGAACTCGAAATAAAGCACATAGTTATTAACTGGGGAATGTTTAGATAAACTGTGGTATATCAGTATAACTGATAACTTAAGAAACAATGAACAGAAAGAATTAAGAGAAGAATAAGAAAATGCATATAAACTTAAAATGTGAAGTAAGCAGAACCAGGAAAAACTATACACAATGAACATATTGTAAACAAAACTGAAAATTTTGAAAAGATTGGTCAACATTTCTCTGTCCCTTTATTACAGAGTAAAGGGAACTATGGTTATGGAAAATAATGCATATTATAGAGGTGTTGCCAGACATCGATTTGAAGCACAGAAGCATCTTAGTCCAATAAAATTAATTGAGTGAATAATCTCCACTTCATACCATGCATAAACAAGGAGGATTCTAATTGTTTTTTTTTTCCATGTGTAAACAATTACTATAAAAATAGGTGATAATACAACTCTAGGTAGAATGCTCTTACCTACTTTGACTTGTATGGGCTATTCTTTAAGTCATAAAATAAAGAGTTTTTAAATAAAGAAAAAAAGGGAAAAATCCTTATAATAGAGAATAGAGGAGAAACGTAGGACTACCAAAGGAGTTCCAGAATTCATGAATGAACATATCTCATGTCACCCTTGAGGGTGTGTCTGCTGGAGTTTTAGGTTATAGCCATATATTTTCATGGATTAGCAACCAAATCATTCATTATATGCTTGAAACATTTTTGAGACAAGTAATACACTTTAGATACATGCTATGTCTCAAAGGAAAACACTCCTTATTCTCAAACTGAATTACTGTGCATGGTCCAGACTGCGAAGCTAACAAAATGGTTTGTTTTGAGATATTTTTTTTTTCTAGAGCAAAGTGGAAAGGAAATAGGATCTCTTGGACAGATGAAGAAGGCAGTTACTCAAGTTTAATGGTAAAATTTTAAAAAATAACACGTCTCAAAAAGTTGAAAGATTTCAAGAATGTCACTTTTTTGTGAATGATTTGATTGACACAAGCCTTTCTAATCCTTTCTAACAAGGTTCATAAAATTTCCTAGTTTCCTACTTGGGTCACATCTTCTTAAAAAAATATGGAGGGGCGGAGCCAAGATGGCGTAGCAGCAGCAACATATCGCAGCTCTCACATAGCCACCCCAAAATACCCATAAAACAGGACTCTAAAGCAATCCTAGAACTCCAAAACGCACACAAAGATACTTCCGACTAAAGTCAGCTCAGCTACAAGGAACCATATCAGCACTGCGAACCAAAACCAGCCTGGCCTGAAGCTGGGGCTGTGCCCTGGGGGCGGCTGGACGGGAGGAGCTGAGGAGCCTCTCAGGTGAGCGGAATTAGCAGCAGCTGCAAGTGGGGATTGTGAAAGGGGGAGATAAGAAGTCCAGCCAGAAGGCCTCCAGAGCAGAAAAGTGAAAGGCAGAGGTTTTGCACCCGCCTCTGCGTTGTAGCTTCCCGCCCGCGGCCTGCAGACAGCAGGGGGACTTAGCGATTGTTCTCAGGCCAGTGCTCTCGCATTGAGCGGCCTGGATCCAGATCTCCATCTTGGGCCTCCATCTTGGAGTCTTTATTATCCAGGCAGCCAGAAGTATTTAGGAAGACTCCCAGCATCCTCCTGAGAGCTACAGCAGCCGGGAGGACCCCAGCGATTTGGGACAGAGCTTTCCCTTCTGGAAGCAGACCCCCACAGAGATTTAAAAAAAAATCACAGTCTGAAGAACCATGAGTAAGAATAAGCATAAGAAGCAAAGTAAGAACAGCTCCCAAACCCTTGATTCCTTCTTTGGGGAAAAGAAAGATCATGGG
>CM053584.1:282858411-282900926 GCA_028627135.1 Pseudochirops cupreus
TCATCCTGTGCCCTCTATCTATGTATACATGTACATACATATGCCCATACTCACATATATATTTATACACACATATACCCTCCTAAACATACATATATGTGTATGTATACATATATATACACATACATATATATACATATATATGTAACCTTAAACTATCTCCTACTGAGAAAAGTCTTATGAGTTACAATTATCTTTTTTCCATGTAAGCATCTAAATAGTTCAACTTTAATATGTTCCTTATTTTCCCTGTTTACCTTCTCATGCTTCTCTTGCTTCTTATATTTGAAAGTCAAATTTTCTGTTCAGCTCTGGTTTTTTCATCAAGAATGCTTGAAAATCCTCTATTTGATTGAATGACCATATTTTCCCCTGAAGCATTATACTCAGTTTTAATGGGTTGGTGATTCTTGGGTTTAGTCCTAGCTCCTTTGACCAGAATGTCATATTCCAAGCCCTTCAATGCCTTAATGTAGAAGCTGCTAGGTCTTGTGTTATCTTGATTGTATTTCCACAATATTCAAATTGTTTCTTCCTGACTGCTTGCAGTATTTTCTCCTTGACCTGGGAACTCTGGAATTTGGCTATAATATTCCTAGGAGTTTTCTTTTGGTGATCTTTTTCCAGAGGCAATCAGTGAATTCTTTGAATTTCTTCTTTGCCCTCTGGTTCTAGAGTATCAGGGCAACTTTGCTGGATAATTTCTTGAAAGATGGTGTCTAGGGTCTATTTTTATCATGGCTTTCAGGTAGTCCAATAATTTTTAAATTGTCTCTCTTGGATCTATTTTCCAGGTCATTCATTTTTCCAATGAGATATTTCATATTGCCTACTATTTTTTCATTTGTTTGTATCTGTTTTATAGTATTTTTATTTCTCATAAAGTCATTAGCTTCCATTTGCTCCAATTTAATTCTGAAGGAATTATTCTCTTCAGTGAGCTTTTGAAATTCCTTTTCCATCTGGCAAATTTGGCTTTTTAAGGCATTCTCCTCATTGGCTTTTTGGGCCTCTTTTGCCGTTTGAATTAATCTATTTTTTAAAGTGTTAATTTCTTCAGTATTTTTTTGGGTCTCCTTTAGCAGCCTATTGACTCACTTTTCATGATTTTCTTGCATGATTCTAATTTCTCTTCCCAATTTTTTCTCCACTTATCTTACTTGATTTTCAAAATCCTTCTGGAGCTCCCATGGCCTGTAACCAATTCATATTTTTTTCTTGAAAGCTTTTGATGCAGGAGTTCTAACTTCATTGTCTTCCTTTTCCATTCCATGTTTTGATCCTTTTTGTTACCAAAAAAGGAATCTATGGACTGATTATGTTTCCTCTGCATGCTCATCTTGCCAGCCATTTACTTGGCTTTTGAGTTCTTTGCCACAATAGAACTCTGCTTCAAGAATGGAGAGAGCTTTGTCCCAAATCACTGGGGTTTTTGCAGCTCCCAGAGGTATTAGGAGGGCACCCTCTCTACAGCCCCCACAAATTCTGTAACACTGTCCACACACCCCAGGACCACCACTCAAGATTGTGATCCAGATACAAGCAGGTTAAAGCAGGAGTGATTACCCTCTGAATGGTAGCTTGGTCCCCCTACTTTGATCTGCTGACCAGGAGCTCTGGAGGTAGCCATGTGGCAGCAGCTGCAGCCATGGTGGTGGCTCTGCCACTTCTCACCCTGGGGGCAGGTGCTGGACCCTGCTCTTTTGTTCCCCTGTTCCAACAGAGTTCCACACTGACCTTTTATTTTTTCTTTGGCACTTATGGGTTGAGAAGTCAGGAACCTGCCACGGCTGTTGGTTATTCACTTTCCTGAAATCTGCTCTTGGTGCCACTGGTCAGGGCCACCCTGGGGCCAGAACCACGCAGTTCAGGTGGGACTGTCCTTAGTTCCCAGTGTGCATGGTAGTCCCTTCCTGTGTGCCTGCCAGGCTGCCTTCAGCAGGACATTTGTTTCTCTCTGTCACTTTGTGGGTTCTGTAGCTCTAAAATTTGTTTACAGTCATTTTTTCCAATGTATTAGAAGTGATTGGAGAGGGAACTCATGACAAGTTTGTGCTTCTACTCTGCCATCTTGGCTCCACCCCCAACTTGACCTTTTTCTAAAGGCTATGTACCACTCTTCACACCCTATCACAATTAAGTTTCCTTGTCTGATTTCACCATCCTATTTTTGACTCAACCTGTTCACAACTCAACCCCATTCCTTACTACTAGGCCCTGCCCCTGCCTTCTTTTTTAAAAGAATGGATAATTTGCCAGTTGCCCTTCGCATTTCCTCTCCTGAGGCAAATTTTCAGTCCTTGGGCAGTTTTTTAATTGTCCCATTAATTGATTACAGTTTTCCCAGTTCTACTACTTGTACTGAGACCTTAGACAAATCACTTCATTTCTCTGATTCATTTTCTACATCTTAAAGAAAAAAAGAAAGCAAGAAATGGTTGAATTGGATAATTTCTAAGATGCCTTAAAATTCTAAAATGATCAGATTTTATGAAATGCATCATGGAAAGTGAATAAAAATTAAGACAATAATGAGAGAAATATCTGATTTCCCCCAAATCATGATTCTCTCCTACAAAAATACTCTGAATAAAGTATCTGATTTCTCCAAAATCAGCTACTCTTTCAAAAACACCTACTACAAAGTATTCATACCTTTCAAAGTCAGATTTACTTCACGGCCCTTTGATAAACAACCAACCCATCATCCCCTTTTACATAACACTAATTACTATTAAAACCTTGCACGATGTGTATTTTGTGAAGGAGTCAACGTACTTTTAAACACAGACTCACACAGAGAAACTAATACACCATCACATACGAACATAACACATGGGTATACAGATTCGCATATTTTACACGTATTTATGTGTGTATACACACATTTATTTTCTTAAAAATAGGGAGATTCTAATCTGTTCCTGTTCATAAATAAGGAACCTTACAAATTATGTACAGTCTCTTAACCTCAATCATACTAGAAGCCAATGTATAGAGTAAGTTCTAAAATGCATCTACCTAATCCACAGCTCTGTTCTATAATCATTAAAGTACATTCTCTCATTACTGAGAAATATTCAGCATCCTAAAATATATCTGGGCTATTCAGAAAACCTATCCAGGCTACTCAACCTCCTTGACTCTAGGATAGGTTCTGAGAAATTGGGGACTTGCAGCCAAATTCACTGCTTTAATTATTCAATGCTCACAAGCTCTTTTGACAGTTTAATAAACCCACTCTACAGTACCCTGCTCGAAGCCTTTGACAGCATGCTCCAAATAGAGCCAGGTCCAAAAAACAAATGGTGCCATCTGCATAGCTACATACAACCCAGGAGCAACACCATTAACTGAGCAGTAAAACCTAGAAAAGGATTTTTAAAAAAGAATCTAAAAACCCCTGTTTTTCTCCTTGATCATATAGCCAAATGGAAACACACAAACAAGAGATTCAAATTTAGTTTGCATAGGCAAATAGGACTCACAAACTATGTCAAACTTCCCTGAACAAAGAAGCAAGAACAAAGAGAGAGAAGAAAGGAGGAAAAAGAGGGAAAGGGGAAGAGAAAGGGAGATGGAGGGAGAGGGGAAAGAGAGAGAAGGGGAGAGAAGGAGAGAGAGAGAGAGAGAAAAAGAGAGAGAGAGAGAAAGAGATTGCTGAACAGACATTAATCCCCTAAGTATAAATAAAAATAGTTTCCAGATGAGTAAGGGTTAGTGTCCTGTTTTATATGAGGATTGGCTGAACAATCTGGAACATATGGGTCACTGTTAAGCTTAAAGAGGCCATATCAATAAAGTGTTTTCAGCTCTTCAGAGGAAGATGATTTAGCTTTTAAAAGTGGAATGCTATCACAATGATTCACATATTAACATAGCTCAGATTTAATCATAAGCTAGTTTTGTATTACTTAGATTTGGTAGTTATTACAATTAATTTTGTAGTACACTCTTATAAACAATACTAATTATCCTACATAATATGTTGTACTATACCCAAAGGCTTAATACTTGGAATTTCTTTCTTTTTCTACTCACATCACACAAAAGAAGTGGTTATTAAATATGCCTCTTTTTACTGTGGCATCTGTATTAGGGAGTCACTAATGAAATAGGGAAAGTTGTGAATACAACAGTAAGAAAAATGGCCACTGGTTGGACACTTTTCCTGTTTTTCTTACTATGTCACAATTTAGGTTTGCTCAAATAATCATGGCCAAGATAGTCATCATAGATAAGGGGAGGTGTCAAGAACGTGAAGACAGGTATGTATCTCTGGGTGGTTTTCTGGTACTATTCCTGGATGAAATTCTATTGAAGGGACATTGAATGACCACATTGTCACTTTTAGATGTCCATGCTGTATATACACATAAACGAAATGTTGTGGGACATGATAAGTCCTATTGGGTCATATAATCCCTTTGCATTTTTCCTCCAAATATTTTCAAAAGTATTTCCTGGCATGGGAAATGAAGGTTTGAAACACGTGTCTCAGTGATTTGTGGTACATTTTAGCAGTGTAGGACAGAGAAAAAAAACACCCAAAATTTGGAATCCAGAAACTAGAATTCTTTAATGACGCTTTTAGAGTGTTGGGAAGTCCCATCGTTTCTCAAGATTGTTGTCAATTTATGACAATTTTTTAAAGTTCCTTTTATTACTATGTTTTTCATCCAGTAGCTTCCTAAAAAGCAACCAAATACTCATCTAAATGGTATGCCTCCAACAAAAATAAAACTGCTGTAAAGCTCAATACCCTTAGACTGCCACCTATTTTGAAGTCATTATAATTCCTCTTCATGTCATTCTCATGCTCAAGAGGCTTCTATGAGTCCCCAATGCCTACAGGATAGACAACCCTCTCTTCTATTTTGCCTTTCTTCCTTCCTTCCCTTGTTCCTTCCTTCCTTTTTTCTTCCTCTGTTTTTCTCATGCTTCCTCTATCTCATTCTCTGCTAATTCCCTCTCTCCTGTACCCTCTCTTCCCACTGTCTTGCTGAGGGTTCCATTCTTGGGCCTAATTCCATCACTGATTGGCACAGGAATGTTGATTTGCCCTGTTTCCATACTGGGCCTGTTCACCCCTCTCTAGGCATGCCTGGTGACACCACTCCTGGAAGCTCACTGTATTGGTACCAGATTTAGAGCAAACACCCATTCAGCCCACTGAAGTTAAAACTTCATGAACTCAAACAATACAAAATCTTCAGTCTCCCCCAGTAGCCACGATTATAGGTATGAACATCATATTCACCATGAACACCAGTCAATCCATCTTTCTATAATAATTTCACATTATTCTCCATCACACTCTGCATTTTCTAGCCAAACTGACCTTCTATCTCCTGCCTTTATTCTTTTGCATCTATGTCCCACAAGATTGGGTTTATTTTACTCTTCCTCCTCTTCTTAGGATTCTTAGTTCTTTTTCAAGGCTCAACTAAAGTGTTACTTCCTACACAAGGCCCTCACTCCAACAAACACACAAATTGTTAGTGTTCAGCCTCAAAAATATTTTCTTTATATATGACTTCTATGTGTCCTTATGTGTGTATTCTATTTCCATCTACTAAAATGTAAGCTCTTTGAAGTCACAAACTGCTTCATTTTTGTCCTTGTATTGTCAGAGCTTCACAAGGTAGATGTTTAATAAATGCTGACAGTACTGAATTTATTCTTATTATATAATATATATAAAACACTTTAGGAATGTAAGATAAATATGATCATGATTGTAATTATCTGGATTTTAAAATTTTAGATGTAGAGATAGAACAATTACTTCTCTGTTATTCAAAAGTAACTTAATCTTTAGAATGTCATAATAATTTACCATAAAAAGATCAAGAAATAAATTTTCACATTCTTTACTCACTATTTACATATAATAGACACATCATTATGTCACCTTGTTGTATCTGTATACATTGTGTTCATTGCTTGGTATAAAAGTTGGCAATGGTTTTGTTCATCTTTCTGAAGTCACATATTTTGAAGACAGTCAAATTAGCCTTATTTATTTTCTCCCCTCTCTATGTCTCATTAAAGCAAAAATATATTTCAATTTGCTCAGAGAAGCTGATATGAAAAGAATATATATTCTGAACACAAATAATGAAAAACAAATAAAAACAATTACCTTTAGGTGCTACTTTCTTTTCAGGTTTTTCCTGCTTTTCAGCCTTCTCTTTGTGAATTTCTAAAGGGGAAAACATAATTTGCACTTTAGAAAAAAAAAAGTTCGAATGATGAAGGGAGAAAGAAAAGAACTTCAGATCTAAGTTGATCCTTGAGCTATACAGTATTTCCTGAATTATCATATATGACATGATAGTGACAGACAAAAGGGAAACATTTTTATTACTCATATTGCTGTATCTCTTACTTATACCACCTTAAAATAAGATAAATTTTAGTGATTCCATAAAGAAAATGCCATTGGGGAAAAATCTTGGTAAGCATGTACCATATTAGAATGCCATAACCAATCACAGACTATAATTACATTTTATTTCAATTACTCTCACTACAAATTAAGAATCCTTAATCGAAATCTAATTTAGATTTAGTAAGACACAATTTTTACATATTAAATTAAGAATTTGTGAAATGAGCTGTAACAACTACCTAATAGGAAGTATAGCTCAGAATTATGGAGTCAAGTTTCTTAATCAGCATTTGCTATCACATTGAACCAATAATTACAGGGAGTAGATAGATATATTATATTGAAAGCATCCCGCCATGGCTTCATATATATTGAAATGCCTAGTGAATGAAAAAGCCTAAGCATCAAAATTAACCCTGGATTTCCCATTAATTTAAACTAGAATAAATAACAGATTAGAATCTTTACAAATATTAGCAGAAGTCATTAGGCAGAGAGGCAATGTTAGGATATGAAAAGAGCTATGAGACTGTTATCAGGAAACCTGGATCAGTATTCTGAAGCCAACTCTTACTAGTTGTATGACCTTGGTTAAGTCCCCTAATCTATCTGAGAGAAGCAGTGTGATATAACAGATAGAAAGGTGTCCTTGAAGTCTGGAAGACTGAGATGATTCAAGTCCTACCTCTGACATACTGGTTATATGGCCCAGGTAACTCTCCAAGACTAAAAACTGTACAGTACATGCTGATTAGCATTGGTAGAAGTTTTACCCCTGGGAGTTTCTTATACCAATGATGGTAATTTTTTTTTTAATGAAGCATAACAATATTTGTACCACTGTTATCCCTTCCACATAGTGATTTTCCCCTGTTGTGATTTTGATATAGACATAAGAAGTTAAATGGGAATTTTTGCTTTGTGTAGACTAGCAGATGACACAGGAAGAGTTTAGCAACTTAAAAATACATAAAATATTTGTATAGTATTGTATAATATCAAAATATTTTTTTTCTTTTAATACCATGATAATTCAGACTTCTCTGGTATGGAGGGAGGGACAAAAAAAATTTATGTGGATTATCCAGATCATGTGGGCACCATGCCTCTAACCCCAGAGATGTGGAAGGATATGTGCAAGATTGCAAGTGGTTGTATCATGCCACAGGGAAGTGTTTGAGGCCCCAGGAAGTAGTTGGGTCATGTGGAGGTGTGAGCATATTGTACTGTCCCCGGCCAGGGGATACTGCATTGCTCAAGATTCTCTCGCGTGGGGTTACCTGCTGTTCCTGATTGGCGTCTCCATACCCTGGGGCCTTCATACCCTTGTAATTGCACTCGCCCTCTCACAATTCTGTTCAGCTGGGCTCTGTCACATGTGGTAGGTGGATCTGGGGGTTATATAAGATCTAAGCCTTGGAGGTATCTTTGAAGCCTGACTTAGGATATGGCTTTAAGGCTTCCCCATAGAGAGACCTTAATAAACTTTTCTGTTTGGACCTCAGAGCCGTGAACTCTTCTGTTCTAAAAGGTACGCTAGCATCAATTAGTTGGCTGTGTAACCAGCTGCCCCTGCTGGTAAGTTAGGGTACTCTAAAAGAGAACCCTGATAGGGGTGCTGCCAAAAAAAAAAAATCATCATCTGCTATCTGAATATCAGGAATTTTTTGTTTGTTTGGTTGGTTTCATTTTTGAAAGGGAGGGGGAAGAAAATTGCTTTTTAGTCACTTTTCAAGCATATTTTGGACACACAAACAGAAATGTTGCCAATCTTATATTTCAGAAAATTGTGGAAGGATTATGTTCTGCAGTGGTGCAAGGAATAGCCATACTGATGAAATCACAGTAATGTGTTATCCATTTATGAGAGGGAGAGAGACAGAGAGAGATTGTTAAGGACAGAAATTTAACTGGAAATATATTCCAGTGTGCTTTGTAAAAGGCACTATGTAGCATTTAGATAAGTTCATTTTTCTTGGCCCTGTTCCTGGATTGCAGACTTCTAAAACCTTGGATTACTTGGTCATTTGGATCCTAGAACTTCCTCGGCACCTGAGGATTCCTCATGCTGGAACATCCATCTATGTCTGCAGCTTTCTCAACTTGGAATATCCCTTTCCAAGACTTGCCCCATTCTCCCACTGATGAGCTACTCTTGAGGCCTCCATTTTGTGGAAGGACTCAAACTAGCTTTCATTCCCCTCTTGGCCTCTCTTCCTGGCTTCTTAAATTCATAACCATACCCCCTCACTGGTTACTTTAATTACCCCAATCCCCAACCTGCCTTTGCAGCTCCCATTTGTGTGTTGACATCCCTATTCATCCCTATTAGAATGTCAGAAAGGGATTGTCTTTCTTTTTGCTTGTATTTCTGTCTCCAGAGCTTAGCACGATACCTGGCATATGGGATTTTAATAAATTCTCATTTCCTCATTTCCTTCCCCAATAATGGTATTGATGAGTTTCATCCATTATATAGTCAATTTTTTTCCTCCAAATTGAGAAATAGCCTGTTGTAATAAAGAGATTGTCTTGGAGTCAGGAAGACCTGATTCAAACTTGCCTACGACAAATACTAGTTCTGTGATCTTGGATAAATCATTTTAACCTGTCAGTATCTCAGGTATCCCTCTTAAGAGCCCAAATTGTAAAGCAGTTGTCAATCTTCATTGATGGTGGACGTTTCTTCAACAAGAGTCCCCTACACCAATGAGATCATAGGTTTGAACAAAAAAGAAGCATTATTTTTTAAAGTTGTATATTTGTAGTGGCTACAAGATGGTCAGCTTTAACATTCAGATAATCAAAAAGATTAACATATTTATATTAGAAGCATTTGTTTTTTCCTCCTCTGCACCTTCTAATATTCAAAGCTTGTAGGTATGTGTGAAAGAAAGAGAGAGAGAGAAAGAGAAAGAGAGAGAGATCCTTATTTGAGACCAGCTTTTAGTAGGTTTAAGACTTTGGAAGCTTTTACTACTTCATCTCTTAGACAGATGGCCTATCTTTCTGCAGTAGCTCTGTTGGGAATTAGGTAATTACCATAGAAGCTTTCACAATAGACCAAAAAAAAAAATCATATAATGAGCTAGGGATTTTTTGGGGAAGGATGACAGTGAGGAATGTTTCCATAAGATTATTTTCATCAGGATTTATCAGAAATTACTGATTTGAAATATTTACACACATATACAAAGAAATAGTTTATTAAAAAAAAAAGCAAAATGGCATATTTAACTTTGCACAGCAACCATTCTGGAACAGAGTTAAGCATATTATTTTGCTTTTTGTGTGTGTATAACTATCTCAAATCACCACAAGACTGACATGGTTTACAATTAAATGTATTTGGTTACTTTTGTGGCAATGGACAACATATTGGACGGGGAGCTAGCCTAAGGACCTAACTCCCCATCCAAATATGTTGTCCAGTGCCACAAAACTAACCAAGTACATTTATTTGTAAACCATGTCGGTTTTGTGATGATTTCTTTCCAAATGGCACATAGAGTGGAGAATTTGGCATACATTTTCTTCATGGCCCCAATATTTTAGGCAGCGCCAGCTGACTCATTCTCTGGGGGCAAGCTATATGAATGAATATTGTCTTTTCTTTGCAAACAAAGTACTTAATCACTAAACTGACTGGTGAAGTTGTTTAAAATAGGATGCAAATGAGATCAACTTTGCAGATCCTCTTCCTACATTTCAGCTTTACACAAAGGAAAACTGCTCCCCTGAATCTCTAACTGAAGCTGGCTCTCTCATAAGTGAGTGTTACTGTTCAAAAGGAAAGGCAAGAGAAGCTGTGGATGATCGGAGCCAACATTGTCACTGGGAAAGGAACATACAAAAAACCCCACCCAGACAGTAAGGCGGTAATGTCACTTTGACAGACAAACAGCAATGCTACTTTTTTTTAAAGTAATTGCTTAGAGCCCAAATCAGGAAATTCCCAGCAGCAATACCTGATCAATCAGATGCTAATAAACCTGCATTTTGTGTTCATGAATGTGAGAAATAAGGGTTTAGTTCTAATGATTCAGTCAAAGTTAGATTGTGTCTATTTGCTCTTTTCATGTTCCACTGGGGCCTTGTGTTTTATCTCATAAATAAAGTTAACCAGTTTTAGTCTATCGCTGTCAAGTGTCTTGACAATCAAAAGAAATTGCTACAGAGTGCATCCCTTCTCCTACTCCTTGGCTAAGGACTAATGACCAGTTAGGCTCTTACTTAAAATGTTATGATTACAGATATAACTTGTAGAAGGTAATTCCTTATGAACTCATGATGTTCTCAATTACCTTTTCCTATTAATTAAATACCTGATTCTTTCAATTTGGCTTTGCAGTAGTAGTCTTATCCAAGATCTGAGTTGTTAAATGCAAGGATTTTCTGTTCCAAGGTTTTATATGAACATCAAAATAAACAGCACTTATTTCTAAAGCGCTTTAAGGTGTGCAAAATATTTTCCTCACAGTGTCCCTGTGTTCATTAGAATGAACTAGACCTGAAAAGTCATGTGACTGTCCCAAGGTCACAGAGCTTAGATTTGATATAGTTCTTTATGTGCTCTGAGAGTTAGCCAGACCGGGCTATTAGATATTCCTTGTGCACCACATTCCACCTCCTCTTCCTGGCTTTACACAAGGTGTCTCCTAAGCCTAGAATACTCTCCTTCTCCTCATCTCCCTCCCAGGATATCATCCCAAACTCCTTTCGCTTTCTGAGCTCAGCTTCTTCAAATGAGAAAATCATGTTCCCTCTGATCTATCCACACTAGTCCCAACTAGTCCCCAGTCATCTCTATCCTGCTCTAATCTGTCCTTCCACTGTTCCCTCTTCAATGCCTATTCTGTGGTTAATTGCCTTTATTATTAGATGGGAAATTACTTTGTATATATATTTTGCATTTGTTTATATAAGCATGTTTATTTATATGAACGTATTAATAAGATGTAAGCTTCTTAAGGTCAGGAAAAGATTCATTTTTGCCTTCTTATCTCCCCAGTATAACTCAGCACCTGGCACCTAAAAGGTGCTTTATAAACACATGTTGAACTGAATCAAGAGATAAATCTAAACACTACTACCTCACCTACATGAGGACTTTCCTTTGTTCCCCATTTATTAATGCTGTCTCCCCAAAACCACATCAGTGAGTCAAATCAGCAAGCATTTAATAAGAGCCTATTACTGGACAAGCACTGTATGGAGCATTATGTATACAGAGAAAGACAAAAGACAGACCTTACCCTCAAGGAGCTTGCAATCTATTGGGGATACTGCAAGCAAACAACTGTGCATAAATAAGATATATGTGAGACAGCTGAAAATAATAGAGGGAAGGCACTAGAATTGGGGGGAACCAGGATAACATCAAATAACAAATAGTAACGAAGATAATAACCCTTTCAGCCTTTGAGCAGCATGCTGTGTCAAACGTGCCGAGATCTGAATCAGATTAAAATGCAATTGGGCAATACCTAATCAACTAAATAAAAACAGAACACAACACAGATCATGTTAATTTGTCATTTTCTAAGTCAATATGAGATCTACCGAGATCCATTTCTATTTCTTTGACACTATTCCCAGAAGGTGGGATTTTATCTAGTTGGGACTGGAAGGAATCCAGAAAAGCCAAAAGACGGGGATAAGACAGAACATATTCATGGAATGGAGGACAACCAGTGAAGATGCTATAAGTTGGGAGATGGAATATCATGGTGTAAGAACAGCAAGGAAATCATTATCATTAGATCGTGTAGATGGAGAGTAGTGAAGTGTGTGTGTGTTTTATTTCCTCTAGTAGAATTTAAAACTTCTTGAAGTCAAGGACTGTTGTTTTGTTTTGTTTTAAATTACTACTGCCTGAAAAACCTGGGAAGACTTAAGTTAACTGATGTCGAGTGAAGTGAGCAGAACCAGGAGAGCATTGTACACAGTAACAGCCACATTGCATGATGACTGACTTTGATAGACTTAGCTCTTCTTACCAATTCCAAACAATTGGTAAGGACCTAAAACAATTCCAAAAGATACATGATGGAAAATGCTGTCCACATCCACAAAAAGAAATAAGGAGTCTGAATATAAATTGAAGCATGCTACTTGTTCTCTTCTTTTGGTTTTGTTTTTTCTTTCTTGTGGTTCCTTCCATAGGTTCTAATTCTTCTATACAACATGACTAATGTGAAAATATATCTATTAAGAATGTATTATGTAGGGGCGACTAGGTGGTGCAGTGAATAGAGCAGCAGCCCTGGAATCAGGAGGACCTGAGTTCAAATCTGCCCTCAGATACTTAACACTTACTAGCTGTGTGACCTTGGGCAAGTCACTTAACTCCAATTGCCCCTCCCCAAAAAATGTATTTGTAGAGCTTCTATCAGATTGCATGCCATCTTGCAGAGGGGTTAGGGGAAGGAGGTGGAGAAAATTTAAAGCTTACAGAATTGAATGTTGAAAAGTAAAAATAAATAAATTAATGTATTAGAAAAAATAAAACAAAAAGTAAATTCCCACTGCCTGACAAAATACCTGCCATAAAAGTAGGTCCTTAAGAGTTATGTGGGTCTTCAAACATTTTTGATCACATACTATTATCAAGAAAAAAATAGAAATAATCCCAACTGATCACACATTACCAATAAGTTTGTGTCTATTTATTGATCCTATACATGTACTACTATATTGTAATCATGTGCATTATACATTTTAATTTAAGATAAATTTGAATTTTAAGATAAAGTAATACCAGATCTAGAGGCAAATGAGAACAATTACAATTTGTAAAGTAGGAGAATAACATGGTCAGACATGCACTCTGAGGAAATCCTATTGGAAGCTGTTTGGAGGATAGTTTGGACAGGAGACTTGAGGCAAGGAGACCAACAACAGAAGACTGCGATAATTGATAGTAATTTTCAGAACTATTTATCCTACCCTAATCTCTTTCCTGATAGACAGTCTTTCATCACCAACTGACAAGTGGACTCAAACTGGATGTCCTAAACACATTTCAAATTCAACCTATCCAAAATAGAACTCTATCTTTCTTCCCAAACACTCTCCCCTCTCTGACTTCCCTACTGCTGTTGAGAGTTCCACTATCTTCCCAGTCACCCAGACTCTCAACCTAGGTGCCATCTCTCACTCACTCATGCTCACTCCACATAAATCTCATGTGTTGTCAAGTCTTGTCATTTATATCTTCATGTCTCGTATATGTCCCCTTCTCATTATGTATGGAGGTGACAGCCTAGTTCAGGTACTTATCACCTCCCACTTGGACTGCTGCAAAAGCCTAATGTTTGTCTTCCTGCCTCAAGTCTCTCCCCACTCCTTCTGAAAATGTTTGGATGGATTGGAGTACGGAGAGATTTGACTTTGTGCAAGCTCTGTTTCACTTAAACCCAGTTTACATGCATGCAAAGACTACAACTGAACACCTCTTATTCATATGAAAAGATCTCTGGGGTGAGGGAATATGAATGAAGAATGAAAAACAACAGCAACAACAATTCATCCCCCACCCCAGACTCACACACACACACACACACACACACACACACACACACACACACACACACATTTCACTACAGCTAGTAAATGTCTGAGTCCAGAATTGAACTTAGGCCTTGACAGAGCTGATACTCTATCCTCTGTGCCACATACATCCTCCTCCCCTCAACCTCCATATACATATTCAGTAACATTCAGTAGCTTCATATTATCTCTAGGATTAAATAAAAAATCCTATATTTGGCTTTTAAATTCCTTTATAACCTGGTCCTTCTTACTTTTCCAGATTTCTTCTCACACTTCACACCCCTCCTTTTTCAGCTCATTTTCTCAGATGAGGAACCTGAGGCAAGCCAGGTTAAGTGACTTGTTCAGGGTCACACAGCTAGTAAGTATCTGAGGCCAGATTTGAACACAGAAAAGTCAGTCTTCCTGACACCAGGTCTGCTGCTCTGTCCACTGTGCCACCTAGCCCAGATACTCTATGATTCACCAGTACTGACCTTCTTGCCAGTCCTTGTATATAAAAATTCCATTTCCAGACCTCATGCCTCTTTACTGTCTGTTCCTTGTGCCTAGCTCCCTCCTGACTTCCATGGCTTCCTTCAAGACTCAACTGAAATCTCATCTTCTGCATGAGAGTGGTTCTCCATCTCCACTATTCATCCCCCTCATGTACCGCTACTAGTGTATCCCTCTGAAATTACTTCCTATTTACACTCTATCTTGTATGTGCAGTCATTATATGTTGCCCCATCACCACCACCACTGGAATGTGTACTACTTGAGGAAAGAAACCATGTTTTGGTCATTCTTTTTATCCCTAGTTCTTAAAGTAGTGCTTAGAAAACAGTAACTGTTTACTAAATGCTTGTTGAATGATCCAAAGGTGATAACCTGAATTATAAGAGTGGCTGCATAAGCAGAAAGAAAAGGACAAATGGAAAATAGAAACAAGAAGATTTGACAACCATTTGGGTAAGAGGGAGGAGTCAAGGATGACACTAAATATGAGTGATTGAAAAGATGGTGATACCTTTGGTTGTAATGGGAAAATCTGGGAGAGGCAGGTTTAGAAAGACAGACAATATAAGGACATGTGGGATGTCAAACTTACTCCACCAAAAAACTAATAGCTGTTCCACTAAAAAATGAAAAAAAGGTTGGTAGGAAGGGGAAGGAACTACAAAGCACATCTGCTGAGGGATATTTAGCTCTAGTAATGTCATGATGGGTGGGGAAGGATAATATGGAGGGATGCTGTGGGGTAGGGAATTTTGCCTGTGTAGATATTACAGGTAATTGAGGAGGTATACCTGGGGCAGGCATATTGGATAGCTTTGAGACACAAAGAAATAACAGCCTGATGCAATGACATTCACAATGGAGTAAATCTCTAAGCAATAGCTTCAGGCAAACCTATTGTAAGAGGCAGCCCTGAAAACAATAGGATGTTCTGTAAATAACAGTAATATTCCCCAACAGAAAAGAATGATCTAACTCCATGGTACAATGGTAGGGGGAAAAAAAAAAAACTTTAGATCAAGAGGATCTAAGTTCAAATCCCACTTCTGATGCCCACTCCCTTTGTGACCTTGTGCACTCTGGCAAGCTTCATTTATCAATCTGCCATGGTGTAATTATCTTCTCTAGATCTCTAGGTCTCTAGATCAAGATCTCTGAGTCCAGTCCTTGTCTCTTTCCTAAACTCATGTTTTGCATCGCCAAATGCCTATTGATCATTTCCAACTTAATATGTCAAACTCAACATGTCCAAAACAGAACTCACTGTTCATCTCAAACCCTGCCATACTCAGAATTTCCCTATTTCAGGTCAGGGAACCACTTTCCTGCCAGTTAACCAGATTTATACCTTTGATGTTATCCTTGACTTTCATATTCTTTCACCCCACAAATTTGCCACACCTTGACAATTCTACTTCCAAAACACTTCTAGAATCTATCTCTTTTCTGAACCCATTTAGTGAATATCAAGAAATCAAGTAATACAACAAACACACCATTCAGGCCTAAATTCTCTTTTGCCTAGATTATTATAATGGACTTCTAATTGTTCTAATAGTTCTCCCAGATTCAAGTGTCTTCCTTATCCTCCAATATGTCTTCCATATGATGGCTAAATGAGTCTCTTGAAATATAACGCTAAACTACTCAATAAACTTTAGTGCCTCTCATTTGTTCCTGAGAAATTCCAACTTTGATAATATGGGAAGCTCCTGATGACTACTGAAGTTATAAGACCGTCTTTTTATAGGAATAAGTCAGACGTGTGACTCTTCATGATCTCATTTGGCTTTGCTTGGCAAAGATACTGGAGTGGTTTGTCATTTCCTTCTCCAGCTCATTTTATAGATGAGACTGAAGCAAACACAGTCAAGTGACTTGCCCAGAGTCACACAGCTAGTAAATATCTGAGGTCATATTTGAACTTAGGAAGATGAGTCTTCCTGACTCCAGGCCTGGCACTCTATCCACTGTGCCACCTAGCTGCCTCTATGAACAAGAGTACTTAACATTTAAAGATATGTTCCTAGAATCATTTAGTTCAATAATCATTGATTATTATAAACACAGAAATGAAGTATAAAGGACATATGAAGAAAGACATTGTCTGCATCCAGAGAAAGAACTGATAAAAAGAAGTATGTATTTTATGTAATTTTACAATATATATCTATTTGTGCGTAATGGTAGCCATATCTAGGGTGGGGGTGGGGAAGAAAAAAAGAAATTTACATGATAAATTTATTGTATAATTAAAAGGAACAGTCAATCATACATAGGAGGTGTACAGTTTCATGTGGAATCATCTTTTTAAAAATTAAACAACATTATGGAAATGCTTATTTTATTCTAATAATTAGAGACAAATTGCTTTTCATATTTTTTAAAAGGTAAGAATTAAGTTGGTAAAAGAAAAATATTTAGCCCATTCCAAGTTATCAGTTCATTAGGATACAAGCAATAGTAGTTATAGTCATTGAAAAAAATACTATTAACATAACATCTATACATATAGTAGAAATGCAAAATATGGAAGAAAAAGCTCATTTTACTCCTTCACTTTTTTCCCCTAATATTCTACCTTTTTCATTGCAGATTATTTTATAGTACAAAGCCCTATACTTGAAAATGCAGGAATTACAATGTTGAAATTAGATATGGTTGCTTGATCTCATGGAACATAGAGATATAATCAATGTCACCTTCCAACTGGTATTAATGAGATGTCAGAGATCTCTTTTTTGGTCATCAACAGTTTCCTCCATAAATGGAGTTTGCTACCCAGAGGTAGAGATTAAGTGACTTGTCCATGGTCACATGGCTAGTAAGTTTCTATCCATTAGGTCAGTAAAAGAACATAATTTATGCATTATCATGTGGGTGGTAATAAACATATTTAAGGACCATCAACAGTAAGCCAAAATTCTCAAAACATATTCATGTAATATATTGCTTCTAGTTTGGCTTATGAGGTGATTCAATTCTTTTTTGAATTAAAGAGATGTTGCCATATGTCAAGGCATATAAGCACACAGTGACCAAATATAATAAAAACTTAGTTTTAGATTTTAACATGAATTCTAGACATGGAGTTATTGGTAGAATTATGCAGAAATATTTCCACATATGACATGTTAGGAAATTAGACTGAATTACGAAGTCTTTTCCTCAATATTCCATTTGCAGAGTGGGGGGGTGGTCTATGAAACAAGATCATCTCTCTTCTCCACTCTATTGTGCAACTCTTAAACCACTTTCAAACTAACAATTACTGTATCTGAAAGCTGCAAGAAGAATTTCCTCAGATTTGTGGATAAAAAATTAACCATCCTTTCTCTGAACATTTTTTGATTATGAAGAATAATTTTTCTACTTTACAAAGAGAGCAACGGAAACAAAGTAAACAATGGAGCTGACAAAGAAGGACCAGGCTAAGACTAATCATGAGATCCATAGCCCCAGAAGTCATAGACATGAACTTTTAATAACGAAAATAACATCAATGAAACCCAGGCTGGTGATAACTCACACTCATATAATGCTTTACAGTTTACAGGGCATTTTTCTCTCTATAAATCTAGGGGGGGTTGTGATCCAAGTTTTTTTTTAATTTTAATAAGTTTTATTCTGCTTATTTAGAAATGTAAATCTTTTAATAACTGCAAAGAAAAACATCAGCCTCAGCTGAGAAACTAATATAATTGATTAATAGAATGCAGTAATATGTCACTCTAAGGAAAAAGTGCTGATGTCTCATAATAAATTATCTACTGGCAAAAAACAACAATCCCCCCAAAACCCACGTATTTTAAAGTATATAATACAGCACGTGTATCACAAATTACTTTAGGGATACTTTTCAATATTTTAATCAGACTAGAAATTTTTGAGTAATGCATCTTTCAAATGTAACACTTAAAAATGTAAGAACTCTGTATTCTTATTCTAAAAATACCCTTGTATTTTTTATCATAGAAATGCAGCTTTATTGCTGCAAGATGTCAAAAGTTCAAGGCCCAAAACATATAGGAGCAAATAAAAAGACCTCTTTAAGAATTTTGTTATAGGTAGGAAAGTGCTGTCCTGGGGAAAGTATGCTGGATTTAGACTACTGATGTCACTCCTAATTATTAGAACCTTCCCGAAATTACTTTTTTTATATTTTATCGCACACACACAAGCATGTATACAAATATATATATATGCAAATATATACATAGATGTATGGGCACACATATGCACTGTGCATTTATGTGTGGTATTCTTTGGTCATTGGGGGAAGGGCCAATTTTTATTTTCATTTTTGTATTAAGATGCCTCACATATAATAGGCACTAAACAAATGTTTATTGACTGTTTGAATGGTATTACTGAAGTTGAAATCCTAGTTTTGTCACTTACTAGGTGTATAACCTGAAGCTACTTGCTTAATCCTTCTAAATCTCAGTTTCTTAACCTTCATAAGCCACAGGTTCCTAATCTGTAAAACAACTGCGTTGGCCCAGATGGCCTCAAGGGTCTCTTCCAGCTCTAAATCTTTGTTTCTGTGATAGCTGAGGATACTGTGAAGGGCAGAGAGGTTAGGGGACTTTCTTGGTGTCACACAGTCAATTTTAAAGCCAGTTTCAAAACTGTGTATTCTAATACCAAGCTCTTAGTCTACCCCTCCCTGCTCCCTCTCAAGCTGATGAGAGGAAATTATAAATTGGATTTTTAAAAATAGATTTAACAGTCTTAAAAGTTAAATATGCTCAAGTCTTTGTAATGGTTGTATTCATTAACAAAGATTGAATGCAACCAATTTAAAAACACAGTGGACTCAGACTTAAACTAAATGATTCTTAAGAATACATCTCTGATAGTGCATGGTACTCTCTTCTGAGTCATGTTTTCATATTACATATCTTATCCTTCATGACGAATAGTTTTAATTTTCTAATAATCACAGCCTATCTTATTGCTGAGTTGACAAAGAGCTTGTAATTTTATAGAAGACTTCCGTGGCCAGTTTAAAGCTGGTGATTTATCTCTATCAGTGACAAATGGTTAATAAATCCAAAATATTATGAATTCATGTGTAGAAAAAAATGACAGAATCAAGAAGCTGAAAGAACAATTTTCATCACCAAGGCAACCATCCTGATTCTTTGAGATGACAGCACAGTTTATTAAATTATTATTAGGGTGTAGAATTTTTTAAAAATGCCTTTAGGTTTTCTCTGGCCATTCTACAAGTGTTAGAATATTTCCATATCATTTTTTCTCATTTCCATGTTTCAATGTTTCCTTGTCTCCTATGCTTGCTCTATATCTGCTATACCAATGATCCTGTGTTGGCAATAGTTGGGTAGGAAGGCCAAACCCTGAGGAGTGTCCCATTTAGAGGCCCTGAGAGAAGCCAGAGGACACCACAAAGGCATTGGGTAAGTAGGGTCATGGGGAAGTAAAGAGAAAATAGTAAATGTACCCATAGCATAAAGAGGTAAAAAAGATGAATTTCCCCTACAAATCACTGTGAACCTTCCAATGATAGCTCTGAGGATATGTGTTTTGTTAACATTTTGGTTTTTTTTTTTTTAGATTATAACTCCACATTTTCTCTATTTTCTAAACAGTCTAGGACTCTGGGACTCGAATTCTATGCCAAAGTCTTATGATGATGTGGGTTCTCAATACTGTGTCCCTAAAACAAAAATTCTGACAAATCATGCTAAATTGTGAGGGCTTCAGTCACAAGCCAGGGGGGAAAATCCTGAGAAACAGAGGACCTGAGTTTAAATCCTGCCTTTATTACATACTACCGATATAACATTAGGCAAGTCACCAAAACTTTGTGGGTTTCAGTTTCTTCATTTTTAAAATGAAAGGATTGTATTATGTGGCCTCTCAACTTATTTCTGGAGATACACACACACACACAAACACACACACACATACACACACATTCCTTTATATCATCTGAGAAACGTTCTATTTTAGGTCAGAGAAACTTACCACTGAAAGGTTGATCACCAGGTGAAATCTGTTTTTATTTTTTTTTTCTTATGACATCCTATTTCATAAAGACTGTCTAGGAAAGCTGGAAGCATTATGATCTATGATGGAAGAAGTAGTGCATACTCTGATGACCTTACAGTATACCAAGAAGTATACCAGGCATTTAAAGTTCATGCTAGTACAAGGTATTAAAACTGCCAAGAAGGATGGAAAACATGAAAACTTTGCCGCACAATTTTCCCCCCATCTACATTATGCTGTGATACAACATTCTGAATGGGCCAATACTCAAGTCCTGAATATTTATGAAACTCAATTATTCCATCTCCTCCTCATTTACCCTTGCTGTATGTACAGAGCTCTTAGTGACATGAATAAATTAAGGGGAAAAAAGATGTGATGAGAGGACTGAGCTTGAATCTACTGGGGACTTTTCAACTTGAGAAACTTTAGAGCCTTTTACAAATATTACAAAAGTAGAATATAATTTGTTTTGGCCTAAGTAGGGAGGAATCTCCTCTCCTGTCAAAATTTCTTCATTAGGAAGAAAAGAAGAACAACAAAACATAAAAAACCAAACAAGTATCAATAACACCAAAAAGCAAACTGGTCTCACAGAATCATAGTACTTTTCTCCTCTAATATACACTTTTTGAGTAGTATGGGTAGCAAGTAGTGATGCTGAAAGGGAAGGCATTTTAAGCTGCTAATGTCATACTGAGAGGGCTCGGAAACCAAGGAAATTTTGTCCTCAAGACAATCAATCAATCAATCAACAAGCATGTATTAAGTGCCAGAAACTGTGCTAAGTATTGGACACACTAAGAGTGGCAATAAACAGTCCCTAAACTCAAGTAATTCACTTATTTTTGTAGGCAATCAGAGTTAAGTGACTTTCCTAGGGTCACACAGTTAGTAAGTGTCTATGGCTAGATTTGAACACAGGTCCTTCTGACTCCAGTGCCCCTGTTTTATCCACCATGCCACATAGCTGACCCAAGTAACTCCCATTTTAATGTTCCTTTGTCATTTTGCCTACTATTCACCAAGTATTGTGCTAAATTCTGGTGATACAAAGAAAGGCAAAAGACAGCCCCTGCTCTCAAGTACTCACAGTCTAATGGGGGAGACAACATGTAAATAAATAAGCATATATGACATACATAGAAACAAGATGGAAATTAACATTAGAGGAAAGAGCTACAAATGCCAGAGAGGACCAGGACAGAAAGGCTTCCCTTACAAGGTGTTCGAACTAAATCTTGAAGGAAGTCAGAGATTCTAAACCAGTTCAGAAAATCTAGGTTTGCAAAAAGACTATCAGATTTTGGATTATGTAAAAGTTCTGTGTGTGTGTGTGTGTGTGTGTGTGTGTGTGTGTGTGTGTGTGTGTAGGTGATCAACTTTCCTCCTTTCTAAATTCAAAGCAAGATTTTAGAAATAGACTATATAAAATATAATTTCTAGTTTAGGAAAAAACAATAATTCTTTTCCGAAACCTCAATTCTAAAAGGATATAAATCTCTCTTATACAGCCAATGACTATCTCTTTATAATGCTGCTTACTTAGTATGTAGCAGAATAAACTAAAAAAAAGGAGAAAAATGTTTCCATTACATTGTACTTAGAAGCATTAGGAAGAAAATTAAAAAGATATATGGCTACCAAATAAATGCAGCTCGCTGCAAATGTTTAACTAACCCTGAAAAGCCAGCTTCACTATCACTATTAATCTAGAAATATGAAAGCTACAAAATCTTAACACTTGTAAGATATCATTATCTTATTTGTGGAAAGCTTAGAAAGAAATGCTAAGCTGTTTAGCATGTGCTGGGTAGATCTTGTTAAAGTTTGTTTTATTAGTTCATTTTTCCCTCTTTCACTGAATCTCTGAAAGCTTATGCATTGCCAAGAGAATAACAAAATGATTAGATAGTTTTTTGTTTACCTAATACATATATATGTGTGTATATATGTATATATGTGTATGTATGTACACGTGTGTATATATGGAAAATATAATATATATGGAATATGTATGTATATAGTAGGAACATGGAGTATATATTCCTACAAATATATGTTGTGTATATACATATAGAGAAATAGATCAATAGATGAAGCCTCCCATTGTGTAGATAAGGAAATTGAGACTCACAGAGATTAAATAATTTGCCCCAAACTACTGAGATAACCAGTTTCAGTGGTGATATTAGAAGGTAGGATTTTTGGACTCCAAGTCCAGTACTCTTTCCAATATAACAAACTACCTCATCTTCTGCCTCTGGTTTTAGATACGCTTAATAACTTATTAGTTATTAAGTTATTATTATTATATTATTAGTTATAATTTAGGGGAACTATCACCAATATATCACAACCATCCTGATTACACAGTAAAGTTCTTGAGAGCAGGGTCTGTGCTATATCTTATTTTGTATAGCCCCTATCTAATATTTTTTCATGTAACAGACATTTAATGAATGTTTACTGATTTTAAATGAACTAAATCTTTGCTATTACTTTATTTCTTCTTCTGTTATCAATAAGTTGTCATTAGCATTTGTTTTCTCTTCTGGGTTAAGTATCTTGGCCATTAAATATCCACTGATCATCAAATATTGGGAATTCACTACAGTAAATGTTATTTATTATTTCTATCTTCATTAATATGCAAGTGTGGAGCAGGATTTTGAATGGGAGACTCCTGACCAACTGAGTCCCCTTAACCACCTGATGAAATTAATGGATATAAGGAGAAGAAAAAAGAGACAACAGATAATGGGGTGATAAAATTTTGCTCCATTTAGTCTTTGAGTGGTTGCATTCACAGTTTGAAAAGGGCATGATACCTTTAGCAGCTCAGACCTGGTTGCAGATTGTAAACTTGTAAAACTGAGAGATCCATTCACACCTTTTAAAGGATTTAGTACAAAGGAAGTGTCAAAAAATGTTCACACTTTTTTATTCCTGTAAGAGATGTGAAAAATTTCCTCAATAAACTTGATGGAATTTTATGATGATAAAGCATTGCCTAAAGGATAAAGCCATATCTCTGATAGTCTTAAAAAGCATGAGCAAGGTCTAGGAGGTCAGCCTCCTAGAGAAGTCCAACTAGAGACAAAGAACCCAATCTCCAAAGGACATATTTTTGCATTTTCCCTTGAATAGAATACAGTGGGGGAGGGGGATATCCCCTTTCCTCTTCTCTGCCCCCATCATTAATGTCATCTTTCAATATGATAACTCACATAGTAGGAGAAACTATGCCCAGTAGAAAACTGGCTCAATGAGTATAGCTTCTGATAGTAGTTTAGCTATGGAGAAGAATAGGTCAAGGGAGCCCAGCTGAATAACTTTCTCGGGCGGGGGGGGGGGGGGGGGAAGGGGACAAATAGCATAGTACCTTCACAAAAAGAGATAAAAACACTGAGGTACTACAGTACTTCAAGTAGTATTCACTTTTGGCCATCCGGATTCTCTACTGGTGCCTTTTTACCACTGTATTCTATGAATATGCTTATTCTTCCCGCTGAATCAATGTATAGCTAAAGGAGAGTATACCACAGATTTATTGGATATGTTTGTAGCTACTATTTCTAGCATGCCATTTCAGCAAATGCCTATACTTTAAGCTAATCTTGACCATGGGTTAATTATTAAGAGTTAATATACCAGTGAGGAATCATGAATTATAATTTTAGAAGTATAAATCCATAATTTCTTAAACTTGGGGTAGTTGTACCTTGGGGAACTCAGTCTGTTGAGTGTGAATTGGGTGGTGGAGCAGACTACAGGAGATACTAAAATGTGACAATATCTAGATTTACTAATCTATTAATTGGTTAGGGTCCATGAGAGAAAGACTATTTTATTATGTTTTGTTTTAGACTATAATTATGATTTGTTTAAAAGTTTGAAAAATAGCTCTGAGATAACTTTCATATGCCTAAATGCTTAAGTCCTGTTGCATTACTCTGTCAATTATCAGTATAAAAGCTAATATGAAAACTATGGATATTGCATCCTTAGAATTTTGATGCCTAGTAATACTTCTAGAGACCTCCTAGTTGATAGAGTGACTCTGAGCTCCTTCTTGATTGTAGGTTCATGAAATAAAGTTTGCCACATGGAAATCTGAGTTATTAAACCTAAGTGTTCAATATCTCTTTTGAATCCTATCACATTTTTCAAGTTTTTTTTCTGAATTTGTTTGATGTTTTTCTGTTAACCTCATTTTCATAATGATATTTGAATTTAAATTTCCATTTACAGTTCTTTATATGTTTCTTGGATCTATTGGGGGAATTTTGGGTGTTCCATGTATTACAGGGAACTAACAGAGAATTTTTTTTTCCTGGACCATAAGTTAAAATGGCCCGTCAGACTCCTAAAGGTCCCAGCTTTGTATCATTTTCATTCTGTAGAATCAGCCATTTTAGGGTGTGAGCCATATATGTTTTCATGAATTTTGCAGGCTATTAATATGAACATGTAAAAAGGGGCAAAATTTTAACACCTTATTGTCTCTGTTCCTTAGCTCTTTACTTCCTATAATTCCATAAAGTAGACTGGGCAGACTCAATTGGTCTGAGGGCACACCTTTCCCTGCTCCAAACATGTTGTGTTTGTCCTTCCTTTTCCAAGAGAAACAATGATATCATGGTGTGATGCCTTGTCTCATGAGTGAATTGGATTTAAGTGAGACAGAGTTGCACAAAGTTGTTAGTCTCAGTCTCTCTCTCTCTCAGTTACTGAAGTTCAGTGACAAGACAGAAATCAGAACAACTGGTGATGGCTCCAATGCAGTGGATTACCTCAGCATCTTTGATGTCTGACCAAGCTGTAAATTTTCTGCAGCAACTGCTTCATTGCCTTCATGGCTATTGGAACAAGTTGTTCTCATCCTCCCATTCTGCCAGGGGAAGTCTTTGCATACTTGGAGTAGACATCCCCCTAACTCACTGACAGGTTTGAAACCTATTGGTTACCCTTGATCTGGTGTAGCTGTCTACAATGATGGTTTCCTAGGATGTGGCCATTGCACATGCTACAGATTCTTGGAGCCACAGGTGAGAGTTGAGTGCCAGGTAGACACCAAATGTGAATAAGCAGCCTTGAAAAGGGCTCAGTAGCACTTGTACCAGAGGTTCTAGTCCTCCTTGAACACTTGGTACACCTCAGTTGCTACATACATAAATAGAGATGCTACATAGATAAATGTAATTGTATATAAATACTTATACACATCAATATAATAGGTAGCTAGGTGATGCAGTATATAAAGTACTGGACTTGAGGGTCAGGAAGACCTGACTTCAAAACCTTAGTCAAGTTAACTTCTGTCTGAATCAGTTTCCTTATCTATATTACAGGAACAGTAACAGCATCTGCCTCCCAAGGTTACTGTGAGGATCAAATAAGATAATATTTGTAAAGTACACTACAAATCTCAAAGCATTATATAAATGCTATTATTATAATTTTATTGTTATTACATTTTTTTTTCTTTATTTTCAACATGCCTTGAGCTCTGAGCTCAGAAGGACCAGAACCAGTGACATCAAAAGTTCATTCACTCTTTGTGGGATTATTCCCTCCTCCCCTGTCAGAATTTGTGCAAGGAAAATCTCCAAATATACTTTGTATCAAGGTTTTTTTAAGTATTCAAATCCTTTATAAGTCCTCAAGGTAATAAATGCTTATACAGGACAGACTTTATTTAAGTTCACATAAAAATACTAAAGGTGCAAATGATTGAAAGTAGCTCATAACTCAGATTCAGGAAGCATATAAAACAATCAAAACAGATCATAAACTCTCCTAACAAGGACATTGAAATTGGGCTTGCCAGCAGGGTAACACTCTCATGTTGAGGGGAAATTCAACTGCCCCACGTAGCTATCTGAAGACCAGCAGTGCTATGACTTTCAGACTTCATTTGTAAAGCAACCTGAAAATTTGGAACTAGTTGAGCAATCTCCCTTTTCTAGAGAGAAGGTTGTATTTGGGGTTTATATGCTTCAGAAAATCAATACACCCTTTTCTCTACATAAGAAGTTTGTGTTCAGAAATATTCTTCATGAACATCCTTCTTGGTTTTTTGGAACTATAAAGTTAAAGACTACTCTTTCTAGAAAAAAGAAGGGAAGTTTTTGAGCAATAAACTGTTTAGAAAGAAAAGAGGATTGTTCATATACTTCCTCCTCTCTCCTTCCCTTCCCCTCACCAGTCAGCCCCACCCCTCCCCCCAGGAACAGGAACAGACTGAAGACACTGACATAGGAACTCAGAGGGAACTAATATCACAAACTTTTAAACTCTGTATAATATTTCATTTATTTAACTGTTGGTCCTCAAGATCCTCCCTAAATTTTCATTTGATTATGATTATTTTATATAACATATTTATATAATTCATATGATTATTTTCTGTGAATAATTACAATCAAACAATTAAATCTTGGTAACATCAACAGCCAGTTTAACTTTGGGTATTCAAGGTGAAATTCTTAAAAACTCAAACAAAAACTTTGGCTGCGGCTAAACATGTAAATGTGTTTGACAATTTTGACTGATGGCCATGGAAGCCAATGGGGGGGAAAACAGCCAAATAAACACTGACTCATTTTTCCTGATGATCACTCAAGTGAGGCAAACATGATTATGCCTGTAAAAAACATCCTTGTTGGCCACTGAAGCAAAATTAATTCACAAGGTACATCCCAAAAGAAGTTCATGGGGACAGACAAAATAAAATATTAAGCACTGCAAGTAAATAGGTACAAAGCTACCAATTATAAGTAGTCAGTAAATAAATATTTCTTAAGGTCAAAGTACATGCCAAGTACTGTCCTAAATACTTTGAAAGGTTAAAAAAAATCTCCGTTGTCAAAGTTTAATAGGGTAAACAATAAGCAAACAACTATGTACAAGCAAACTATATGTACGATAAATTGGAAATAATCAACAGTGGGAAGTCATTAGAATTTTGACTGGGACTTGAAGGAAGTCAGAGAAGTTTAGGCTGAAGTGAGGAGAGAGAGAATTTCAGGCATGGAGGACAGCCAGCAAAAATGTCCAGAGTCTGGACATGGAGTGTCTTGTTCCAAAAACAGCAAGGTTTGCACCTGTCACTAAATCACAGAATACATGGGTTGGTGTGCATTGGAAGTAATATAAGGTGTAAAAAAGTAACAAAAAGGGGCCAGGTTATGAAGCACTTTGAATCAACAGAGGATTTTATATTTAGTCCTGGAGGTGATAGGAAGCCATCAGAGTTTATTGAGGAGGGGGATGATATGATCAGATTTGTACTTTAGGAAGTTCACCTTGACAGATGTGTGGAGGATGGACTGAAGTGGGGAGAGATTTTTGACAGGAAGCCCAGTCAGGAAGCTATTGCAATATAATCCCGGCAAAGGTGATGAGGGTCTGTCTCTTGGAAGCAGTAACAGAGGAAAGAAGGGAGAATTTTGAGAGAATCATGAAGGAAGGTTTTTAAAAAAATCAATTCATATTTGGACTTATTCAGAGTTTAAGACGTCCATGGGGCATCCAGTTTGAGATATCCAATAGGCAGTTATTGATGTAAGATTGGGGGTCAGGAAAGAGTTTAAGGCTGCATAAGCAGATTTGAGAAGCATTAGCACAGAGGATGATAACTATGCTATCATCTGAATCCATGGAAAATGATGAGATCACCAAGTGAAACAGTGTTAAGGAGAAGAGAAGAGGGTCCAGGATAAAGGCATGTGGAATGTATACATTAGCAGGTGGGATATGGATGAAGACCCAACAAAAGACACTAGAAAATTAGAAGCAGTGTACAGTGATAATAGTGCCATCCATCCTGGGAATCAAGAGAGCTGGGTTCTAGGTCCTAATTGCCACTATCAAATTATACGATACATTTTTATTCAGTCATTTCAGTTGTGTCTGACTCTTTGTGACCCCATTTGGGGGTTCTCTTGGCAAAGACACTGGAGTGGTTTGCCATTTCCTTTTCCAGTATAATACCTAGCAAGTCATTTAACTTGATAGGTATCATAGTTCTTGAGCTGAAATGGATTTCAGAAGCCATGAGGAAGCTGAGGCCCAAGAAGGTTAAGGACCTTGCCTATTACAATGTCACAAAAATAATGAATACCTGAGGTGGAATTTGATTCATGGTTGTCTGACTCCAGTCAATCAACTTTCTACTATATCATGCTACCTCTATGGGCCTCATTTTCTTCAGTATAATGTAGCAGTTAAACTAACAAAAAAAAATTTAGATTTTCTGAGGGATGGTCGTCCAAATCTGATTTCATCATTTCAGAGGAAATCTCAACACAAAAACTTCATTAGTTGCCTATGGCATGGAGAGAAAATATGATTTACCCACAATCAACAACTATTATACAACAGACATGAATTTCAATGACACCCTACTCCAAGGTCAATACTCTATCCATACTGCCACAGCATTTACAGAGTGCTTTAAAATTTCAACATGCTTTCCTCCTGACAGCCTTGTTGGGTAAATAATGTAAATAGTTCAATTTGTTGTTGTTGTTTAACGCAGTATTAAGTTTTACAATGCACTTTCTTCTCTTAAACTCACCCATGAAGTAGATAATACAATCCTTCTTATCCTCATTTTTAACATGAGGAAAGGAGACTCAGAAAGGTTTTTACTATCTCAAGCCCACAGTGTTGATGCTCAGTCTATTTCCATTATATTATAGTATTATAGGATAGTACCATACTGTGCTATAGTACTCTTATAGTATTTTACTATAGTATACTTATTACACACTATATACCATATTGTAGTATTTTTATTATATTATACTATAGTACTGTAGTATACTATAGTATTCATATTCCCATTTAACATACAATTGAGGCTCAGAGTATACTTTCCCTGTGTTCATACAGTGAGGAAGTAATACAATCAAAATTTGAATCCAGGTCTCTGGACTCTAATTATCTTTCCATCATATCATATTGCTTCTCTATGATCCCATTAGTGGTCTATGATGTATAAACATATTAGTCCACATCCAAAATTTCTTATGTTCTATAAATATAGTTGACAGTATCTTTTATTATCTTGACTAAACAAGGCATTTTTCTTTTATTTTTTTTTCTTTTTTTTTTTTGTTTGGTTTTGGGAGAGGCAGAGTTAAGTGACTTGTCCAGGGTCAGATACGTAGTATACACATTTTTAAACACACTATATTAGCAGAATAATTTCCCTATGAATTTAGTTATTCATTCTTTCAAAAAGTCTTTAAAGTTTTAAAGCGTGCTTAATATTAAGGTTATACAAGGATAGTTAGCTCAGTTTTTTTTTTTCAGAGTAGGGTCCTAACAAACTCTGGTCTGAACCTGAGGCTTTTCCAAGGCCAGAAACTACAGTCCTAACCCAGGAAGCCCATCTTACAAATGAGGGCAATTAGTCATAAGGGAAAACAAATGATTAGGGAAAAAACCTGAATAAATATAATCACTCCTGAAAGACACAACAAATAAGCGTCCTCCATAATTATAGCAGGTCAAGTGGCAATAATGATTTTGATTTATGCGATGCTTTAATCTCTATTTTTTTTTCCCTTCACAACGCTCCTGCAACATAGATAGCATAAGTATTTTTTCTCCAACTTTGCAAATGAAGCAAATGAGATTCAGAAGATTAAATCATTTGCCCAAGGCTATATCGCTAGTAAGTTTAGAAGCTTGGACACTCAAAGCCCAGCCTAGTGAACGCAAAGCAACCCTCTTTCTCAGTGCACTGTTCTAGAGCCTCTGTGTATAAAAGATACACCATTTCTCTCTCCTCATCTACAAATTTTAATCTAAACATTAAGCATTAGCATACAGTGTCAGAAATCACAGAAAAAATATATTCAATTCCTCCTGAGAATAAACATTAACACCACCAAAAAAATTCTCTAAAAGTAAAAGCAACTCACCATATTTTTTCAAAGGAGGCTCTTCCTCTTCTCCTAATCCAAGACAGAGAGAGTAAATTAGAAAATATTCAGCATGACAATACTGTCTCTCTATTTTCTCTTTCTCTTTCATGTACATATTAAATTTCATTGCTAATTTTGACAAGCAAGTCCGGATGAGCTGCAGTCTATTTGTTTTTGCACATAACTTCCTTCACCTCTGTCTCCCAAATTCAAAGCTTTTCAACACGGGATAATCCTGGTTTATACATATTCATTTAAGGCAGTTTCACTTCCATGCATTTAACAAAATTATGGCAGGAAATCATTTCAGACAGTAGCAGGTTCACATCATGCTTTCTTCAGTTTATCTCTGATCTTCATTTTGACCTTTTCCAGGGGGCCAAATGAATCAGAAACGAAAACTTAAAAAACCATCAAATGAGTTCAAGAAGGAGGCTTTATAATAAACACCTGTTAGCCTGACATGGCTGTGACACCCATCAAATCACAGTAGGCCACTGCCTATGACCTTTACTTCTGAAAGCTAACATAGAAATAGCTACTGAGCCATCATTTCAAAAAGAGGGCTGTAAAAAAAATTTTTTTTTGTTTTTTCTTCCTTTCTTTTTTCTCAAAATACACTGACAGATTTTTCCCCAATATTTGCAGTTTCCTGTTACCCCAATACATATGACAGAAAAGCTAGGTTAGTTACATAATTATGTCACATTGAATAGAATTGCATTCTGCTTTCCCACGACCCATCCAGTTCAGCTATCTTAGTTGAGATTTTGGCAGCATTACCTCCTACTGTTCTGAGTAGAATGAAAAGGCTGTCTTCAGGTTCCCTAAATGTTATGTGTACATTTCGTTTCACTGTTGCCCTTTTAGTCCTTCTGGTCTCAAAATCAGAGATAAAGCTGTGGACTAACCAAGTCTTATCCTAAGCAGCATCTGGAAATGTGTTTCTATCATGGGTTTACAGTATCAAATGATCTGGCCCTCTTCTCTGACATTGTAGCTGTAATGGCAAATCGAATGCAAGATGAAAGCTTTATAGAGACCCATTTACTGAGCAGAGCAGTCAGTTGATGTGCTATTAGTACTGGGCTAGAGATCCATTTCGTTATTTTCTGGCTTGACTTCAGTGCCACATGTGGTTAAAACTGAATAAGCCATGATAATACATGAAGAATTATAGTACAAACAGCTAAACTATTACCTTCATCGGTGTCAGCTCCATCACCATCATCATCATCATCATCTTCACCATCAGAAGATATTATATCAGACAGCAATGAAAAAAATCCATAGATCCAATCTGTAGTTTCCTCCACAGCATCATGTACAATTTTTAGAGGGTCAGAGCCAATCTTGGAAATAGAGCTTGCTAAATGTAATTTAAGACAAAAGAAAGAGAATTATATAATTTATTTTGTACATATTTTTCTCTAAGAAGAAAGCTAAGAAAAATAACTCTTTCTGATTGGTCCCTTTGACAGAAGTTTCATGAACTTGAAAATATCTGTTACCTATACTTGTGTTGTTCAGGGAATGCAACTGAAAATTATGATTTTTTAAGTATAGAAGACTTTCTGAAAGGTGGGTTGATACAATGGAAAGAATACTAGATTGAGATCAGGAAATCTATGTCCTAGTTTTGACTCGGTTAACTAATTCCCTATGTGACTTTGCCACTTGGGCAAGTTTGCCCCTCTAGGACTCAGTTTAATCAGGTAGATGATCTGTAGGGTCCCTCCCAACTCTGATTGTCTATGGTTTTATGTCTTTAGTCCAACCCTCTTATTTTATAGATGGGACAACTCAGGCCCAGAGAGTTCAAAGGATTTCTGGAAAACCATATTTGATTTAGTGGAAAAATAAAGGCTGAATTGCTGGCATTTTAACAACCTTTCCTCCATTCTTTCCACTATACTACAACTTAATATGAATGTATATTCAATCAGCAAGTGTTTGTTGACTGCCTACTACGTGCCACTACACTGCACAGTGAATAGAACACTCAACCTCAGATACACCCTAGTTCACGACCCTGAGCAAGTCACTCAACCTCTCTGTGCTTCAGCTATTTCATCTGTAAAATGAAGATAAATAATAGCATCCACCTCCCTTTGTTGTGGAGAAAAATGAGAAAATATTTGTAAAGTGCTTTGCAAATCGTAAAGTGTTATAAAAATGCTAGCTGTTATCATCAGAAGATATGACATACATACGAAAGTGTTTGACACATTCAAGAAGCTTACAATCTATCTTAGGAAACTTTCATATGTGAAACAGAAGACAACAAACCAGTGAAGTGCCCCAAAATGTGGAACAAATTGCAAGTGGTAATATACATTGAAAAAAACTAAAGCTAACTCTAGTTTAGAATTATAGAAGGTGATATCATGAGAAAGGTAAGACTTATTTTGCAAACTAACATCCCCAATATGACTGGTGATCTTAGATACACATTCTTAATATCTTTACAATTGTATTAGGAGAAGGCTGGGAACTTTGGCTGGGCTTCATTTTCACTAGGAACAATATTTGGGTTTAGGTTCATATTATGCTGTGTCCTCATTAAATAAACTATCTGACTTTCTGTTCATAGAATTATTAAAGTCTGTGTAATTTATCATCAACCTACTTGTCAAATAAAAGAAGTGAGATATTTATGAGATGAAGAAACCAGTACAAAATATACATACAAGTAAAGTGAATGGCATCCTAATGTTATCCCATTCTTCATGACCTCCACCTGAGTTATCTGTAAATTGTTCTAAAAGGTTTTTATTACAATAACCCATGACTGGATGCCACAGCTCAAACAATATGTTTATATTTCAATATTGCCATATATTGTTATTTGTAACTGTACCATCAAGTTAGGGCTGAGAGCGATTCACCACTAGGGAAAGAGAGGAGCCAAGGTAGGTCTGTGCCTCAAAATGGCAACATGTGAAATTGACTGAAAATCTCCAACTGAGAGTGAGGGGAAGTGTTTAGTCTCTATTGATTCTCTAATGCATGAGTTTAGTTTAACCAAGAAGAGATAAATGGGAGTTGAGAGGGAGCTGGGGTATACTCACCTGGGAGACAAGATTCAGAATGAGGATCTAAGTTTTACTGGAGAAAAAGAAATTGAGTAAAGAAGTGCCTCCATATGAGGTAAGAAAGGATCATATGAGATGGTTTTAGGGACAAGAGAGAGAAGCTGATTCTCAATGAAGTATTAAAATGGGAAAAGCAGACTTTTCAAGGCTTTAACTAGGAAGTTGATGGTGAAATGACCTATGATGACCAAACTAAAAGACTAGAAAAGATACACTACTACTTCACACCAGACTTTCATAGTTTCTGCTGAGGGACAGGAGGAAGATTTTGGAAACCTGTGAAGGATAACTTTAATCAGCCAATTTCTTAGTTATAGAATTAAAATGAGTTATAATAAAGGCTAATAGAATAATTTAAGATCATGCAGGAGAGTAAGGGTGTGGGGGAGGCAAAGGGGAGGTATAACAGGAACTTCCTACATAGTCTTCCTGACAAAAGGCACATTATCATTTGAGAATATGTTATGATTTGGATTTGGGTTATATCTAAAAATGCTTTAGGACTACTATATTCTTATTCAGACTGCAAGGACACACTAAATGGAATGTTTATGCTGAGAATAATTTTTCTCCCATTCCCTCAATTCCTAAATTTTAACTGAAGAGCTTAACAGTAAAATTCAATTAAATAGAAATCAGTTTAATTACCTACATTTCTCGCTACAGTATTTATTCTTGGCAGGCTTGAATCTTTCCAGGCACTAAAAACAGATTCATAAGACCAAGTTCCCCCATATAATCTAAGTGCCAGTTTTAAAGCCAACTTCCACTTAGAAATAAGCAGAAAAATTTAAAAAATAAATACATTGGCTGAAATAAAATGAGAGAAGGATGGGATCTTAGCCGGGAATGGACTACACTTAACAAGAGTAGATAAAATATGTTTACTTGGAAATGAGTGAATCATCTTAAGAGAGTGTAAAAATGAAGATAAAGGGAAGCAAAACATCACCATGTTCATCAATGGTGACAAAATTCTTATGAAAATGGTATGACATAGGAAGACAAGCATTGATAGAGAAGATAAGTAATTATCAAGAGACCACATCTAAGAAGAGGAGCAGTAATAGGATTCATGACCTCAGTTGTTCATATACAAACACGCTGAGTTTGGGTAATAAACAAGGTGAACTAGAAACTTTAACATAAGGAAGTATGTTTGACTTCATTGATAACTTTTCCCTTAATTCCTAGACAATCCCTAGAGCATACTAAAGAAAGAAATGGCTTGGGAGCTTTTAGAAAGGGAAATGATGATCACTAAGAATAGCACTGGTTTATCAAGACATTCTGGAAATCTTATTTTCCATTTTACAAGATTACTATCTTGGTAAATGAGAGCAATGTCATGGGCACATTTTCAACAAGGTATTTAATAAAGCCTTTTATGATACCCTTCTGGAAAAGATGGAGAGATCTCGGCTAGATAACAATATGGTTAAGTAGATTCAGAACAGCACAAATGGCAGAAACCAATATGTAGTCAGGAAATAACAAACGTAAACTTGAAAGTGTCTCTACTGCAGTCTCCCAGTGTCCTGTCCTTGGTCATGATTCTTCTCTGTATTTTTACTAATAGTTTGGATAAAGGCTATTTATTTGCACATGACATAATGCTGAGAAGGATAGTCTACAATTAAACAATACCATCAGGAGTCAAAATTACTTTGTTAGACTAAGATAATAGGGCAAAGCTACTAAGATAGAATCTAAATGTGGGCAAACAAATATCTAAATAAACCTAAGTACAAGATAAGGGAGACATGGCTAGACAATAGTTTGGATGGACGAGATCTGTAGGTTTTAGAGAACTACAAATTCAATGTCAGTCAACAATGTGACATTGCATCTGAAACAGTTAATAGAATCTTAAGACTTCATTCAGAGATGCTGCACTTAGAACTAGGGATATAAAAGCCCTATACATACCCCTTTACCCTTAGACAATATCTGGGGTACTCTATTCTATTCTAGGCAGCACATTTTAAGGACATTCAAAAACCACATTTCATCTGGAAGAGGGCTATGAGGATGGTAACAGTATGAGGGGTCAATGTCATATGAGGTTCAGTGGAAGACACTGATGAAGTTTAGTGTGGGGAAGAAAAAACTTAGAATAAAATGAGCACTGTCTTCAAATACTTGAAGGGATATCAGGGTGTCATATGGAGAATAAATTAAACTTGTCCTGCTTGGTCTCCAAGTCAGGATTAGGAGACATGGAAAGAAGTTGCTCAATACCTGGAAAGACTCCCCAGTGCACAAGATGGACTGGGGAGGGAGAAGGGGGGAGACAGAGAGAGAGAGAGAGAGGAGAGACAGACAGATAGACAGACAGACAGAGACAGAGAGAGAATCATCCCCAAAGGTTTTTAAGTTAAGGCTAAATAATCATTTGTCATGACTGATGTGTGGTAGATTCCTGTTCATATAAGAATTGTATTGGATATACCTTCAAAGTATTTTTCAGCTCTAAGATTCTATGATTCTTTGGTCTACAAAGTATTATAAATTTAATCTTATGTAGTATTATTAACTTCTGTGATTCTATTTATAATGTTCGACATAGTAATATTAACTTATTCCTAAGGCCCCTTTTAGAAATTATTTTATATTGTTATTGAAGGTAGAATTGAAATACTGATATCAGTAGGAATAATATAGTAATACAATTGATAAAAACACATGTTTGACATCTTGTTTCCTTTGGTAGCGTTTACTGCATTCCCCCCCCCACCCCTTAACTTCCCAATATTCTATACATTAAAGAGACTGATCCAAATGTTCTTTAATCTGCAGCTTCATTTTAGGTATGCTAGAACTATATATGCAATAATAAACTTGTGCCATGAAAAACAAAAATGAAATAGCAAAAATGGATAAATAAAAGTTTAAAATTCAATAATTAAATGAGGTGATAATTAGGACAATGTCTGTCAATGTCTGTCACATGGCAAACACTATAAAATGTCAGTTATTATTATTAACTATAACTAAAAGTATGTACACTTAAGCACTGCTAAATTAAAATAAAAAGTCTATGGGATTGAACTGGATTTGAAATTTAACAGATAATTTCTTTAAAAATGAACTACTAGGAAAATTGTGACATCTAATCAGGTCTTTAAAAATAGCATTTAATCTGATCTCTCTGATAGGGTTTCAAGTATAATCCTTCATAGGGTAAGGAATTTGGACAAGTAATCTCAAAAGATTCTTTTCTATGAATCTATCAACATCAGAATAAAATTGTCAGGATTTTTAAGAGAGGCATAGAGTTAGGAAGATACAGGTTCGAATATTGCTTCCAATAGTTATTAGTTGAATAGCCATGGGCAAGTCTCTTCTCTAAACGTCAGTAACCTCATTTTAAATGGGGGATGATAATGTCTTTAGTACCTACTTCACAAGGCTTCTATGAAATTCAAATGAAATAGTATATGTAATACTGCTAACAAAACCCGGTAGCAATAGATAGAAAAAGAAATTCAATTTAAAATAATTGCAATATAAAATACTTAGGAGTCTACCTGCCAAGACAAACCAGGGATTATATGAATACAATTACAAAACAGTTTTCACAGAAATAAAGACAGATTTAAACAACTGGAGAAATATTGATTGTTCATCAGTAGGCAAAGCCAACATAATATAAATGACAATTCTACCTGGGTTAATTTACTTATTCAATGCCATACCAATCAGACTATCAAAGAATTATTTCATTCATCTGGCAGAACAAAAAGACCAAGACTATCAAAGGAATCAGTAGAGAAAAAAAGGGTAAAGGAAGGCATCCTAGCAGTTCAAGATTTCAAACTATATTGCAAAGTGAAAATCATCAAAAATAATCTGGTGCTGACTAAAAAATATAGTGGTGGATCAGTGGAAGAAATCAGTTACATAATATACAGTAGTAAATGACCATAGTAATCTAGTGTTTGATAAATCCAAAGATCCAAGTTTATGGGGTAAGAACTCAACATCTGACAAAAATTGCTGAGAAAACTAGAAGGCAATTTGGCAGTAACTAGGCATAAACCAATATTTTATATAATATACCAAGATAAGGCCAGAATGGGTAAGTGATTCAGACATAAAGGGTAATATTGTAAGTAAAGGTTACTTGGAAAAATGTACCTATTGTATCTCTGAATAATGGAAAAATTTAGGACCAAACAAAAGATAGAAAGGATCATGGGTAGTAAAAGAGATCATTTTTATTATACAAAATTAAAAAGCTTTTGCATAAACAAAACTAATGCAGTCAAAAACTGGAAAGAAAAAAGGGAACTGGGGAAAATATTTCAACAAGTTTTTCTGATGAAGGTCTCATCTCTCAAATACATAGAAAGCTGAGCTAGATTTATAGAAATAAGAGTCATTCCCCTGCTGATAAATGATCAACAAATATGAATAGGCAGTTTTCAGAAGAAGAGATCAAAGCTAGAAAAAGTCATATAAAATCTTCTAAATTACTATTAATTAGAGAAATGTAAATTAAAACAACACTGAGGTTGGAGTGGCGGCTGAGGGTGGAGCCTGGCTCTGCTGGGGCCAGGGTCCCTCTCCTCCAAGCTGCTGTACTCCGCCAACACCCACCCACCCCTGGTCTTCCTTCATGGGTTGTTCGGCAGCAAAACTAACTTCCAGACCATTGGCAAGACCTTTCAGCAGCTGACCGGCAGGAAGGTGCTGATAGTGGATGCTCAGAATCATGGAGAAAGCCCACACAGCCCTGATTCCAGCTATCAGCCTATGAGTGCTGATTTGGGGCGTCTGCTGCCCCAGCTTGGCCTGACCCCCTGTGTCCTCATCGAATACAGCATGGGGGGGGGGGGAGGGAAGGCACAGGGGCAAGACAGCCATGATACTGGCGCTGCAGAAGAGGCCTGCTCACACCTTCTCTGCTTCAGGGACACTTGAGAGTACCGCAGGTCATCCTGGGAGGGGCTTTTCCCCACAGCCGGAGCTGGTGGAATGCCTGATCTCTATGGATGTAGGCCTGTTGCCAACAACAGTCATCTCTAACTTCTCTTCCTATGTGGTACTCATGAAATCTGTCAAATCCCCAAGGAGCTTTTCATCTCAGGCAGACAAAGTAGCAGACCAGCAATTCAGTCCTGTCATCCACTTATACTGCAATTCCTCCTTACCAATCTGGTGAAAGCCAGCAGCAGGCAATTTGAGCAGAGGGTCAATGTAGAAGACCTGATCCTAGATGGACAAGATCATGGACTTACCCCCCTCCAAAAATCCTACCCCAGCCCCACACTCTTTGTCAGTGGTGCGAAATCCACATTCATCCAGCTGAATCACTTCTCCAAGATTAAGCGTCTGTTTCCTCAAGCTCAGATCTTGTCTGTCCCAGGGGCCGGTCACTGGATCCATGCCGACTAGCCCCAAAACTTCATGGTCAGTGTTAAACGCTTCTTGGTCTAGCAGTTGGTTGTCCCACATATCTTCATCTCCACCAGCTCCTAAGCACTCAGAGGACCGTAGGGACCAGGGAGCACCTCCCACTGGTGAAGAAGGAAGCTTAGCACCACAACCCAGTCCACTTCAGAGTGGGCACCACAACCAGTGTTTCAGACTTTAACCAAGAAAGCTGTTCCCAGCCTTAAAAGAAAAAAACCCCTCTGTGCTACCATCCTACACCTTTCAGATTGGCTAATATGACAGAAAAGGGAAATGACAAATGTTGGAGGATATGTGGAAACATTCGGAGATTAATGCACTATTGGTGGAGTTATGAACTGGTCCAACCATACTGGAGAGCAATTTGGAACGATGTCTAAAGGTATACAATATTGTATAATATTGAGGGGCTGTCAATTGATTAGGGAACGGCTGAATAAGTTATATGATTGTGATGGAATACTATTGTCCTATAAGAAATGATGGATGGTTTCAGAAAAACCTGGAAAGACTTGTTTGACCTCAAAGTGAAGTGAGCAGAACCAACAGAGCACTGTAGCAACAAAAGTATTGTAAGGATGATCAACTGTGACAGACTTAGCTATTTAAAATAATGATTAATAATAATTAAGATAATGACACAAGACAATTCCAAAGGACCTATCATGAAAACTGCTATTGGCCTCCAAAGAGAAAGCTGATGAATTCTGAATGAACACAGATTGAAGGTTACTTTTTATGATTTTCTTTTTTTTCTTGTTTTATTTTTTTGTCTCTGTTTTCTTTTACAACATGGCTAATATGAAAATATGTTTTCCGTGACTTCACATGTATAACCAATATCAAATTCCTTGCCTTCCCAAGGAAGAAGCAGGGGAAAGAGAGAATTTGGAACTCAAAAGATTTTTAAATGATTGTTACAAATTTTTTTACATGTAATCAGGAAATATTTAATTAAAATATTTTTAAAAAACAAAATAATAATATGTATAACTTACTACAAAATGTCAGATATTATTATTAAGATGTTCCACCCAAGAAAAATTTCAAATTTAGCTTAATTTTCAAGCTTTTCTCTTATTTGACCCTAATGTATCTTATCCTAGCATTCAAGCTCATTCATCATCTGGTTCCAATATATCTTTCAAACTTTAAGTCTAAACTTCTCCAATACATTCCTTCCAATATAGCCAGGTGGCCAACTCACTGTTCCTAGTATACAATTTGAATTTCTATTTATATGTCCTTACTCACACTGTTTCCCCCCACCCCAACTAGCTCTGTGTTGCTCTACTCATCAATACTTAGTTTTCTTGCAATCACTCTAATACACCTCTCACATCTCTGCATATTAAAACCCTTTCTCTCTTTTAAAGCCTCATTTCAAATATTTCTCTTTCCTAAAGCTTGATTTCTCTCATCTAAGAATAATTTCTTTACATTGAAATTTATGGGAGAACTTTGTCTATTTAATTCATTTGAACTAGCCACATATCTTTTTCACATTTATTCCTCTGAGACCCATGACTTCATTGTCAGAAAGGTCCGGTTTCAAGGCCCAATTTTGTCCATAATACTATGTGAGCCTGGATAAGTCCCTTAAATTCTCAATGCCAAGACCAGGGCTTTTTCTTCTGCTTTTCTTTTTCTTTTTCTTTTTCTTTTTTTTTTTGGAGGGGGGAAGGCAGGGCAATTAGGGTTAAATGACTTGCCCAAGGTCACATGGCTAGTAAGTATTAAATGGCTGAGGTAAGATTTGAACTCAGGTCCTCCTGACTCCAGCGCCAGTGCTCTCTCTATTCACTGCACCATCTAGCCTCCCTTAGACCAGGGCTTCCTAAACTTTTTTTCCACTCATGATCCCTTCAATGCTTCTTAAACTTCTTAAACTTCATATGAGGTCACAGGCCACAGTTTAAACAACTGTAAGAGTACAAACTGTGGAGTAGATGCTATTCTACATTACTTGAGGAAGTTCCCAATATCAGTTAAACTAGAAGCACTATTTAACTTTTGGTATTTTTGCTTCCATTTTATGTCACTTAATAGATTATAAGATTCTGAGGGGCAGCACAACCTTTATATTCTAAGTTCCTAGTCCAGTATCTTTGTGTATGGTATGTATTCAATTAGTGTTTACTGTATTGATCTGTATAACATTGAGAATGGTGCTTTGTACAGAATGTTTTCATTAAATAAAATAAAAAATAAATGAGTGGTATATATCTTTTTATCTCCCATAGTACCTAGCACATTGCTGTATACAAAGACTATATTAAAAAATATTTGCTAAGTGAATTAATGTGATCACAAGAAATATTTCCATGGCAAAAGCAAGAAGAATTACTCCTTACCTTAAAATACCCATACTTAGTCATGAAAATGAAAATACTGGCCCACAGTCCCAGGAACCAAAAACATCAGGGAGACCTAAAGGCAGTAAGCTTGATTTATGCCTGCCTCTATTTTAATCCCTTTTACTCTGGATTTCATGGGAATATTTGTTTGCAAAGGAACTCTGAATTAATCTGCCTTTGGCAGATGTGTGTCGTCTCTTAGTCTAGTGAGACAGGAAACAATAGGTAGGTATGGGGAATTGGGACTCTGGCAGAAGTATAAGTAGGAGGGACAGATGCAAATTTTCAAGCCAAATAGGATTTGTACTGGTCTAATGTTTTGAAAACTGTCCATGCAGATACTTCATCTGTAGCAGGAAAACTGAACTAAATATCATCTTTTTTTTAAGTGGCATTGCTTTTCCACCTCCCTATGTCAATTCCATCCCCATTCTCCTTAACAAGGCTCAAATCTTTGACTCTTGTTTCTCCTTCATTAAATTTCTCTCTTTCTTACGTTTCTCCTTCATTGTATTTCAACAATTCAGTTGACACTTCTATAATTCCACACGTATCTCTATTTTCCTATCTTTCCCCCATGCTTCTACCTAGCTCATTCAGGCTCTTATTCCTCCTTTCTTAGAATATTACTGTAGATGTCAAACCTCTCAGAGGATAAACTCCAATCCATCATACACATGGTTGTTGGAATATTCTTCTTTATAGACAGGTTTGATTCTGCCTCTCTTGTACTTACAAGTACCTTTTATGGTTCCTCATGGCCATCCATATATATATTCTAAATTTATTTGTTTGACATTCAAGGGAAACTAGGTGGTGCAGTGGATACAGAATCAGCCCTGGAGTGCAGCAGACTCATCTTTTTGAGTTCAAATTTGGCCTTAGACACTTCCTAGATGTGTGACCCTAGGCAAGTCACTTAACTCTGCCTCAGCTCCTTATGTGCAAAATGATCTGGAGAGGGAAATTGCAAACCACTTGAGTACCTACATCAAGAAAACCCCCAAAATGGGGTCACAAACAGTTACACATGACTGAAAAAAATCCAAGAGCAACCATAAATCAGCTTCAACATGTTTTTCATCTTAATCCATGTAATAGTAATCAGTTTAGCAAGATACTTAGCACTTAGTACTAAGTGTGGAAGGTGCAAATTCTGTCCCACTGTTGAGAAGGCATGAACTCCCCTGTTGATGTGGAAGAAGGGGATTGGCTGAGACCCTGTTGATGTGGAAGAAGG
>CM053584.1:282901426-282921426 GCA_028627135.1 Pseudochirops cupreus
AAGGAATCTCTTTCCTGAGTTCATAATTAGATTCTTTCAATGTATATTTTACCCTCTGGTTCTAGGATATAAGGGCAGTTTGCTTTGATAATTTCTTGAAAGATGTAGTCCAAGTCCTCCTTTTGATTATGGTGTTCAGGTAGTCCAATGATTCTGACAGTGTCTCTCTTGGATCTGTTTTCCAGGTCAGTTGTTTTTCCCATGAGGTATTTTACATTTTCTTCTTTTTTTTCATCTTTTGAATTTGTTTGATTGATTCTTGATATCTCATATGGTTACTAATTTCCACTTGACTAATTCTAACTTTTAAGGACTCGTTTTTCCTCAATTAGCTTTTGTACTAGGCAAATTGTACTTTTTAATTAATTTTCTTCTGTGTATTTTTGTATCTTCTTTTCCCTTTGGGCAATTCCTTTTTTTAGGTAGAATTTCCAAGCTGTTGAAATAATATCACTGTCATTTCTTTTCCCCATTTCCTTCTAACTCCCTTATATGATTTTTAAGCTCCTTTTTGAGCTCTTCCATGGGCTCTTTCTGGGCTTGAGACCACTTCCCATTTTCTTTGGGGTTTCACATCAACAGGTATTTTGACATTGTTGGACTCTTCAGAGTTTGTGCCTTAATCTTCCTTGTCACCATAATAACTTTTTATGGCTAGATTCTTTGTTGTTGTTGTTGTTTATTCATCTTTTTTGGTTCTTTTTCCTTTCCTTTAAATTTGAGTTCTGCTCCTAGGGTAGAAGGGGTTCTTTCTTAGGCTTCTTGTGCCAGGGGCAGTAGGTCTTGGATGTTTACCTGGTGCTGCACTGATGTTGCCCTGAGATTTACCAAGGACCCTCATGTCTGGTGCTGTGGTAAGTGGGTTGAGTGGAGGATAGCTGGCATTGCTGGGGGCCATAAGCATCTGGCAGTTTACCTGGGGCTGAGTCAGCATCCTAGTGGTTGTGTCTGGCATATGCTGAGGCTGTTGGAGTGTTTCTTCATTTTTCTGAAGATACACTGAAACATGAGGTGGTTTGGTCACTGAAAGCTGCTTGTTTGCCCAGGATTGTGCTGAACCATATGACAGGGCAGGTGCTGGAGGCTGCCTATTTGCTTAGGCACTTATAGGGTTGGCATCCACCTGTTTACCTGGGAATACACTGAAGCAGTGACAGTTTTCAGAGCTGGAGTCTGCCCATTCCCCTGTTTATGCTGAAACATAAGGGGAGGAGAGGGGCTCCTGGTGTTGGAGTTTACCTACTCTACTGCACTAGGGCTCAGGATCTCCTGCTGGTTTGATGAGGTGGGGCTTGCAACTGGCTTTTCAGGGATGCTTCCTTTCCTGGGCAGCACTCTCCTTTTACACAAGTGAGACAGACCTTTCCTGATGGTCTTCCAAGTTTCTCGAGCTCAAAGTTTGTTTCAGTAAATCTTTTTGCTCATTCTGCTATTCCAGGACTTGTTTGGGGGTACTATTTATAGTTGTTTGCACGTTCATAATGGGAGAGTTATGGAGATTTGTTGCTCACTCTGCCATCTTGGCTCCCAGTAGTTTAGCTAGCAAGTAATTAAATCAGAATTCTAACTCAGGCCTCAACTCCAAAATCTAGCACTTGAATGATTATGCCAACCAGCTGTCATAAAGTTGACATTTGTAGTAACGTTAACACAGATCCCCACTGGAGTCTCAAAATATATTCAAGTTTTCTGATATCTTTACTAATAACATCTGGTGTGACCAAGTTGAAGGTTCTTAGAATTATTGGAGAAGTTTCTTTAAGAGTTATCCCTTCCTCTGCATTTACAATGGCCACTATTTAAGGTCAAGAGCCCTCATACTTGAATTTCTGTAACACTTATTTTCCCAAACATCCAGTTTCTCTCCTTGTTCTAAATATGGTCCTAAGGCATTCTTCCTCTGACACTACCTTGTTCATAACACAGATAACTTTTAGAATCATTGCCAGCTACCTAGTTTGTATAATAAAGCATTTGTACATAAATTGACAAATTTGCTTTTTAAAAGAATTCGTTGAACTTTTAAAATATAGTTATAATTTCCAAATAAAAAAAGAAATTCTAATTACTACCATGCAGCAATGCAGGACATGCTAAGAACATGGTAAGTATTGCTATTTTAAAATACCATATTCAAAATCTGATTATTTAAAAAAATACACCAGAAAAAAAAGTTCTCTTTTATCCTCCTTAAAGTTTATACAATTACTGCATTTCCACATTAGCTTTGATGACAACTTTTAATTTTTCTGTTAGGTCTGTTCTAGTTGAAGAAAAGTTTCTACCACAATTGTATAACGATTGAAGTGCAATGGAATTATTTAGTCTCTGCCTTTAGGGTGAGCAGTATTCCTTAGAACTTTGGTTTCCAAACTGAGCCTCAGATGTACTGTAGTTAATGGTGGAAGAAAGAGTAACTCCTAGGCAGAACGAAGAAAAAACTTGGAGGTGCGTACGTGTGTGTGTGTGTGTGTGTGTGTGTGTGTGTGTGTGTGTGTATGTGTGTGTGTGTAAAGAAAGTCACTGTTGCTCTCAGGAAGCTGATGTGTTCCTTAGATCCAGGAACATAGCTGCCAGACTGCAAACACCTATTAAATAGTTCAAGCTTGACATTTCGATATCACACTTAGGAGTAAATCACTTTTTGAATGCATACGAGATAGGGAAGCTGATTTAATTTAACTTAACTTTTAATTGAGATCAATGTGAAACCACATGCATGTTAATGTTCCAGCACTTGGGCACAATGCCTGACACATAGGAGACACTTCATAAACATTGGTTATATTGATTTGAATTGAATGATACTGTGTCTTTAAGCTTTTTGATGTTCAGTCAATTAACATTTATTAAGAACCTACTATGTGCCAGGCACTCTGCTAAGCCCTGGGGATAAAAAAAAAAATCAAAACAAAGGCCCACCAGTCTTCGCTTTTGATACCACACCCCATACTCCCAGACACACGTACATGTTTTCTAAGAAGTCTTTCTGTAGGTCAAAGGGAAGAGTTTACTGAGTTAGATGAAGCTGGTCAATATTACTCCAACTTGACTAACTGAACTACCCAAACATATCTCTCCCACCCAGGTAAAAGAGTGTACATAATCTACATCCTTTGGTTGTTTTCCTTAAAGTCCCCTATTTAAAATTAAAGATATAGAAGAAAAACTTCATTTATTTCATAATTTTCCTAGGGTCCATCTCATTGGCAAAATATAATCCTTTCTTTTCTTTGAATAGTCTCATATTAAGGAAGATTGAAACTCATGAAGCAGCTATTTCTTTTTTTTAATTCAACCTACAATCTAAAAGATTTCTTTTTCCTATTTTCCACTGTACCTATATATGACTGATATTTTGAATAGAAAGTATACTTTTACATACTTAAATAATTCAATTTTAGAGAAGTTTAAATTTATTTACAAAGTAAATAATCAGTCTCAAGTTTTCAAAGAAATAAATATGATAAAGTCTCATTTTAATTTAGTTTAGCTGCAAGTTTTCATGTAGGTATCAGCAATATGCCACACTTTAGAGAAGAATTATAATTGTAAGGGGTTCCCTAAATTGCTATATAATTTAAATATACTTTTCCCTCATAAGTAAAATAACAGAAAAAAAATAGTTTGGCTAGGAACCACTTTTCATCTGACATAGAACTTAAAATATTTGTGTCAAAATATTACAGAACAGTGGACTCAAGCCACTCATATTAGAGAATAAAACATTGAGGACTAAAGGTTAAGGGACTTATCCAAGGTTACTCACATAGTAAGTCTCAGAGACAGGGTTTGAATCTGGATCTTCCAAGTACAAAGTTAGTAGTATAATAGAAGACAAAAAGAGAAACCAGGCAATTAGGTGGCATGGTGGATAGAGAGTGCCCAGCCTAGAGTGAGGAAGACTCATATTCCTGAGTTCAAATCTAGCTTCAGATATTTACTAGCTATGTGACCCTGGGCAAGTCCCTTGACCCTGTCAGCCTTGGTTTTCCCATCTGCAAAATGAGCTGGGGAAAGAAATGGCAAACTAGTCTAGTATCTGTGCCAAGAAAACCCCAAAAAGGGTCATGAAGAATTGTACATAACTGAAACAACGGAACAAAAACAATAAAAAGGAGAAACTAGAAAACCCCATTTTAGTCAAAGCTTGACACAACTATCTATCTTACTATTATACTTGAGTTGGGTAAATTATTTTCCGTCTTTACTTCATCTGTAGAATAATAGGTACATTAGGTGACTTCTAAGGTTTCTTCCAAATCCAACATTACTAGAAATTTTTTTTTTCAATCTCTCTACTGGCCAGAGAAGAGATCTACATGTAGTAAGCACCTAAAATATTTATTGTGGTCATTATTTTCTATAAGCTTCTATAGGTTTCTGTGGTGGAAAAAAGACAAAATCTATTACAACAGATCAATGTATATGAGAAGAAAACCTAATTAGATCTTTGAATATCATCATTTCCTCAACCTTTGTCTTCATTTTATGACTTCTATGATTTAAATGCAAGAAATTCCAGGAGAAATGAAGGAGGTTCTGAACATATAAAACAAACCAATTCTTCTAACTCTTGCATACATATATTCACAAAATACACACATAATCCATTATATCAATAGAATTTTTTAAATGGGTTTTTCTTTAGGTTGATCTAGAGTTTGTTTGTTTTTTAACTTCCTACTATGTGCAGTCATGTACCATATGCAGATGCCAAATATCATAAGTATCACCATAATACTATGATGCTACCACTTCCCTTTCTTCTTCAGGATGAAGAACGAAGAAAACAAGGAGTGAGTTTGAAAACTCATGCAATTCATCAAGGTCTAAAACCGATCTGAACTCCTTTGAATTTATTCAGCGCTAACAGATGTTGGGTATTTTACAGCTTTTAAATTTATTAAATTCTACCTACCCAATTTATAAGAATTTTGTGACACTGATTATCTTTACTATAGAAAGAAGTGGCTGGCACTTCTCTAGTTTGCATCTGAATGGTTATATTTTTTGAAATTTGGTTCAGTGGTGTGGGCCCTTCACCTAGACTTCGATACTGTCATTTTCCTGAAGTCATCACTTTTTTGCATTTATGTAAATAGCTTAGAAATAGACGATTTAAAGAGAATGCTGAAATTCAAAACTTAAGCCTATTCGCTGTAATTGAAGCTTTTTTTTTCTTGTTTAGTAGTCCCCTTATAGCATTCCCCAGTTGTTCTGCCCATGCTCCTGTTCAAAGGCTGCTTTTTGATACTCTGAGAAGCATTACCAGCATTTTTGCTGAATGCAAATAGCAGCACACTTCACCTGTTTTTCTCAATCTGACCCTAATCAACCAATTTTTTCGTTGCAAACTTGCCTTGCAGATGTTTGAGCTTGGAATACTTCCAAGGAACTCGAGCCAAAGCCATGTCAAAAGCAAGGCATTTATATTTCTAAGTGAAATCTTGACAAAGCTGATCCTAATCACAGCTCACAGGGCTTTTAAAATTCAATCATTATATCTGTGGTGAAAAAATCACAATTATTTAGAACACCCTGTGACATAAACATTTATAAAATTTGGGAGAATGATTAATTAGATATGAAATGATAATTAGATAATAAAAATTGAAAGGTGACAGCCTGGAAATAATACTGTCTTATAGTCTTGGCTGCAACACTTACTAACTGTATGAGAATGGACAGATCACCTTAATATTACTGGATCTGCAATTACTCATCTATAAAATGTGGGTGATGATAGTATTTGTAAACCACACCTTACATTATTACTGTGAGAAAAGTTTTTTATAAACCTTACAGTACTAATATAAATGTGAATTATTATTTTGTCTTAAAAAGAGAAGTGAAATAGCTCAGATTTTGCTATAAATGCAATGGATTGCCAACAGCTTTTTCTTGAGGATGAAATCCATTTGGGATTACAGTTAATTTGTTTATTTTTCAAACATTACTGCTGCAAAAAATAGCAAAAGGGGCCAACATTCAAAGGGACAAATTATCCCTGGTACCATAGGAACCATCACATTCAGCTTTCAGCAAACTCAAGTGGCTCATATTTTATCTTTGATTGTCATAAAAATGGATTTCTATAATTTTCAAAGTCCCAAAAATAGAGTTTGAGCTATTTGGTAGTACTTAAGTACCATACCATCTACTTCCCTGAGAGGACAAGGTTTAGATAGTCCTTTGAATATGCAGATATCTTTTCTTCTGACCACTGCTTCTCCCAATCTGCTCTCCCTTATGTCAGTGCCCCCTCCTTTTCTTACCCCCTCCACTTTTCTATAGAGTAAGATTGATTTCTGTACCCAATTGAATGTGTATTATTCCCTCTTTGAGTCAATTCAAATGAGAGTAAGTTTCATGCAATGCCCACTGCTTTCCTGCTCTCACCATCTTCAACTACACTGTAATAGTTCTTTCATGCCTTTTCATGTGAGATAAATTACCACATTCTGCCTCTCCCTTCCTTCTGCTCCCAGTGTAATCCTCTTTCTTGCTCCTTAATTTTTTTTATATCATTCCATCAAAGTCACCTTATACCTGTACCCTTTGTCTATGTATATTTCTTCTAACTGCCCTAACAGTTCTTAAGGTGATTAACCCCTTATGTTTTCTCTTTCCTTTTTACTTTTTTATACTTCTCTTGAGTCGTTGAAAAATATTTGAAAATATTTTTTTTTTGTTCAACTCTGGTCTTTTCATCAGGAATGCTTCATAGTCCTCTATTTCATTGGATGATCATTTTCCCCCTGAAAGATTGTGCTCAGTTTCACTGAGTAGCTGATTCTTGGTTGTAATTCTAGCTCCTTTGACTTCCATTACACATTCCAAGTCCTTTAGTCCTTTAATGTAGAAGCTACTAAATCTTGTGTAATCCTGACTGTGACTCCTCAATATTTGAACTGTTTCTTTCTAGTTGTTTGTAATATTTTCTCTTTGACCTGAGACTTCTGGAATGTGACTACTCTATCCTCTTCTCAGTTTGTGTTTTGATCTTCTCTGTCACCATAATAACTTTCAATGATAAGTTTTGGAGGGGTTGTTTTGCTCATTTTTTTCCAGCCTATTTTGTTACTTTTAAAGTTCAGCTCTGCTACTGGGGCAGAGGAAGCGCTGTGCTTCTTGTGCCAGGGGATGCAGGCCCTCCCTGCTTACCTAGTGTTGTGCAGGTGCCATGGACGGCCTGACACTGTACTGGAGCCAAGAAGGGGTGTGGTAGGGCTGGCTGCTTGCCCACTGCTGCATCAAGGTTCACAGGTCCCTGGCAAATTGTAAATATCTTTTCAGGAAAATTATATTCTGTGTTTCTAACTGTACAGAGCTTTATGGATGGCCCCTCTGGTCATACTAAAATAGAAAAGGGCTGGCACACTATTAGCATCACGACTCATATTCATAAAGTGCTCTAAAAGTGTTACATAATGGCAATATATAGAGCTTGCCATATCACCACATTCTTCCCTGGACAACACTGCCCACAAATATTGCTTCACCCTTTTAGAATGTTAGCTCCATGAGGTCAGGGAGTCTTTCATTTCTGTATTTGTATCTCAAACATTTAGCAGAATTCTTGACACATACCAATGTCTAACATTTTTTTTTATCCATTCTTTTATGCAACTAAAAGTGTTCTATAGAATAATTCAATGATCTCCTTTACTAGTAGAGTTTTTAGGCAAAGGATTTTTATTATGTAGTTGGTAGATATATGGGTATGATATTTAAAAATCACAGATGATGAAATCAGTTCATCTCACTGAAGTACTAAAACATAGTTGATGTCATGAAGACTAAATTAGAACACAGACCACTCCATTTAGGAGTAAAAAAGTATAGCACTACGGATAGAAGACTGGGTTTGGAATCACTTAACCTCTAGCATTTTGCAGTTTTCTCATATGTAAAATGAATATTGAACACAGTGGCTTCTAAGGCACCTTCCAGCTCAACAGCTATAATTGTACGTACTCGAGTCATAGAAATAAAGCCATCAACATTATTTAGTCTGTCAGGCTATAGTATAACCATGTTTTAACTTAATTTCAAATGTTTTATTAAAGAATGCCTTACCTTCCTTTTGATAAGAAGGGTTTTTATGTAGCAATTGCTTGAGGTGACAACAGTAATTATAGCATAACAAATGATTATTTCATATAAGGGTGAATTTGTTTATGAGATATAGTTTCATTTATGTACAATGACAAGATGCATGAGAAATAGTTTGGATTGTCTTATAACCTTTTTTTAATAAACACATGCAAATACATTCTACACAACCTAGAACAAAAGGTATCAAATTTTAAAATATGCAGTACCTATAAATTACAGTCAACATTAGCATTTACAATTAAGCACCTGTAAGGGGAACCTAGTGAAAAAGCTTCAATACTGATCTTAAAGTCATGAGATTCTGCCTGCTACATCATAATATTATCAAATAGCTTGAATCTCAACTACCTCCTTTCCCCCTCTATTATGAACATATTTTTATAGAACATCTATCAAGGAGACAGATACTGTGATGTACACATGTGAAAAGAATTAATGTCCTGAAGAGGCTCATGATTTACTTAAAGAGAGAGAACATATACACAGAGTGATTACATATATGTATGCATGTATGTATGTATATGTATGGTGTATATGTGTCTTTATATATGGATATATGTATGTATGTGTATATATTAGCTGTTCTAAGTGTCAAATGACTGGTATAGACATCAACAACTTCAAAAAATCAGAGCAAGGATCATATGCCCTATATAACTATTTCAAGAGAAGAAGAATTTTTAGGTGAAAAAACAAACACTCCAAGTATTTTTTACATTTGCCCCAATCAGTGTCTCTAATACTTTTTTTTTAAACAAACATCTATTCAATTAGGTAAACATTTTAGCATCTAGCTCCTAGTAAGAGGCATTATGCAAGGCATACAGGATAGAAAAACCAAAATAAAACAATTCTTAAACTTCAGGGAGATTATACTGAATTTATGTAATTATGTCCAATATAATTAGATATTCAAAACTTTCATGGTATCTCCATTAGAAGGATTATACACACATATAAAATATATATGGATACATATTTATTTCCTTAATTTTAGTATTAAAGGTGAAAGTTCATCTGTGAATTGAAGGCTTCCCTGAAGGTCTTTTCTCCCAATTGGAAACCCTGACAAATAGCACACCTGCTTAACTGGGACAAATGCCAGAAAGAAAAAGAAAAAAAAAAGAAACAGTGGAATTAATTTTCAAGAGCAATAGATAAATGACGCAGTTCATTATAAAACTATTTTAAAACATATTTTATTTGTTGCTTATAAGACTTTCGTATGAAAATGTTAACTTCTACTATAACTATCTCTTGGACCCAACTCTATTGTCTTCTTCCTTTTAGTAACCAAGACATGTAAAGGAGACACATGCCTATGTTGACAAAATGAATAGATGCCTATTTGGACAATCAGATCACATTGGTCTTCTTAATAATCAGTGCACGTAACCAAATAATTGCTTCAATGTTCTTGATTAGTATTGATCACAAAGGTGGCCAGAATGATTGGATTAGCTATGCCTCCATCCAATTCAGTGATTCTTTATAGAAATGTTGAATCAGGCCGCTAAGATATTCCTTAGCATTTTAAAAGAGTGAATGAATTTTCCTAAGCACCACTGAATACACAAGTGCTCTGGGCAGCGAAGCTAACTCTAGAGTTTTCTTAGCTTTCCTCAGTATATTTTCTGGATTTGTTGATGCTGTTTGTTAAGCAAAATAACAAACCAAATGTTTCTATGCCTAAAATAGTAGACATTAAAATTTTTACTTAATTAAATTAGAAGGAATTCCAAGTTTATGAGCTAATAAATACTATTCTTCATCTGCGTTATGAATATAGGACCAAAGTCACCAAATGGCAAATAAAAATAAATATTGTTAACAGAAGGCTATTACTTACAATCCCAGAAATCATTGCAACTGAAAGGAACTATTTTTTATGATCAACATTAGAAAAGGCAGGTGAGAAATCTCTAAATGGAAACGTAAAATTAGCAACTGAATTGGATTAAATGTGTCCAGTTCACCTAAAGATGAAAAGAAATAGCATATTTTACACATAAAAGGAAATTTATTACATTAATCCCATGGTATTTGAATTCATTGTCCAAAGGAACCCAGCATTTGATTTTTAATTAAATCAAATTTTACTGGATCATTGTTCTATTATCCCATTTAATTAAGTAACTTATAACTATTAATTAGCTAATTATGTTCTTTTTTAAAAAAAACTTGAGGCACTGAAACATCTTTTCTAAATACTCTATACTAGATTTTTGCAGTTCTATGTGTTTTACTTCAGATTTTTTTATATACGTATGAACAGAATCTCCTTATAATTCCTTTCTTCTTGTTCAAACCTTTGAGGCAGGTGATAGGGCCTGATGCATTACAATATAATAGTTAGACCCAGCTGCCAAAGTGTTTCCTAAAGGTTAAAAACTATGCCATCAATTGTTTTTATGGAGTCATGCTTTGCAAATAAGGTTTAAAGGCTATGCAGATTTTTTTTATATTGAATTTTTTAAAGGAAAATGTGTCTAAAACAGTAAAATTGTTTATATTACATGAAAGGAAAATCTCTGTGGTGATTCTAAATTGTATTTATACCTTTAAGTAATTTTACATGTCTTTACTATATGCCTTAACTATTGATTATGATTGAAAAGGAGAACTACACACACAGAATATTTCAAGAAGCTTTTGTGGGGGATTCACGGACACTCCAGAATTTTGAACTATACCAGAATGATGAGTAATAGCACGGTGTCTTGAATGAATTTACCTGAACTATATCAAAGTTAATAAAGGCATTTATTGGGATGACACGCCCTGAAGGTTCTGTTCCTCATGGGAGGCCAGAGCACCCAGCGGTCCCTGCTCCCCATGGAAGACAGGACATTTAGCCAGCTTAGGTGTCTGGTCTATATACAGTTTAACAAAATAGGAGGAGGGGGAGTTACTAGAATTTATGAAAATGGGGGAGGGTACAGGAGAGGGAGGAGAGCACTGCTCCATAATGTCACCTAGTCCATACAGATACATAAAGGGAACTGGAAAAAGGAAAAACAAGGGAGTGCTGCTCTGTAATGTCTGGAATGTCAGGGAGTTTGAGGTATTTTTTGAATGCATATAGATAAGCCCATGGGGGTGGGGTGGGGCTTCAATGCATAAGCTTTGAGTACTTTTTGCTGGTCACATCCTGCATTTTATCTCATACCTCACATCCTGCATCTTGTTTGCTCCATCTGCCTCATCATTTTGGCATTTATTTTTATAAAAACTAAATTTATTCAGCTGTTAATTAATGTGATCCATGCAGATTATACTTATGATCATATAACAAGACTATAAATAATGGCATTCTTGAGTAAAGTTAAAAAAAAGAACTCCTTATAAAGATTTTGGAAAGGCCCTCAATATACCTTTATGTACCCTCCATTCCAGTCAAACTGAACTGCATTCTATTCCCCTCTCTGGGAATGAACATGATTCAAACCATACCTGCACAGGAACTCTCTACAATATCCCTGACACATGTTTAAAGATCTCCAATGGTGAGTGGAACCCACTACTTCCTGAAGCATCCTATTCTGCTTTGATCCAGCTCTATTTGTAGGAAGTTTGTCCTTACTTTCAGTCTCTATCTCCTTAGCACCTTACTCCTACTGTACTTAGTTCTCTCTGGAGCCATGGAAAACAAATCTAATACATCTTCTACTTGACAGCCTTTCAAATATTTGAAGGGAGCTACCTTGTCCCTCCTAAAGCTTTTATTCCCTTTGTCTACAAATCCCTAGTTCCTTCCTCCGATCCTCATCTGTTAGGATCTGCAGAGCCTTCACCATTCTAGTTGTCCTACTCTCTATTTATGGCACTTTGTACATCCCTTATGGAACTTGTGTCTTTAATTACATTTATTTCTGTCTATATTTTATTGATCCTGCTAGATCATCAGTTCCTTGGAGGCTTTCATCCCTACAGTGCTTAGAATAATGCTTTGCTTAAAAACTACTCAGATATTCACTGCAGGATGAACAAATGCAATGTGTAAAATATGCTCCCACCATATGGAGTGATAAGCACATTATTTCTTTCATTCAACAAATATTTTTCAGCACCAACTAGGTACAAAGCATTGAGCTAAATGCCTAAAGAAATGCAAAAATAAACTGAAATCTAGGTACCAAAAACTAAGTTCTTGCAAGATATATTATAGGTGGGATGGGGTGGAAAGAAATGGGTACAATTAATTAGAATGCAAACTAAAGGACAGTAATAACATCAAAGAGCTGGGAGCAAAGTAACTCAAAAGTCTGAGTAAATGGGAGATTACTTCTTCCTGTTACTAAGTTGGGAGGATGAGATCCATCAGGAAAGGTTACAAAGAAGAGGTTATATTTAATGAGATGAATTTATGCAGGCAGAGAGGAAGAGAACTAAAGAAAAAGGTGAGGGGAGATGAAGAAAAAAGTCATTTTAACCTATGTTGTGAAAAAAAAGACTTATGGCTTGGATCTGAGATACACACACACACACATTCATTTATACAAATTTACACATGTATACATCTATATACATATCTATGTACAGATATACATATCTATGTGTGTGCCTGTGTGTATATATGTGATGAGGCAGATGGAGCAAACAGGATATGAGATATGAGACAAAAGGTATATGTATGTATGTATGTATGTATGTATGTATGTGTGTATTGTGTATACATAGATATACACACATATTTTTACATTTAATTTTCAACAGAATTATATTTATTTTAATATTATTATTTTATTATATTGTATTTTGTATTGTAATTGTGTCATAATATATTGTATTTTAACATAATTTTTATATAGAGTATATTTTTACATTTAATTTTTGAGCAATACATTTTTTTCAATAGACTAAAGAGGGATACCTATTTTGTGCTAGACATTTTGTCCAAATGTTTACATAAATTAAATAATGCTGTTGACTTTAGGAACAGACTCATGGGAATTAGATATTCTCAGAAAAAAATGTCATCTATTTTCTATTTAAAAGTTCATTTTATTATTTTAATGAACAAGTTGTCTAGGCATTTCAAAATATTTTATGCACAATAATATACTGTGAACATCTCAATATTGTCTATTTGTAGGAGGTCTTTATGGCAACAAATAAATCTTCACAATGAAAACCACCTCAACAATCAGCTGATTATTATGATTTTTTAAACAAATAATAAATATGCTTAGGGACATTACATATATAATACATAATATGAGGTGGTACTATTATTATTGTCACTTAGAATTAAGATTATATGTAAATTATGTTATATATAAATAGTATTTTCATATTCAGATGTAGTATATAATTATTAACAATGAACACATATTACAATTAGATTATCTTTAATAATAGTACCACCTTATATTCATATTTTATATTGTACAAACATACACAGACACATTCACGTATTACTGTATTTTTCATATCCCTACGTACATTTGTCCATGAAGCCTCTATGTTGTGTCCTTTTTTTCTCCTTTCTCTGTACTTTCTCTCAATGATCTCCTCAACTCCAATGGGTTCAATTATCATTTCTGTATAGATAATGACCAAATCTACATATACAGCACTCATCTCTGTCCTGGGCTCTAGCACAGTCTTAGCAGCTACCTGCAAAATTTTCTACATAAACATATTATAGTCATTTCAAACTCAATCTGTACACAATAAATTCATTATCTTCTCTCCAAAGGTACACCTGCTTCCTAATTTATTTCTTCCTGTCCCTCAAATTCACTGTGACTTCTTCCCTTGCCCCAGCACTAAGGGAAGTTCTGATCTGGAATCAGAAAACCTAGGTTCAAATATCAGCTTTGCCACTTATTAGCTGGGTGACCTTAAGTAAATCACTTCACATCTCTGGGCACCAGTTTTGTCATCTGTAAGAGAAGGAAATTGGACTAGATGATATCTAAGGTCCCTTCCAGCTCCAAATCAATGAACATCTCTTGAATCTGCCTTCACACAGTGAGTATCCTGGTTCCAGTTTTCATCACCTCTTGATTTAAGCATCATAATTGCCTCCTGATTAATCTGCCTGATTCCAGTCTCTCTTAGTAGTAACCTATCCTCCAAAGAGCCATCAAAATAATCTTAAAGCAGAGATGAGGCCAGAACATTCCCTTATTCATTTCACTGACTTTGTATTGACTTTAGGATAAAATTTTAAAATCCCTAAGTTGGCATTTTAAATTGGCCAGTCTTATTCAAGCCCATATTTACAGACTTATTTTGTGTTACTGTCTCCTCTTAATACTCCTCCACCCCAAGCCTCCAACAGACACACGCACGCGCGCGCGCGCACACACACACACACACACACACACACACACACACACTGAACATTCCAGACAAACTGGTCTACTTGTTTCCAGTACATGGCATTCTTTCTCCCCTTCTCCATCTTCTTTTCTGTGAGAGAAATGATTATTTCTCTTTTATATTAATAATCATTTACTACTAGGGAGATCCAGGGTTTTTTCCCTTCCTATTTCCTCTTTTTCCACTATGTCAAATCAGCTCTGGAAAAATAGGGTTGATAACGAGATTGGATTAACTTTCTCTTCAACCTTGTTCAGACTCCACCCAAGTGGTAAAGCTCATTGTGTTCTACTCAGGCTTGGGTGGGAATAGATCCTTTGTCTAGAGCATATAATTTTTACTTTCAGGCCACCCTCACACTACTGGTGGCCTTAGAGTTAGTGACATAATCAAAGTCATGTCCCCCAGTCCCTCACTAGAATAGGTCCACTTCTCATCATAATATTCATTCTTCCCATTAATTATTAACCAGTTAGAGTTGATTGCTGCCTGTTGAGAACAGTCATTCTTTCAAAGGCATATAAGCATCAAGAACCTACCATGACCCATCTTTGGTTTAAGAAAGATGGCCAAATGATCAATCTTTTTATTAATTATTCACTAACCATAATTAATAAAAATCTTTAATTACCTAGAAATTATGTCTCTTGAACATTTTATACATCACACCTGAACACTCTATCTCCTCACCTATATGTCTTAGAATGGGGAATGAGTAATAAGATAACAAAAATGGGAAGGTAGAAGCCTGTACTTAACACTGCCTTGTCCTAGCAACATTTGCTAGTTGTATGAACCTCATAAAGAAAGACTTTCATGATGTCACCACTTGTTAGGGCTCTCTCTTATGTGAAACTACTCCATTCTTTTCTATGTTCCTTTTAAGATCTCCATTAGAATTTAAGTTCCTAGAGTGGAGAAATGATTTAATTTTTATTTTCATTAATTTTTTTTCTTTCCCCAAATCCTAGTGTGGTACTTTGCAGATAGTAGCCCTTAATTGAATTAAATTTTTGAGTAATCTTTCATGCATGTATCTTATTTAAATAGTGCACTTTAAGCTTCATGAGGACAGAGATTCTGTTTTAGCTAATATTTTTATTTCTCAAACTTCCTAAACATGGAATTCTGTATAGAGTAGGTACTCCATAAATGTTTCTTTAATTTAGTTAAACAGCATCAGTAGAATAGAAGTTACAAACCATTAAGGAAACTGTACAAGTATTATTCATTCCATTTTACAAATGAGAAAATGGAGGTTTAGCATAGTTAAAGGGTTTGCACATGGTCATACATCAGCAACTAGGATTTGATCTAAAGAATCCTGCTTGCAGGTTCAGACTTCTTTACACTCAGCAGCACGGACATCAGAGATGATTCCACATCATTCCTCCACTTAGATAAACCCAGGGGATCAACATGACAAAAAGACATGATAAAGAAGATCCTGAGATTTGTTATAATCGTTGTTGTCATACATGTTACTATGGCTTTAAGCCATTATTTACAAAATAAGTTCTTTTCTAATTTCTGAAATGCACCTAATATTTGATCGGATTTATTAGTTTAGCACAGGACTCAAACTCTATGATTTCAAAACTGTTTGTTCATGTTATTTCACTTGATAATTTCAGTACCACATCTGTTAAATGTCACAATGAGCATGAGGGAGCCAAATGTCTGAAGCTGAAGCTAGGGTGCTTGCAGCTGCCATCCTCCTGTCTCTACTCTTGCTGGAAAAGTAAAAAAGGCTAAAACCAATGAGGAGAGAATGAGCAAGACAACTGAGAATTTGGAGGGGAAAGAGAATTTCAGTTCTTGAAAAATATAATCATGGCACAAAATCTCATCTACCCTGCCTTGTTAGATTATTTCAAAGGCCTTTCATTTCAGGTTTTAAGTAGGATCAATCAGTCAATCAGTCAATCAGTATTCAATTCAACAAGACTACTCGTTGTCTACATGTTCTTCAAAAGATGGATATAATCTATTCACTCCCCATTCTTTTCCCTAAGTTCCATCCCATCTCCCTGTTGGCCACATTCAATCTCTGTCCTACCTGTATATTGGACTTGATATGTCAACCCCAAAAGGGAACTGATCATCTGTACCTCCTACTCCCAAACTGACCTTCTTCCGTACTTCTACCATGACACCATCTCCCTCCTAAATCCTCAGACTCCCTCTCATTACAATAATATTAACAGCTGTTCAAAAGCCAATATTACAAGATTTTACTAAACATTTTCAGGGGTTCTTAACCTTTTCTATCTCTCATGACAGATAAATGATATAACGGATAGAGTGTTGAACCTGGAATCAATAAGACCAAGTTAAAAATCTAACCTCAGACACTAGTTATGTGGCCCTAGGCAAATCAATTAACCTGTCAGCTTTGGTTTCCTCATCTATAAAAAGGGGATAGTAATAGCACCAAATTCCCAGGATGGTTGAAAGGATAAAATGAGATAACATATGTAAAGTGATTCGCAAATATTAAAATGATACATAAATGATTAGTTATAGTATTTATTACATATTATATCATATTCTTGTATATTATATATAAAATATTACTTTATACATACACACACATATGTATGTTTGTATAAATGATTATGACAGCAACAATTCCCATGGACACCTCTGATAATCCAGTCTGGTGAAGACTATGGATCCCTTCTTATAATGTTTGTTGTCTAGAACCAGATTTGAAGGGGATGTTACATTTCAGTTAGGAATTAGCAAAAATAAAGGTGTGGGTTTTTTCCCCATTCAAATTCATGAACTTCTGAAATCTATGCATAATTACCTGGTGCATCTGTAGACACCAGGTTAACAACTGTTGGTATAGACATATGTACCATTTAACAAATGTAAAATAACTCAGCAGCACCTCCCACCCTTCAAAAAAAAATGGTAGTTTTAGCAAATCATAATTAAGACTTCTAAAGCAAAATTCCATGTGTCTCACCTGAAAAGTTTTTGTAATCCACTAGATCAAACATGACAACAGCCACAGCTGACCAGGTAATGATTAGAGCAATAACCAGAAGCCATGCAGCTGGAGAGCTGAACGTTGTGACAATATCTTCTGTCACTGATCTTTTCAGCATTTTTCCAGATGTCCTGGGCACAGATCCATTTTTGCCATCTATCACAGTGGTTGTTGTAGATGTATGACCTATAGAAACATTAAACCATAACAAGACACATTTTAGAAATCTATAGGTGTAATGGTAATGGGAATTTGAAGGTCTTCATTTCCCCTTGATAAGCTTGAGTGAATTTGAGAACTTTCCTTGATTTGAAAATATAGTCTGCCCCCTAAAAGGTTGAATATGGTCACGTAGAGTCTGTGGTGGGAGGCTTGTTTTTCAGGAATGCTCACAAGTTGTTATTTTGTGATTGGGCAGTGGGTCACAAGGGTTGTGATGTTCTCTGGCCCTGGAAAAGGCTACATCTATACCTTGATGTGGGGTTTTGCTTTGGGGCTCATTCATGGGAAAAGTTGTGTGATTTGGCCAGATGAAACTCTGGGCAGCCATCGAGCACCACCCCCCCCCACAGCTTTGAAAACCGAGATGTTGGTGCTTCTCTTTCTGGTAACTAAGTAGTTATGGATGTAATGGTTAGACAGCTGAAAGCCCTGTCTGTTGGTTTGTTTCTCTGTCTATATTTTTTGTCAATTTGTAACTTCTGTTTGTATTTTCTCTGAAGTTCAGGGTAATGATTTTTCCCTCTGAACTAGGTAAATGATATATGTTTTATTAAAGTATGATGGTTAACCCCTTTTTGAGTTGCTTTCCTTTAGAAAAGCAGATCAAAGAACCTGTGCTAGCAGACATCCTTGGCATTCTAGGATGCTTGCTGTTACAACAGGCTATCCATTTTAAAGGTAACAAAGAGGAGAGAAGTTACATTCATTGTTTAGAACATGCTAAACAACATTCCATTTTTAGGATTAAGAAATCATGGGCAGAGCCAAAATGAAAACTACAATCACATTATCTTCTAGCTTCCCCTTTGGAGTCTTGATTTCTCTTAATAGCCTCATCATTTTCCCAATCACCCAATATTCATAAGCCTTTTTTATAATCTTTGATTTCTTTGTTCCCTATCAGTTACCTAATTCTTTTGTAGTGTTATTCCCATCCTTCCTGTTTCCTTTCTATTTCTGCTTCTACCATGCTACTTCAAGTCAATATATAGTATCAGGCCATGTTCCTATAAAGAGCAGCTAGGTAACACAGGGAAAAGCACATGGAGCATGAAGTCAGGAAATCCCAAGTGCAGATGTGACCTCAGACACTTACTAGCTGTGTGACTTACGATAAGTAAGTTAAACCTTGCTTGCCTCAGTTTTCCCATCTGTTAAAAAATGAACTGGTAAAGAAAATGACAAAGCAGTCTAGTATCTTTGTAAAAAACAACAACAACAACAACAAACAAACAAATGGGCTTGCAAAGAGTTGGACACAACTGAAATAAACTCCCTTTGAGGGTTTTGGACAAAATTGTGGTGTTTTTTTTTATTAGAGTTTGAATTTATTTGTACATCTTTAAAAAGGGAAGAATCACATGCACTATGCAACATGCTAAAGTAGTAAAGTGTTTGGAATCAGGGCAGATGTTTAATGACTTTCATTTGTTTAAGCTCATTTTTGTCAATTAATAAGCATTTTTTAGTATTTATTTTCTCTCCCTAACCACTACCTTCACCCCTGCTGTGAAGGGAAGGAAAATAAAAACAAGACAAAACAAAACAAAAAAATAAAACCCAACCTCTTATAAGAAATATGCATAGTCAAACAATTCAAAATGTTCCATTGGCATATTAAGTTCATAACCACTTTGTCAGGAGATGGATGACATTCATCATAGTCAGTCTGCTGGAGTCTTGGTTAGTCATTGCATTGATTAGAGTGCTTAAGCCTTGCACATTTGTTCACTTTTACAATATTGTTGTTACTGTGTAAATTATTTTCCTGTTTCTGCTCACTTTAGTTCTCATCAGTTCACTCAAATTTTCCGTTTTTTTTAAAACTTTTCCTGTTGTGGTCTCTTATACACAAAAGTATTCTGTTGCATCTCTATATTATAATGTCTTTAGGCATTTTTTTGTTGACTTGATCCTAGGAAAGGGGCAGAGCAGAATCTTTTCATCTCAGATAATGAAAGAACAGCTAGGAGGAGGCTCACAATAGTTCTGAGGATCGAAATTACAACTGATCTACAGTTTTAGAGGATGAAGGCTGTTTACTGCCATCAATCTGGTACAAGCCCTTATTGCCTCAAACCCAGTGTACTGCAGTACCTTCCACAAGTTTCTCCCCATTCCAGATCATCTTTTACTCATCTTTCAAAGTGATCTTCCATAAGTGCAGGTTGCACAATACTCCCTACTCAATAAACTCCAGTGTCTCCCTATCATGTCTAAGATCAAATATAGCATCTGAAGTTTGACATTCAAAGTTCTTCATAACCTATCCTCACCTTTTCCCCTGACTTTTATAGTCTTCATATGCCTACATATGTGTATGTATTGT
>CM053584.1:282926426-282930469 GCA_028627135.1 Pseudochirops cupreus
CTTCTATTTAGGATATACAGAAAGACATAGCAAGCAATAAACATTTTATACACACACGCTATGTTCTAGTCATTGTATTAGGTGCTAGGAATAAAAAAAAATCAAAATGAAGCAGTCCTTGATCTCAAGAAGCCTGCATTGTCTCAGGGGAGACAACATAGAAAATATATATGTACAAAATATATTGTAAAATAATCAATAATTGCATAGAAAGGGAAGACATGGATGGGTTGTAATCTACCTGAGATGTACCTACATCAAATGACATCATTTATTCATTGAACAATGTAAGCAAGTGTCACATGCTAATATGATTTAATGCTAGTTCATGGGTCACCTTTTTTTTTCTTTGTAAGGAAAATGAAAACAAACAACAACAAAAGGATATATATATATATATATATATATATATATATATATATGTATATAACACTGTCCTTCTAAGAAAACAAAATCCATTAGACCTAATCCATAACAAAAATATTACTCAATTTACATCATATGAACTTTGTGGTAAAAGAATGAGATAATACATGAGTATTCAGAAAGTATCAGAAGTGAATAATGATAATTCAAATAATCAAACATTTTCCATACTGCTGATAAATTTTAGGCCTTTATTTTTTAAGAGAATGAAGGTTGGAAGAAATCACTGATGACAGAATGATTAAATTAAAATTTCAAAATTAGAGAAAAATTAAGAATAAGAGAAATGAATCTTTTTTTAAAATTATGTAAATATAGCTCCCAAGTTTGTGAAGTCAAGTAGGTTAAAACAATAGCAAGATGAAAAAAAATATTTTACAACAAATGCCCCTTAAAGTCTGTAGTGCTGTTGTTTGTCCTTTTTTCTCAAAGAGACCCATGACATTAGGAAGGTAATGCCATGACTTGCAAGTAAATTGGATTTAAGTGAAGAAGGGCTGCACAAAGTCAACAGCCTCACTTTCTCCACTAGAGCCATCTGGGTCCAGTGGTGAGATACAGATCAGGACAATTGGAGATGGCCCCCTGACTTCAGGCCTAGTGCTCTAGCCAAAGCACCACCAGCTGCACTAGTTTAAAATTTACATTTAAAATATTACTTGTCATTCTCACTCAGTATGAAGTTTTTAATAAAAAAAATTTGTCGAAATAGAGTTCTTTTTCAAATTATGAAATCAATTTACATTTTTAGAAAATTAAGAATGGCTATCTCTCATGATTGCCTGTCTCCATTGTAATATAGACCTAGTAGTTAAAATAGCTCATTGACATATTATCCACAGACGGCACAATTTAAAACTTTTGCAGTAAGTGTATTGCACAGATAGTTTTCAGCACTAAAAAAGAGTGGGGGAGGGAGGAACAGAATTATATCAGTATATCTGGAGCATGAAAATAAACAGGTCCCCAAAAGTAAAAGAAATAAAGTAGGGTTAAAAAGAGAAAGACTGCAGGTTTAGTGAAAATTGTGTAGTGAACATAAAGTTCTGTAGTTGAGATGGTGCTCAAAGGAGGGAAAATTAGACAGGGCCCCCCATTGATTTTTGTGCCCAATTCCCATCACCTGTAATGGCCATTCTGAAAATGGATGAAGGATAGGAGTGTTTTGAAATGCAATTTAAGACCCAAGTGGGGATACAAGCGAATCAAACCTTTGGAATAATGAGTTGCAGGAGAGTAAGTGAATTATGAGTGTTTAGCAGAAGCATGTCTGAAAGCTGATATGTAGTCAATCTGCAATTTTCTAGATCTAAAATGGCTTCCTATAAACTCCAACTACAGACAGAAACCTCAGGAATTGTATTTACTATTTCAGACTTCACTTGAAAAAGTGTCAGATTAAACAGCACTTAGACAAACAAGATATTATGAGCACTTTGTTTCACATAACATCATAAAAATATGAAAAAAAACAAAGAAATTTCAGTCTAAGAATAAAGGAAGAAATTGGAGTTAATAAGATCTTGTGCAAAATGACTAAATAGTCATAACATTCTAAAAGGTTGACAGAATTTTAAAGTACAGCAAAATGTGTATTCTTTTTAAAAATCTAAGTCAGGCTCATTTTAAATTTATTTTTTTTGCATAATTACATGTCAAAACAATTTTTAACATTCTTTTTGAAAAATAATTTTTGAGTTCCAAATTCCGTCCTTTGCTCCCATTTCCCCTTCCTTCAGAAGGGAAACAATTTGATATAGATTGCGTATGTGCAGTCGTGCAAAATGCATTTCCATATTAGTCATATTGTGAAAGAGAATTTTTGCCACATAGCGGATTCTTTTCCCAAAAGATTGAATCGTATCATTTTCAAATACTGTGGTCATTTGCTACTCTGTATTACATATCTGATCTATATCACTGATCTATTTCTTAGCCAGTGCAAGACTGTTTTGATGATTACTGCTTTGGAATACAGTTTGAGATCAAATTCTGCTAGTCCACCTTCCTTCACATTTTTTTTCCTTTGATTCTCTTGGTATTCTTGACCTTTTGTTCTTCTAGATGAATTTTCTTGTCATTTTTTTCCTTTTCTATAAAATAATTATTTGGTAGTTTGATGTGGCACTGAATAAGTAAATTAGTTTAGGTAGAAATGTCATTTTTATTATATTGTCTTGGCTGAACCATGTGCAACTAATATTTCTCCAATTGTTTAGATCTGACTTTATTTGTCTGAAAAGTGTTTTGTAATTGTGTTCATATAATCTTCAGATTTGTCCTAGCAGGTGGATTCCCAAATATTTTATATTGTCCACAGTTATTTTAAATGGGATTTCTCTTTCTCTCTCTACCTGCTGAACTTTGTTGGTAATACATAGAAATGCTGATGATTTATACGGGTTTATTTTTTACCCTCCAACTTTGCTGAAGTTGCTAATTATTTTAACTACTTGTTTTAGTTCTTTCTCTAGGACTCTATGAGTGTACCATCACATCATCTGCAGGGAGTCACACTTTTGTTTCCTCATTACCTAGCCTAACACCTTCAAAGTGTTTTTCTTCTGTTACTGCTATAGCTAGCCTTTCTAGTACAATGTTGAATAGTGGTGCTAATGAACATTACTGCTTCATCCCCGTCTTATTAGGAAAGCTCCTAGCTTATCTCCATTACAGATAAAACTTGTAGATGGTTTTAGATAGATACTTCAGGCTTCTTTTAACAATAGAAAATACAGAAATAATATAGCATAGCAATTAGAAAAGAAATTGGAAGGCATTTAATTCAAAAGAAAATTACAGTTTAAACTTGATTTATTATTGATTATTCATTTGAGGGATAACATCTTTCCAGTATTTAATTTTGCAAAGGCAGTGACGCTGCATTATTTTTGAATAACTCGAAAGACTGACTTAAGCGCCAAGTTTATATTTTATTTATATCTGTTTATATTACAAGCTTATATTTTTCTTTTGTTTTTTAATTTGCTTCAGTTCCAGTCTCTGACAAAAATCTCACAGACGTATCAGTCAACTCTTAATTAACCTAGGGAAAAATCATAAATTAAATAATTGCAGTTAAATCCTCCTTAAAGAAAATGAAATTCACAGCAATGAATGAATCAGTTTTCTGTTACTTATAGAACACCACTAAGTAGCACCTTTCCATTCCTATATAAATTTCCAATAACCACTTAGTTCTAGACCAATAAATTTTAGGAAAGAGTTCTCTCCATTCACTTTCCTGAACTTATCTTCACACTACTGTCAAAAAGAATGTGTAATCAGATCATTTCATGTTGGTACAATACTCTGAGGATGACAAGAGGCAATTACAGAAATGACTGAAAACAGAAGTGCTAAATATTGCTGAATCATCCTCAGGAAATTCTGGGATCATATGAAGTTCAAATCTCAGAAGTAAAGTCAAGCTGCTTAAGGGGTTTATAGGAGCTTTGGAGATAAAGATACAGATATATATGTATGTGTGTGTGTATATATATTATATATATATGTATATGTGCGTATATTACATACATGTATGTACATACAGAGAGAGAGAGAAAAATCTTGATTTTTGTTACTGTTTAGTTATTTCAGTCACGTCCAACTTTTTG
>CM053584.1:282937743-282954847 GCA_028627135.1 Pseudochirops cupreus
TTCTTTACTGTACACTTTTTACTTTGTTCTTTTTCCCCCTTCCTCTCCCCTACCCACCACACCAAAGCTACAACTGAACATTGATATATTTTTATATAGGTATTGATATATACATACACATATACATACACACACGCACACATACATACTTTTACTAAGAGATTGTACTTCTAATCTTGCTTTTAGTTCTACGCATGTCTCTTTTTTTCCTATGTTTCCTAACTTCTCTACTTCTACCTTCTACCATGCTTCCTATTACTTAACCTACTCCTACTCTAGCAATCCCTCCCTTATTCTCCCATTTCTCTAAATCTAAAGACCCTTCTATACCTACCTTTTAACCTATTCCCTCACCCTCCTCTCTAAAGATCCCTCCTTTATCCTCTCCCCCCTCCCTATCCCCTTAGAGTTTTATGTCTTTTTAAGTTTAGAAGACTTTTATACTCTTCTAAATGTATATGTATTTTACCCTCTTAAGCCCATTCCCAGTGAAAGGTTTCCAGAACTAACAGCCCTACCTCCCCCACCTAATTCCTCTGTATCAGTTCTTCCTCTTGTACCTCCTTTGTATAATTATTCTTTTAGCTGTGCTTGCACAGTTTTGCTTTTTGAAGTCATATCATACTCAGGTCTACCCCAATCTTTCTTATAAAATGTCTAATTACTAGTAACAATCTTCGACATAGGTTTTACATTTTCCATACATAAAAGGAAAACATTCTATCCTCATTTAGTCCCTTGTTATTGGTCATTGGTATGTGCCTTATATTTCTCTTTGCCTTTGTATGTCAAATTTTCTATTGAGTTCAGGGTTTTGTTTTGTTTTCTTTTAGCAGAGTCTTGAAAGATGACAGTTGATCAAATGTCCATTTTTTTTTCGTTCAGCATTATGCTGAACTTTGCTGGGTATGATATTTTCAGCCAAGGCCCAATTCTTTTGCTCTTTGATATACAGTGTTCCAAGACCTGCAATCTTTTAGTGTTGGCAAATGCTAAGTCTCGTGTGATTCTACCTGTGGTACTGTCATATGTAAATTGTTTTTTTCTTGTTTTGGGTAATATTTTGTCCTTGATCTGGGGGTTTCAGATATAATATTTCTGTGAGTTTTCCTCATAGGATCTCTTTCAGGTGGTCTTTGGTGTATTTTTTTTTCTATTTCTACTTTCTTCTCTTGTTCTAATGCTTCAGGACAATTTTTAAAAATTATTTCTTGTATTATTGTATCAAGATGCTTTTTAGATCAGAATTTTCAGGTAATGCCATCATTCTTGAGTTTTCTCTTCTTGATCTGTTCTCTTGATTCATTGTTTTTTCTTATGAGATGTTTCACATTCTCTTGTATTTTTTTCATTACATATATATTTCTTCCTCTCTTACAAGTTCACTGGCTTCCCCTTGCCCAATTCTGATTTTCAAAGAGTCATTTTCTTCCTTAAGATTCTAGATCTCCTTTTCTAATTGTTTGACTTTCTTGTCGTAATGTTCTTATTTTTCTTGTATTCTTCTTATTTTTCTTTTTAATTTTTTCCTCCATCTCTCTCATTTGAAAGTCTTATTTAAGCTATTCAATAAATTTTTGGGGGGGGGCAGTTGCCCATTTGACATTACGCTTTGAAACAAAAGAGGGTTCCTTTGCTTCAGTATCCTCCTCTGAAGACGAACCCAGGTCCTCTTTATTCCCACAGTAGTTCTCTGTGCTTGGCTCCTTTGCCTATGGATTTTTTTTTAATTCAATTTTTATAATCACCTCTAGTCCTGGGGTATGCGGGACAGTGCCTCTGGCTTCTGATCTTTTTCAGTTCTCCCTGCTGACCTTGAACTCAAACAAAGATCTTAAGCCTCCTCTAAGTGCCCACAGCCAGGGGCTTTCTGCTCCACTGCTTCTGCACTCATTGGCATATGCTGGGTCCTTCTCACCCCTGCTCCAGCTCAGCTGGATCTATTGTTCCTTATCAGCAGAGGTTCCCTAGATCTCCCCCAGGTCAGACACCCAACTCCTGTCACTGTGGGAGGGAGGTATCAAAGTTTCAGTGGTTAGTTGGGGCAAAGGTAGCATCTCAAAACCACTAACCCAGGGCTTGCCGCTTGTTGTTTAAGTGGCTTATGGCTAGCTGTTAAAGTGGACCTTAGCCTGGAGGTAGTTGTTTACTCTTCACATCCTGGGATTTTTCTTCAGGTCTTCTCAGAATGGGGGAACCCAGTTCTGCCCCTACTCTTATTTGTTTTCTAGGCTGTATGTTCACCCAGAGGCGCAATTTTATCTCTTTTGTGGAGGCAAATCTTGAGAGGTGGAAATTTTCTGACCTACTCTGCCTTCTTCCCAGGATCATCTTTGGAGCTTTATAAATATTATCACGGTTGTTTCTAACAATAATGCTGGCAGGTAGGTGTTATTATTATCTTCATTTTACAGCTAAGGAACATGAGACAAACAGAGGTTTAAGTAACTTGCCCAAGATCACACAACTAGTAAGTGTCCAATATTTATTTAAACTCAGGTCTTCTGACTCTAGGATCAGCATTCTACAAATTACACCAGCTAGTTATCCTGTTCTCTTTCAGGACCTCGGAGCTATTGTCACTTACCCTTAATTCTACCCTTGGCATGGATGATGCTGGCATCTATAATTGCCTAAGGATGTATATGCGTTGCATCTATGTGTATTGCACTGTGTGTTAAAATTCTATCCATTTTACAGAAGAGGAAATAGGAATTTCCAGGAGGCTACGTGATTTATTCAGGTTCACATACTTGATAAATTGTATAGAATGAGGATGCAGATCTTCTGATACCAAGTGCAGTGTACTTTGTGTTTTTATACTATGCAGTTTCTTGTGAATTTGGCTATAGGGTAAATTCACTCCTTAGAGATTGCTCATTCTCTGATATGATAATAAAATCAACTTTTGGTTGATAAGGGAGGACCACACTTATGGTGAGCCTTCTGAATTGAAGCAATCTTGGGAAAGCCATCCCTAAACAATCTGCTGGCCTACACCTTGTCCTGGAACATAAAAAAAAAAAACAAAAAATCAACAAAACTATACAGGTCAAGTGTTCTTAACCTGGGGTCTATAGATTTTCAGTTTCAACATAATTTTTTTCTTTTTTTAAAAATAAAATGAATTTTATTTTAAGCATTCAAAACATTATAAGAATAATGGCACTTGTATAGCACTAAATTTAAGGTTTGCAAAGTACATTAAAATTTTATCTCATTTGAGCCTCACAACAACCTTGAGTGATATGTGATAATACCTTCATTTTATAGATGAAGAAACATAGATATGACTATATCACTCCCATAACTGAAATTCTAATGACTCCATATTACCTGCAGGATAAGATATAAACTTCTCTGTTATACATAAAAAGTTCTTTACCCTCTGGGCCTTTCCTACTTTTGCAGGCTTCTTACATAGTACTGGCATCCACATACTCTGTGGTCCAGCCCTCCTAACTTCATAGCTATTCCTCTGATAGGACTCTCTCTACTATCTCTGAGCTACTGGCTTGAATACTTACTCTCTTCTGGCCCTTGGAATTCTAGGATTCATTCTATATTCAGTTCAAGCAACATGTTTTACATAAAGTTACTCCTGTCCTTCTTAGCTGCCACTATACTTCTCCTAAAACTACCTTGAACTCATTTTGCAAATCTTCTATGTATCCTCCTATATGGACATGTGATTGTGTATTGACTCCCCTTACAATGGAGGCTCCTTGAGGGTAGGAACTATTTCACTTTTGTCTCCATAATCCCCTGCATTTAGCATAGTGCATAACATATAGTAAGAGCTTAATAAATGCTTTTTAATTGATTGATGACAAAATTACAATAAATTCCCCTTTCCCTGTTCATTTCCTGAAAATCTAAGTTCTTCTGTTAAGAAGCAGGGGATAGTCTAAAGGTTACTTCCATTAGTATACCCGTTAAAAATGATTGAAAATCTTTTCGATTTCAATAGGTGCTTGCTACAGTTGTCCTTGAAGTTCATCTTAACACTATTTTTCTACAATTCCTCATACACATATTTTTTTTTATTGTGGTACTTCTTTCTCATCAGAGGAGCAATGTTAGAAACAGAATGCAACGAAATAGGTGAAATAAGATGCAGTGAGTAATGAAGAAAATTAATGTACTTGGTGAATAATGGCCTATAATAAGGACGAAAGGCAATTACATGATGCTTCACTTACTGAGGCATTGCAATATATCATACCATCGAACAAATCTAATGCTCACAAAATGTGCCAGGAGGACTAGAAAACAGATTCATGAATCAGGAAATGCCAAGTGATCCCAGAGTCTGTGTAAGCAAAAACCAAAAAAAGAAAAAAGAAAAAAAAATCTGACCTGTATATATACCAGGAAATATTTCTCATTTAAGCTGAGCCAAATGTATAGATTTTTAGTCAGAATAGAAGTCTGGAAATTTATTTCTCTGAAAGTTTATTTTGTAAATTTATCTTAATGTTTAATCAAAACTTCTTGCTTTTCTTTGCAGCCCTTCAGAATTTATGATTATGTTTCAGACTAATCAATTAATTAATGTGATTATTAGTACTAATCAATTATTAGATGCAAGTAAAGAATAGCATTTATATTAGGTTTGGGAGATAGCAGATGTTTGTATATGTGGTTGTGTATAGATGTGTTTACTCCAGGATTATGGATTTTATTTTAAAATTAACAGCTTATTTACATAGATATATAACTCTGAAGTGATTTAAAAGTGTCTACCACAATGTAGAACACTCATTGGGGCATCAGTGTATATTAATTGATAAAGGATGATTTTAAAAGTGTTAAATGATTCAGGCTAACTCATTTTACACCTCTCTGAATCCCTACAGAATTTTAAGTCATCATAAACACTCACAGCAATGTTCTGAAAAGGTGATAAAACTCCTCTTTAAGTGTTATGGCATTGAAAGCTACTCAGGTGAGATTGATGTGAAATTTTACATACAGTGAGTATATGACTTGGGAGGAACCTTTGGTATCCCATTATTTTGAATGTTGTCTCTTGGAAGGAACAATGATGGGTTTTAGATGATACTTTGAAAATAACCAACTTTCTACTTTATCTTTATGTACTTTGGCTTAATTCATGATATTTTACTACCTAAGGCTAAAAATTCTATATCCTTACACTTCCATAATTCTTCGTATTGCTGGATCTTTCTAGAGCTCAAACTAAAATGTTTGGTTTTATCAGAATCAGCCAGTTATTCTAAAGCAGTGGTTCTCAATCTGTGGTTTATGTTCAATTTGTAACAATGAAAATACATCCTGTATATCAGATATTTACATTACGATTCATAACAGTAGCAAAATTACAGTTATGAAATAGCCACAAAAATAATTTTATGGTTGGGGGTCACCACAACATGAAGAACTGCATTAAAGGGTCGCAGCATTAGGAAGGTTGAGAACCACTGTTCTAAAGGAAGAGGTTTTCAAGAAATAACTATTCATGAAATGACCTTGCCTCAAGAACATCAGTCCATTCCAAACCAATGTCCTGAAGCATACAAGACCATAAGCACTTCAATTCTGAATGAAGCACCAAGGTGTACAGCTACATTTCAGTCTCATGCATGGTAAGTAACAATGCTATTCTTCCCTTATATATCTTGCATTTATTACAGATATAGTGTGATCATAAAAAGATATGTATCTTTTGACGTAGTATCACTCCCAGAATAGAATTAACATTATTTGTATTTTGCAGGGCAAATGCTAAGGCTTGTTTTTTACAGATGGCCCTATGAGCTATGGGTTATCAATGAATCACTTGGGATTTTTGCTATACAACCATAGGGGAGCGATTTAATCTCCCTAACCTTTAATTTCCTCAACTCCAAAATCAATCAGTGACCAAGTAGTAAATTATTAAATGAGGGGGTTGGTGTGGTACAGTGAAAAGACCACTGACTGAAGTTAGAAAGCGTGAGCTCTGATCAAGCTAGGATGCTCCCACCTATGTGTACTTGGGCAAGTCACTAAACCATCCTGGGCTTTAGTTTCCTTATTCCTTCCAGCCCTAGATCTACAATCCTATGATCTGCAATCGATCAAAGACGAAGGGAAAGAGGAACTGTGTGGCGCAACATTCTGGGAGGATCATTTTGGGGAGAAACGAGAAATACCAAAGGGCTATTCATAAAGGGCTCCTTTCCTGCCTCCATATACTGCGAAAGAAACCATAGGGAGAGACAGAAGTCCATCACTACACAGTGTTACAGAAGCTTGCTACAATGATGATGCTGATGATGGTGATGATGATGATGATGACAATAGTGAAGATGATAAGTGACACAATGGATAAAGCTCTGGAGTCAGAAAGACCTGAGTTCAAATCCAGCCTCAGACACTTGCTTTCTATGTAACCCTGGGCAAGTCATTTAACCGCTGTTTGCCTCAGTTTCCTCATCTGTAAAAATGGGATAATAACAGCACTTACATCCCAGGGTCATTGTGAGGACTGAATGAGATAATTATCATAAAGTGCTTATCACAGTGTCTGGCATGCTGTAATGCTACATAAATGTTAGTTATTATTAGCTGTTATGGAGCTCAAATGGGCGTTAGAGGTCAATGATTCCAGTCATCTTATTTTAGAAACAAACCAAGTTAAAGCAGGTTATTTGATTTCCTCAACATCATCAATATATTAAATACATATTATATTAAATATATTTAATAATATATTTAATATATAATAAGTTTATATATTTAAATATATAATACTATATTTAATATATAATAATATATTAAACAGGAGAGCAAGGGTTTGAACCCTGTTCCTTCCTATTTCAAATGTAGGATTTTTTTCACTATCAATTACTTCTTAATTCAGGCTAACTCATTTTGTGACTGGGGTCATAACCCATAGTTTAAGAAGCTCAGAAGGGGTCCTGAGTGGAAAAAGTTTGAGAATCCCTGCGTTATACCATGTTATCTCACAGCGTCCTAAAATCACATATTTCAGGCTAGAAAGAACTTTGAAAAACATCTAGTCCAACCCTCTCATTTTTTAATTGAGAAAATCAAAGCCCAAGGAGATTAAATCATTCGCTTAAGGTTAGACAAATAGTAAGCATAAGGGCAGGATAAGAATGCAGGATCTCTTACCAAAGCAGTGTTGGCAAGCTCAAACTGAGATGAGTACCACTATATCATATGTAAAGATCCTTTGTGGGCTGCAAACTGACTTAGTTTGAAAATGTAATATTATCTAAATGTTATTATAGTTTTAATTTATTTTGTTAAATAGTTCCCAGTCACATTTTAATTTGGTTCCAGCTGTATCAGGGTACTGTGGGCTATTGGAGATGGGCAGGTCCTGTGTTTGACGCCTGCCCTAGAGCAAATTCTCTTTACATTAGATCCCACTGCCTCACAGGTTTCTAAACAGATGTTTTTGGAGAAACCATCCTTTGAAAGAACTGTAGCCAATGTCTTCTTACTAGTGGGGCTGGAAGCAGCTAGATAACTCAATGGATAGAGAGCAGGGACTGAAGTCAGGAAGACCCGAGTTCAAGTCTAGCCTCAGACACTTACTAGCTGTGTGACTCAAGCAAAGCACTTAACCTCTGTTTATCTTAATCAACTGGAGAAAAAAAATGGCAGACCACTCAAGTATCTTTTCTAAGAAAATCTCATAAACAGTAATGGCACACAGGATCATGAAGAGTTGGATATGACTGAATCAATTGAACAACAACACTAATAGGACTAGTATAGCTAACACTGTGGGCAACCCATTAGAGCTATAAAGTATCATTTAAAGACTTGATCATAGAAATTTGAGAGAAATTTGATGAAACTTGATGGACCCTTAGAAAACATCTACTCACAGGATCTGTAAAATGTAAAATCTATTTCACAAGGTTGTTCTGAGAAAATGTTCTTGTAAACTTTAAAAAAATACCATAAATGTCACCTATAATCATTAGGAAATAAAGAGCTGCTTCTGCTGGAGAAGGAGACAACAACGACCCTGATCAAAAGGCTCTAAGAGTCACAAATGCATGAAGATTTCAAGAGGAGTAAGGGACTCTTCGACATCTATGTTAGAATAAAGAATTACCTTGTAGGAAATAAAGAATTACATTGTAGGAATAAAAAGTGTATCAGCCCTTCTTCAAATAACTCAATGGGCATGGATGGAAATTATTTTTTTAAGAGCTCCACTGAGTGAATTAGTAGGACTACAGCCTCCAGAACCCTGAGTGGGAAGGAGATATAGCCCAGAAAAGAAGATTATGTGAAAAAACAAAATTATATTTTACAGAAAATTTTATCTCCTATAATAATTTTTTAAAAGTTCCTATTTTTTTTTACAAATAAGATTCTGAGTTTCATCAAAAGAAACCAAAACACTATATAAAATTTATCTACACTTAATTTATAGATCTCGGAGAAAATCTATAAATGATAGGGAATCAGTATAGCAGAAGGAAAAATTATAGTAGACAGGGAGTAATAATAATAGCTCCAATTTTTAAGTGTTTTGTCTATATTGTTTCGTTTTCCCTTACAAAACAGTTGGAAAAGTATTAGTACTACCCCCATTTTAAGGAACCTGAAGTCACCTACACAGGGTCATGTAACTAGTAAAAAGCTAAGTCAAGGTTGGAACTCTGATTTTCTTAACTCCTAGTGCACTGGTCTGTCCACTGTACTACCTAACTACCTAACGAAAAATAAGAATGCCTGGGTGCTACCCATGACTGTCATTTATATATTCATAAATATACACATATACGTATATATGTATATACATATACACACATACCTCTAGAGCTTTGGGGAAGTCATCCTGGATCTCATTTTGCTTATCTATAAAATAAGGAGGAGGGGAGACTATATGATTTCTGTGGCATATGCTCTATGATCTTTTTTTCAATCTAGATCTTCCCTCTTTTTATGTAATTCCTCAAATGATATCCAGTTCTTTTGCTCATATAACTTAAAAATTAAACAGTAAATGAATCTGCCTAAGTAGTCTTAGGACAAGGACAATAAATTCTCCATTTCAATTTCTTTGTTCATCTGGGGTATTTATTAGCTGTGTGATCCTAGTCAAATCACTTAACTTCCAGCCTCATTTTTTCTCCAAAATTACCAAGGATTTCTTTAGAATCATCTCCCTCCCTAATGGTCATACAAACTATATGTGCCCAACCTATGGTAGAACCTTCTGAGCTCATATTGGTATGATCAGCCATAGCTGAATATACTGTACATTGACCCAACATCAGGACGTCATTTTGATTCTCTTCAAGGACAAAGGACAAACAACAACAAAAACAATCAAATCTATGGCCTTTTCTCAATCCTCATCCTTCTTGACCTCTGTGTAGGCTTTGATACCCTCTTCCATTTATAATCTCTTCTCTCAATTTTTTTTTTAAGTCACTGCATTTCCCTAGCTCTTTGACCATTCCTTCTCAGGCTTCTTTGCTGGATCTTTATCTAATTTTTGTCTGCTAACAGTGAATATTTACCAATGTTCTTACTTGGGCCCTATTATCTTGGGCCCTCTATATCATTTCACCTGCTGATCTCATCAACATCCATAAATTCAACTCTCATGTCTATGCCAATAATCATCAGATCTATTTATCCAGGCCTACCCTATTTCCTGACCTATAGTCATTCGTTTTCATCCACCATTAGATAGTAAGAACTGAATGTCTCACAGACATCTTAAATTTAGTGTGTTCAGAAATGAACTCATTATCTTTCCCCAAAACACTTAACCTCTTCCTGTAATTTCCCAATTAATGTTAAGGCCACCATCATCTTTCCCTGTCACCCAGGCTTACAAACTAGGTATCATCCTTTAATGCTTCTCTCTCTCTAACTCTCACTCCCTATTATACAATTTGTTCCCAAGTCTTGCCAATTCTGTCCTACAAAATCATTTATATATATTCCCTTTTTTCCTCTGACACTGTCACCGTTCTGGTAAAGGACCTTTATTGCATCACATTCTGGTTGGCCTCCCAGTCTCAAGTTTCTCCCTACTCCAGTCCATCCTCCACCCAGCTACTGAAGTAATCTTCCTAAAGTATATGTTTGATTATGTCACCCTCCTATTTGATAAACTACAGTGACTTCTGGAAAATATATTAAAAAATTGAAAAATCAATCTTTGAAAATAATAGTATTAATATAGCATCTTCTAGCTGTGTGACCACGGACAAATCACATAACCTCTCTGAGACTTAATTTCCTCATCTGTAAGATAGGAATGAAATATGTACTACTTGGTCTAGAGGACTGTTGTAAAGAAAGTGTTTTATAACTCTCATAAATAGTATAATTTTAAGTGAGTTATGCACATGTGTGTTCCTGACTGAAAGCAGATAGATGTGGTACCTGATACCTAGAAGACTCATTGTGTCTCCCAAGTGATTCTAACATATATCTTTTTTAATGATCCATTGTATTTTTGCCTTTTATTATGTGATAGGTAAGTTATAAAAGTCAGATGAATTCTTTTGATATCTTCATTCATCATCAGCAAGCTTTTGTTGAAATATATACTATATGCAAAGCAATATGCAGACCATTTTGGTAATGGGAATTTTGGGGAAAATTAGTGAAAGGTAAGGGCAAGAATGTTGAAAACAATAAAGGATGTGATAAAAAATTTAAACTATATTGATGAGGCAAAGTCCAGTCATTTATTTATAGAATATGTCCCACCTTCTAAATCAGTGGTTCTCAACCTGTGGGTCGCGACCCCTTTGGGGGTCGAATGACCTTTCACGAGGGTCACAGAGGTCACCTAAGACTACTGGAAAACACATATTTCCAATGATCTTAGGAACCAAGACACCACTCCCTTATCCGTCTCCAGGCAGGTCCACCCACATGGAGATACGCCCACATACGAGTATTAAAGGGTTGGGGCATTAGGAAGGTTGAGAAACACTGTTCTAAATGAAACTTTTTCTCATACCCCAAGTGAAATATGCCTCACTCCAAAAATCACCTCATATTTACTTTGTGTGTCTGTGTGTGCGTATATCTGCCTAAACATATCTCCTTCCAAAATAACATAATTTCCTTGAAGCAAAAGACGATTTCATTTTGTCTTTGTGACCACAGGGTCACACACTATGTATTTAATAAATGCTTATTGATTTATTTTTTGAGCAAGGAAATAGTATATTTGGCGATGATTAATCAGACAGCATTGTATCAAAATGTTTGAAAACTAAATTGATATACCTGATGTTCATAGTAGATATATACCAAGCATCCTTATACTGTTCGTTCATTAAAGAATTTCTTTCTCCCCTTTATCAAACTTTAAATTCCATGAAGGCAGCATCTACATTTTATCTAAACACTCCATCTACCCCAGTCTTAGGGACAGTATTTTGAGGTTTGGAAGAAATGAATATTTAACTGGTGAATGCTATTGAATGAATGTTATTGTTGTAAAAGCATTTTAGTAAGCAGTAAGTGGTATGTTAAAAGAAAAAAAAAGTCTTTGATTGTAATCAGGAGTCCTGGGTTCAAATCCACTTACAGGCCTTGTGATATTTGGCAAATCACTGAGCTTCAGTGTATTCATGTACAAAATGTAGGTAATGATACTTGTACTACTCAGCAGAATTATTGAGAGGAAAGTGCTTTTTTTAACCCTGAAATTACTCTGAAAATGTGAGCAAATGTTGCAGGAATAACATTGAGAGAGATCATATGAATTTAACTGTAAAATCCTTTTTTGCAGAAATAAATTCAGCCTCAAATAATTGGAGAAAGATTAAGTGGTCACAGGCAGATCAAAGCAATATAATGAAAACGAGAGTATTTTCCATATTATTCAGTACTATACCAATTAAACATCTGAAAGAATATTTTATAGAACTAGAAAAAATGACAAAATTCACATAGAAGAAAAAAGATAAAGAATCTAAAGGGTAATGATGAACAAAATTGGGAAGGAAGAGAGTCTGTCAGGTTTCAAATAACATTACAAAACAGTAGTCATTAAAATTATTTTTTGCTAATTAAAAAAATCATCAGTGAGTGGAACAGATTAGATATATAACACAGGGAAGCAAACAAACATGTCAGCATAGTGTCTGATAAAAAACAAAGAACATAGTTAACAGGGCAAGGATTCGTTATTGCAGAAAAAAAAAATGTTGGGAAAACAAGACAGTGTGGCAGGGATTGAGCATAGACCAGGAGCTCAATATCCTATACCATGCCAAGCTCCAAATGGCAACATAAATCTAGGTGAACCTGGACAAGTCACCCAAGCTTTCTATGCCTTAGTTTCCTTATCTGTAAAACAGAGATAATAATAACATCTACCTCCCTTGGTGGTTGTGAGTATCAAATGAGGTAATGTTTGTAAAGTACTTTGAAAATCTTAAAGTGTTATAGAAATGCTGGCTGTTGTTAAAAAGATAACAATTTTAAACAATTAAAAGAGGCAAAAAAGAAAATACTTTTCTGATATATTGATAAGGGAAGAGTATATACTAAACAAGAGACAAATAAAATTTTATGGAATAAAATATTAGAGTTTTTTGCATAAAGAAGTCATATATTAAAAATTAAAAAGGGAATAGTACCTGGGAGTGGGAGAGAATGTCTGCAACAAGTTTTTCTAATGAAGACTTCACTTCCAACTGAATACGGTTTTAAGAAACTGTACAAAGACTTTTGGAATACTTTGAAAATGGAATAGTGAATCGACACTCAAATTTATAAGTCTAAGAACCATTCCCCAATAGAAAAATGGTCAAAGCATAGTCAATTTTCAAAAGAAGAAATCCAAGCTATCAATAATCATCTGAAAAATTCCCTGCCACTAATAACTATAGAAATGCAAATTAAAGAAACTGAGGTTTCACCTCACATCAATCAGATTGGCAAAAATGAGAAAAAAAGAAAAATAATAGTGTTGGAGGGACTGTGGGGAAATAAGTATACTGATGGAGCTCTGAACTGGTCCAGTCATTCTGGAAAACAATTTGTAACTATGCCCTCAAAATGACCAAACTACATTTTTTTTTGCCTTTAACAAAACTAGGCCTATAGCCCAAAGAAGTTAAATGAAGAGGGAAAGGATCTATATGTACAAAAATATTCATAAGCAGCTCTTTTTGTAATAGCCCCAAACTTAAACTAAAGATGTACTCACCTATAGGGAATTACTAAGCAAATGTTAGAATAAGCAGCATATCATTGTGTCATAATGATGAAATGGACAGTCTCAGAGAAAATGGGAAGACTTGCATGAACTGACTCAAGGAAAAGAACTAGGTCAACAATTTTGCGATATTAACAGTATCGAGAAAATAACTTTGAAAGACTGTAGAACCTTAATCAGCAGAGTGTTAAAGAATAAATCCAAAAGATTAAAAATGAAACACACCTTTAACTTCCTAAGAGAGAAATGATGAACTTGAAAACTAGGAAAGTGACATACTTTTAAAGATATGGTTAATATGGGAATTTGTTTTGCAGGACTATGCAAATATGTAGTAAAGGTTGTCGGGATTTTGTGCATTTGCTCAACTGAGGGGGCAGTGGAAGGGACAGAATAAAAAAAAGGAACCTTCCTACTTGAAAATAAAAATAATATCATTTATTTAAAATAAAAGGAAATAGGAAACAAAAATTAACATTGATAGAGATACTTTGAGGGAGGAAAAATTGATGAACTCCATTGTTGATGTGAACTTTGAGTTGGTAACAGTGTCTATGTGCCTTCTCTCCCAGCCTGCCCAGCCTTATTATGCCTGATTGTCCTGTTCCAATCTCCAGATCTTCATTCCAGGAATTTAGAATGAAGATAAGCTTGTGAAGCTGATTATAACTATTGTGTGCTCTTATGAACCTAAATACAAAGTACATATTTGGGGTGTTGGTTCTTTAATTAAACTGTAAAATGGATGATTCGTAGGACAAGTGCATCTTACTGTCGATGAGATGATACTTTTATTTTGAAACTTACCTAACTGGTTTTAGACTGGAAAGCTTACATTTATATTTTTGGATTCTTATCCAAGCCACTGATGAATCATTACATTTATGATTCGTGTTTAAACCAAAAAGAAAATTAATGTTGGAGTGGTGACCTTCCAAATATGTTCACGAGCAGACATGATTTCTGTTTACTTCTAATGGATGGCTAATAACAGTTATACTAAAATTAATTTATTAATTACATCTTTGTCTTGAACTTTTAAACAAAGATTACTCTCTAAACTATTTCCAGTATTTTTTAGTCTTTGGTAAGATTGTTAATTTATTCTGATCCATCCACACTCTTTGAATAAGACCTAGTTCAGTTTCCTCTCTGAACAACAATGAAGACTTGAAAAGTGTTTAGTTGGCTTTAGATATGCCATTCAAACCCACAGAGCACAACACAGTTAATGGACCACACAGTGATGACTCCAATTCAAAGCTTTAGCCCAATATCACAGTCCTCCATTTTGTGACCACACCAAGCTAGAGAGAGATAGAAAGATAGATCTGCTAGAACAATAGTAATAGGGATAGAGATAGTTATCTATCTCTTTCTAAACATGCATGATGTAAGTGATTTAAATAATAATGTTTACTTAGTAATGAGTAACACATGTGTCTCCTCCCTCCCTAGTTTTATGTGGTATAACAATTTATTGAGTACTTGCTGTATGCAAGGTACTCTACTAGCCATTAAGCAGAAAATAAAGTGTCTATTCTCAAGTAATATAACATGAAATTAGGGAGTTCTTATATACAAAATGAAACAAATCAATTATAATAGAAAGTACATACATAAAATAAGATATTTTGTTAAACTGGACATGTGATTTCATTGATACAGGGAACTCCTCTTCAGGTAACTCCCTTTACCAATGCAGACTCTCATCTTTCCAACTTATTATCTTAGAGATTTCTCTAGAGAACTGAGATGTTAAGTTATTTGCCCATGGACTTATGACAATTATATGTCAGAGGCAGGAACCAATTTTGAGGCTGACTTTCTATATATTGTGCCATGTAATTTCTCAAAATGATATGCAATATAGACTAAATATCCAAGTGCTTTAGTATGTGATAATATGTGAAAATCTTTAGAGCTGGCATTAACCAAATAGATGACTAATTCTCCACTTCAGGTTTAAATGGCAAAATTTACATAAGCCTAGAAGTATTATGCAAATGAAATCATTAATATTAATTAGCATTACTATGCCAACATATTGTTTTAGTATTACTGGGTAGCTAGGTGGCGCAGTGGGCACCTAAGCAGTGCAGTGGATAGAGTGCTAGGCCTGGAGTCAGGAATTCCTGAGTTCAAATCCAGCCTGAAACACTTACTAGCTGTTTGCAACTGGACAAGGCACTTAATCCTGTTTGCCTCAGTTTCCTCATTAATAAAATGAGCTGGAGAAGGAAACGGCAAATCAGTCCAGTATCTTTGCCAAGAAAACCCCAAATGGGATCATGAAGAGCTGGATACAACTAAACAGCAAAAACAATAATTATTATTAGTGATAGACATGTCCTCTTTCCCAGTTTGCTCTTAACTTTGGGTTGCATCAGGACTAACTCTAAAAAGAACATATGCTCTTTTCACAATCTGATCTGTGAACTTTTATGAGGGATGAAGAGAATTTTGTCAGAGGAATGAGCAGACATGCAAAAATCGCCATGTCACATTACATAGTGACCTCCATGCTAGCCTAAAGAAGAAATTCAATGTCTTCTCAAGTTTGCATTTCAGCTTCTGTAAAATTATATGAGAATTTTTTCAAAAGTATTACCCTTCAGATTACCCATAAGTGCTGTTTCCACCTGTGCCTCTGCTCAAATTATGCTGTTACTTCTTAGCTCATTAGCTTAAGGACATAGTAAATAAGCTATCACTTTTCACCTATTTTTCTTAAGGGTCCAGTATCCCATTCATCCCCTAGAAATCCCAATGTTCTGTGTATAATTAACAGAATCTTGTTTCTTTACTTAATGTATGGTCATATGAACAGCAGATTATAACAAATGAGTTTCTTTGATAATAATGACATCTGCCTTAGGCAAGTAGGCTACTTTAAATAACAGGGGGCACTCTATCAGGATAGAGTGATGGACATGGGGTCACAAGACCTGAATTTCAAATCTGACTTCAGACACTTGCTAGTTGTGTGACCCTATGCAACTCATAATCTCTGTTTGACTCAGTTTTCTCATATGTAAATGGGGATAATAATAGCACCTTCCTCCTAGAGTGGTTGTAAGAATCAAAGGAAATTATATTGATAAAGCATTTTTCAGACCTTAAAGTGTTATATAAATGTTAGTGATTATTAAATAAATCTCTAGTTTACTGACAATGATAGATTTAGCTCTTCTCTGCAATGTGAGGACCTAAAACAACTCCAATAGACTCATGATGGAAAATGCCATCCGCATCCAGACAAAGAAATATGGAGTCTGAAAACAGATCGAAGCATACTATTTGCTCTTTTTGTTTTGTTTTGTTTTGTTTTTTTCATGGTTCCTCCAATATGTTCTAATTCTACATAACACGACTAATGTGAAAATATATTTAATAAAAATGTATACATAGAGCCTATATCAGAATGCATATCATCTTGGGGAGGGGGTAGGAGGAGAGGGAGAAAATTTAAAATTTATGGAAGTGAATGTTGCAAAATAAAATTAATTAAGTAATTTATTATAAAAAATTAATCTCTAGTTCACTAAGTTCTTTTTAATCCATTCCATATAATGGGTTCATCAACAAGCAAAACTTCTTTGTGACTAGCTGTGACCCTTTAAATGCAGAGAAGCTTGCAAGTCAGGGCAGGGCTAATCAAGAAGCAGTGCTCTGCTCTAGCTAAAATGGTAGCAGAAGACTTTTGCCACTCTTAAAGCAACTCTGGCCTCAGACCAGAGTTACTGTGCTGCTGTTAGTAACCATATATCTCTGAAACCTCTTCTAGGTTAATCCTTTAACCATAGGTTTTGATCCCATCTTATACACAGCCAATAGATACCCCAGGACCTTGGACTAAGTATTATGTCTCACCTTTCATTCTTCAACTTGACAATATTCAGTCTG
>CM053584.1:282955347-282990637 GCA_028627135.1 Pseudochirops cupreus
ATCATTTTTCCATGTAGGCATGTAAATAGTTCAACTTTGATAAGTTCCTTATGATTTCTTTTCCATGTTTACCTTCTCATGCTTCTTGTATTTGAGTGTCAAATTTTCTATTCAGTTCTGGTTTTTTTCCTCAAGAATGGTTGAAAGTCCTCCACCTCATTGAATGACCATATTTTCCCCTGAAACATTATACTCAGTTTTGCTGGGTAAGTGATTCTTGGTTTTAATCCTAGCTCCCTTGATCTCCAGAATATCATATTCCAGGCCCTTTGATCCCTTCATGTAGAAGCTGCTAGATCCTGGGTTTCCACAGTATTCAAATTATTCCCTCTTGGCAGCTTGTAATGTTTTCTCCTTTATCTGGGGTCTCTGGAACTTGGCTATAACATTCCTAGGAGTTTCCTTTTGGGGATCTTTTTCAAGAAGTAGTGGGTGAATTATTTCAAGTTCTATTTTGCCTTCTGGTTCTAAAATATCGGGGCAGTTTTCCTTGAGAATTTCTTGAAGGATGATTTCTAGGTTGTCTTTTTTATCATGGCTTTCAGGTAGTCCAACAACTTTTAAATTGTCTCTCCTGGATCTATTTTCCAGGTCAGTTGGTTTTTTCAATGAGATATTTCACATTGCCTTCTATTTTTTCATTTGTTTGGATCTGTTTAATAGTATCTTGCTTTCTCATAAAGTCATTTGCTTCCATTTGCTCCACTCTAATTCTGAAGAAATTGTTCTCTTCAGTGAGCTTTTGAGATTCTTTTTCCATCTGGCAAATTCAACTTTTTAAGGCGTTCTTCTTCTCATTGGCTTTTTGAGTCTCTTTTGCCATTTGAGTTAATCTATTTTTTTAAGGTGTTATTTTCTTCAGTCATGTTGTTGACTCTCTTTTCATGATTTTCTTGCATCATTCTCATTTCTCTTCCCATTTTTCCTCCACTTCTCTTATTTGGTTTTCAAAATCCTTCTTAAGCTTCTCTATGGCCTGTAACCAGTCTCCATTTTTCTTGGAAGATTTTGGTGCAAGAGTTCTGACTGTGTTGTCTTCCTCCTGTTCCATGCTTTAATCCTTTTTCTTCCCAAAAAAGGAATCTAAAGTTGGATTGTTGGGCTTCCTTTGCCTGCTCATGTTGCCAGTGAATTACTTGGTGTTTGAGCTCTGTAGAACTCTGCTTTGAGAGGGGAAAACTCTGTCTGAAATGGATAGGGTTTTTGCAGCTGCTGGAGCTATTAGCAGGTTGCCATCTCTGCAGCCCCCACCAGCTTTGGCTCACTGAAAATGCACCTCAGGACCACCATCCAAGACTGTGATCCCGATCCAGGCAGCTCAAGGCAAGATCACTTAGCCTCTGAATAATCACTTGGCTCCCCTGAAATCTTCAGGCTGAGAGCTCTGAAGCAGCCAGGTGAAGGCAGCTGCAGGACCGCCACTTTAGCTGCTTTTAGCTCTGGGGCAGTCAGCCAGACCCTCTACCCCAAATTTATTTGAGTTCCACTGACCTTCCCTTTGTCCTTGTCTCTTATGGGTTGATAATTCTGGAAACCAGCCACAGCTGCCAGTGATCCTCTCTCCTGAAAGCTCCAGCCACGACTTGTTCTGGCTGCGTAGGGCTCTAGCCACAGGTTCATGACTTGCTGGTCTGAGCTCCCAGTGTGCTGCAATGAACCCCTTTCCATCTGCCTTCAGGGCTGCCTTCAGTGGGAACTTTGTTTCTCTGTCCTTTTGTGCATTCTGGACCTCTAAGATTTGTTTAGAGTCATATTTTATAGGTATTTGAGGTGATTATGGGGGAGGCTGCAGAGTTTTGCTGCTTCTGTGCTGCCATATTGACTCTGCTCCTCCTTTATATTTCTTAACATTTATAATTAAATACTGCAATAGCCTAGGCAAATGTGTAAGACTAAAAATTGAAAAGAAAATGCTGATCCTCTCTCCCTCCCTTCCTCCCTTCCTCCCTTTCTTCCTTTCTTTCTCCCTCCCTCCCTTCCTGCCTTCCTCCCTTCTTTCCTTCCTTCCTTCCTTCCTTCCTTTTTTCTTTCCTTCCTTCTTTTCTTCCTTCCTCCATTCCTTCCTTCCTTCTCATTCTTTATTGCTTATGACGCATTGCTCTAGTCTAAGTCCTTGCCTCCCATTTGGATATCTGAACCCTTGATTTTCTATTGCATTTGTTTCACTGCAAATCCATCTCTACTGATTGGTAGAAGGAACTCTCAGAATGTCTGGGCCTGAAAATAAATCCCTTTTTCTTATGCCCTAACCTCCACTTAGACCTACGTGACTATCTTTCACTCTGAGAGGAGTGCAATGTATTCATTTGGTTTCAAAGACAAGTTCAGATGGAAATAGTATTCAAATGTTCCCTTTATAAATACATTTTTTTAAAAAGAGCTAAACTTTTTTTTTTCTTACATAGTTCTTTGTTTACAACCTCTAGTGAACAGGAAAGGGAGCATTAATGAATACTGGGTCCTACATTGGTCCTAGCTTCTGTTCAGGTTTTTGCTCCACCTCTACACAAAGAAACAGATACAAACACAGTACACATCCTAGAATCACCACATCTTGATGGAAGCAGAGCTGGACAACTAAGGCCTATGTATTAAATTTCTGTTTTGTCTCATTGCAAAAAGAATTAGAGAGAGAGAGAGATGAATAATCTTGGGGGAAAATGTAGTGAGAAAGAGTTGACAGCCCTTGTAGCATTATAGTCTATAGGAATTCACAGCCCTGCTGCAGATGAGAAGGTGCCTTCATACAGAATATAAATAGACTTTGGCAAGCTTTGAACTACCTACACTGTGTACTGAGCTTCTAGCAAAGCTCTGCTGACATTCAGAATCAGTCTGAGCTCTAATGTGAGTTATTAAAACTCAGGACCAGGTATTTCCATGTGGTGCACTTTGTTAGGCAAACAGGTCAAATAAACTTGTAAGCTAATTGTTTTTCCCCTATCAAGGTGGTAATAGTAGAAAGCCAGAAATTTGTTATTTTCAATACTAAAAGCCTTTTTATATGGTTCCTTATTAAGTACTACAATAGTTTCCACAGACTGTGGAAACTATTTACTTTTACGGAAATGTTTTATTAATTCAAGAATAAAGTGAGGCCCAAAGAATTATTTCTTTGCATCAGGCCTCCTAATAAAGTCAATGGTCACATCAGGAATAGCAAAAAAGAATTCAGAAGGCTATTTCTGCATATTTTTAACTTAGTGAGGAGGTAGCAGGAGGTAGAAAAAGGGCACAGGATTGGAATCAGAAAGGAACAAGACTTGAATCACATCTCTTACACTTACTAGCTGTGTGACATGAGACTTCTCTGACCTTCAGTCTTCTTATCTGTAAAAGTGAAAAAAAATGATATTAGCACCGACCTCCTAGGGTTGTTGTGAGAATAAAATGAGATAATATTTATAAAGTGCTTACAAATCTTAAAGTGTTATTATTATTACTTTCTTAGTACTATTTTGGGAAATGATTTAAGGGCACAATCTACTCTACTTTCTAGACTCCCACTCATAGCATTTAATAAAGTTAGTGGCTTGTAGGATGCTTTGATAGACTGAGCCCAACCCATTATATCATCAATATTATTTGAAACAAAAGAAGAGAAGAATTTAATGATTACTTGCAAGTGTATGACTTTCAGGGGAAAAAATGTAGTTCACTAACAAAATATGGAATTCTATCTAAAACAAGCCCTATAAATTGAGAATATAATTTTAACCATACCCTGAAGTTAAAGAAATGCAAGCATTTCTATTAAAAAAAGGTTAGAATTTGATTCTAGGTCAGTAGTTCTTTGGGGCTTATTTTGGCATTAGTTAACATCCTCTCAGAAAAGAGTGTAGAATTATATTGTCATAGATTTGGAGCAATAAAAGAGCTTAGTGTTCATCTAGTCCCACTCCCACCCCACCCCCATTTTTTTTTTTACAGATGTGGAAAATGAATCCCACAGATTGGTATTTGCCCAAGACTTGCCCAAGGTCACACAGTGATAGAAATATATATGAACTCATGTCCTGTGACTCTAATTCAGTATTCTTTGCACTAAAACTCTGCAAAGACAGAGATATAAATGCAAAAACAGATCCACCAAAGATCTTTCATCTTTAAAGTGGAGGGGACATACACATATCAAGCCATCTACAAAGTAGATACAAGGAAACACTGGGGGTTTGAGGCATCACTAGCAGCTGGGTTGGGAGTCAGTGGTCATGGCAGAAAAGAATTCATCTTCAAGTGACACTTGACCTGAGTCTCCAAGGACTGAGTATTCCTCAATTCCAATCACTTGCCTCATGAATAAAAGCAGGGAAAAGACCTTGAAACCAATTTGTTTTGGCATTAGCCAAGTAGAGAAGGGGCACGTTATTATATTCCTCAATTCCAAACACCTCAAAAGGTAATGAAGTACCATAGATAACTGTGTTATTGCCAAGTATATTTAAGCATGCTCACTCCTCATGGTAGGTGAGTAAGAACAGATGCATCATATCTTTTTCTATAGATATACATATGCATTTATACATCAATGTGAGAATAATGTGCCTAGTGATATTTAAAGATCATATTCCTTTTTTCACATATGTAAGTATATCTTGTTAATATGTTTAAAAGAACTAAAATTGACCTGTCAAAGTGACTCATGCTAGTTACTACTACACAATGTTCTCTTAGTTAGAGATGTCACAGTACTCAGTATTTTTTAAGGGATCAAAATGCATAGAGTATAGGATTAAGTCAAAATTTAATTTACTTTATGGACAATATAACTGTAATGGTAATAGAATTTGGAGATGTCCCTGTATTGGCTTGGTTTTGGGGTTCAGTGTTCAAACCCAGAGCTTGTGAATCCCACTTGTGGGATGGACTTGACATGAAGAGAAAGGGCTGAACTGGGAGGAGCTGTGAATTGGGAGAGAGGCCCAAGCCTAGAGAAGGCCAGAAGGACTTTTGGGAGAGCAGTATCCAGTATCATGGAGGCTTGAGTTGCTGAGAGAACGACTACTAAGAGCCCTATATTAGAGCTGCCCAGGACTTTTGAGAACTGCTACCTGGAGCTGCGAAGAACTGAGGAGGCATGGTTGTGATGCTGGTATTTTGGTGTTTTGATGTTGTTTTGCCAGATTCACCTGCTGGTGAAGAACAGTGCTGCTGTTGTAGAAGTCCTGGAACCTTGCTGTTGGTTCAAAAGCCCTGAAGTAGGATTTTCCTGTTGTATGTTTACAGAAATCCTGGAAAAGGGCCTTGCTGATGTTTTCAGGGGTTCTGGGACTGTTCTACAGGCAGAGAATGACTTGATGAGGACACTGGCTATGGCTTTGTTGAGCCTTGTCTCCCCAGGAACTGAGATTGCTGAGAGCTTGCCTCTAGTGAAGATGACAGAAGGGCCTTTCCTTGGGTATTCAATGCTGAGAGGATTGCTTAACCTTGTTGTAACATAAGGGTGGATGGCCTTTTGTACTCTCCTGCCCCTTTTGAGATTCAGGGGTGGGAAGCCTTTGAGTTTTTTGTGCTCTGTGATTGACCAAATGAATGTACTTTGTTTATGATTGGAGACTAATCTCCATTTGAGAGGAGAGACTTTGTTAACTGACCAAATTTACTGCCCAGGAACGGGCTACTTTGACTAATGTACTGGCCAGGGGTGGGATAATTGGACCTTGATACTTTGCAATTGAATTGAGAACTTATTTCCTAAATGAACAAGTTACACTGTATTTTGACTTTCTCTCTTCTGTGAATGTTTGCTTAATAAATGGGGTTTGCTATGCTGGCAATCCAAACCTTGGAAGTTGCCTTTGCTTGGCATTATAACAACATGGATAATTTTTTTCTATATTGCAAATCATAACTTTCATAGTAGGTCCTCAGTATTTTCTTTCAGATAACTGGATGCAGTGAAAAGAATTCTGAGTTCAAAACTTGGAGATCTAGATTTTTTTAAAAATAGTCTCCAATATTTAATAGTTATGTGATCATTACCATATCATTCAAACTCTTCCAGTTTTTGTTTCTTTTTTTCACTCTTCTTGAATACTGTAAAATCTACGTTTTGTTTAAAATGAAAAATACGGTCAAATTTTTTCTCATCAAAAATAACGGCAATTAATTTTCCTCATTACTCCTAGATACAACTTAAAGTGTTTATTTGCAAATTCTTAAGTTTAAACTTGCAAATCAAGATGAAGCTTGGAATTCATGGAATGAACAGAAACATCAGTTTTTCATGTTTGTAGGACTGACTACAAGATCAGAGAACAGAATGTTCTGTGAAAAGCTCGTGAAAAGCTCATGAAACGTTTAGTGTCTGGCCTAGCTTTAGATCCCATGTCTCTGAAAGGTCCTACCTATCTCACAAACTGTTGTGGGAAAGTGATCTTCAAAAGCTTCACAGATTACAGAGCCAAGAACTATTCTGATGCCTTAAGTTATGGTAGACTTTCTCTGATTCCATATTGTGGTGAGGGGATTATCCTGGCTTCTTAATAACTGTTCCAATGCAGGCTGAGGACTATTGGACATCTGCCTGCCAAATTGGAAAGGCTTTAAGTTTGGTCCTAAAGAATGGCAGTGAATCTTCTCTGAGCACCAGCTCCGGTATGTGTGGAGGAACTCATCATCGAAAGGTTGGGCATTAGGTGAATTCTGGAGCATTGTCACCTGCATCTGTAAAGAGAGTACCCATAATTATGAATTCATAGAACCTTTTAGTAAATAACAGTACCTAACATACAATTAGTTCTTAATAAATACTTCTTGATTTGACTTTATTCACCTTTGATAGGCCTCTTTGAATGCATTTTGGCAATTTTGTTTACAACATATGACAAAAATTCCCATTTTCTCCTCTTTCTGCTTCTTCTACTTATCAATAATGAATATCCTTTATTTCTTTCTACTGTGCCTATTCTTATTGATTAATCAGTTAGTAGACATATTTATTTGCATGTGAATGCTTCATGCAAGAAAGTATAAGACACAGTCGCAGCATTCGAGGAGCATATAATCTACATGGTTATATGACATATTTCAGCAGATAACTAATAGGCCAAGCTATATAGTGTAGTGAATAATTAGACATAATTAGTATAATGCTATATAGAATAAAAGAGATTAATTCTTAGAGTGTCAAGAGAAAACTTCATAGAAGAAGTGATATTTAAACTAGAGCTAAAGGATAAGTAGACATTAAATTGATAGAGAACAATGAGACCAGCAAGCCCAAGTGAAGGAACTATTTTGATCAAAGAGTTGGAGGAAGAGTAAATAGACCAATTGTGCTTTTTACCATTACTAATGGCAGTCTAGGTCATCTCTATAATCACTGTTCCCAGGTTGTGGAGTATTATTGGAGAAAGTCATGAAGCTGTGGTGATTTGAATCTCCTAGAAGTGTGTATTATCTAACTTAGCCCTCACTTTCTGGGCAATTTATTTCTTATTGATTCCTTATGCAGTTTTTCCCAGTGTAGCTTTTCAAAATCTTTTCTGTGTTCTCTGCCCCTTTACCCCCACCTACCCTCATCCAATTCTTACTCTTAACACATGATGTTATCTCTTATTTAATGGATATCAAGGCCATTTTCTTCAGTTTTTTTTTCTCATTCAAACTGTCTTTATTGCCACATAGTCATAATCTCAGTCTTTCACCTATACTTAGAAGAATCCCATCTTTATTTAGATTTGCATGAAATAATGAAAAGTGAAGTGAGCATAACCAAGAGAATGTTATATACAGTTACATCAATATTATTCAAAGAATAGTTGTGAACAATCAAGTTATTCTGAGTACTGTAGATGCTCAAATCAACTATTAAGGACCTATGAAGGAAGATGCTATCCAATTCCAGAGAAAGAACTGATAAATAGAAGCACACATAGGATGGTTTCTTATATATCTGTATTTATATACATATATGTATATGTGTATGTATATGTACATGTATATATGTGTGTATGTGTATGAGTGTCAAGTGGCCTTCTCAAGTGAAGGGGAGGGAGGGAGACAGTTCAAGACTTAAGTTCAGTACTTAAAATGTAACAAAACTAAAGTAAATTTTAAAAATAGATTCTCATTTCCTCTTTCCAACTCTATTCTTAATTCCTGTTTGCTCCAAGACATTCCTCCATATTATGCTTTGTCTATCTTTGATCTTCCATCTCTCTTGCTCCATTGGCTATATTCCCCAATTCTATAAATGCATTTTATTCTTTTACTATCCCCCCCAAAAAATTTTTTTTTCTCTTGACTTTACTATCATTTTTTTCTCTCATATCACCTCCAAACTTCTTTAAAGCATGATCTATATTCCTTAAATTCTTGCCATCCTCCTCATCTATTACTGTACTGAAATTGCCCAAGGACACAGATATTATCCTCATTACCAAATTCAATATGTTTTTTTTCTTATCCTTATCCACTGCACAGCTTGATATTGTTAACATAGTGCTTTGCATACAGTAAGGGATGTTTGTTGCATTGATTTTAATTGACCAGACCTTACTTCTTGAAATTCTAACTTCTTTTGGCTTCTGTGATGCCCATTATACTTTTTTTTTTTTGCCTTTTACCTTTTGGTAGCTCTTTCTCTGTTTCTTTTATTGGCTCCTCTTTCTCCTTCTTTCTAAATGTGAGTCCCTGGGGGTGGAGTGCAGTGAATATAGCACCAGCCCTACCTAATATGTCTAAAACTGAATTTATGATACCATCATTCTTCCAGTAATTAAGATTTGAAAATTTGGAGCCATACCTTACCTCTAACTCTATGAATGGCATTGTCCACATTTATAAAAGGACAAAATGGCCTCCAAGGTCCCTTAGCGCTCTCTATGATCCTATGACATGTAGGCAAAATGTTTCTTAATAAAGACCTTGCCACTAACGAACCACCAAATGCCATCAGATGTTCCCTTTACATGCTGTTCATCTCTTTCCATGACTCAGTGACAAGAAAGATAGACATGAGGAGAGATTTGAATTCATATCTTGCCACTGCTACCAATCATGAAACTATGGGCAAGTTAATTACTTAACTTCTTAAAAGAAGCCTAAGTTTGCCTAGTTTTTACAGTCTTATTTTTTTAAAGAAGCCTCTGTAAAATGGATATAATTATGCCACTTTATGACATAGTGGAAAGAGTTCTGGAGTTGGAGTCAGAGACTTGGGTTCAAATACTATGTGGCTTTGGGCAAATCACTCATTCTCTCTGAGGCTTGCACAAATCACTAATATTTACATCCCAAGGAAATTTCCTTTTCACACTTGTATTTTTTAGCTCACAGAGTTGTGACTATAATGTATATATTGTATGTATTACTAGAATGTATATAGAGTGTTTTGCAAATCTTAAACCACTATATAACTGTCAGTTATAATTTCCAAAATGCAACCTTTGTTTGATTTCTTATTACCTGGCTAGTATAGTAATAGCTTCCTGTATCTCTGATTCCTGTGTTTCTGCACTCCTATCCGTCCTTTACACAGTCACTAGATTCACAGTACTAAATAAACACTTGAATCTTGCAATCAAAAATCTTTTAATTTCCAAATCCAAAGCATGACATTCATAGGGTTCTGCAATTCAATCCTAACCTCCATTTCCAGCAGTGTTTTCACTACATCACCTATTTTTGAGCTATTTCCCATTTTTCAAATATGTCTCACTTTGCCTGCTGCTCCATCTATGTCTTAGCAATGTGGTTTCCTCTATCTGGAATAATCCCATCTCTGTCTATCAAAATCTTACCCACCTTTCAAAACCTAACTGAAACACCACCTAGGGAGTAGTAAATTGTAGAAGAAAGAGCACTCTTACTCTAACGCTTACTACCTTTGTGACCTTGGGCAAGTTATGTAACATTTATGGTCCTTAGCATCCATACCTGTAAAATGAGAAATTTAGATTCATTAACCTTTGAGATCCCATCTTATTCTAGTTATGTGATCCTATGAAATGCCATATTTTCCACAATGTCTTTCCTGATGACATTAACTCCTTTCTTAGAGGAGATAGAGATTCCCTTATAGCAATCTAAGGGGAAAAAAAAAGTAGAGAGAAGCAGAAAGCCAGGAAATTTACCTTGGGAAATTGGGCAGTTGGATAAAAAAGGAGCCTGAGAGATGAATAACAAAGATACAATTGGAAGGCAATACAATATGATGCAAATGAGTAGAAAAGAAAGTACTTTAAGTAGAGGGCTTTTTAATTCCAAATTTATATAGAAATTAAGTAGAATAACATAGAAAAGACAAATAGATCTGATAATTCCATCATTCACCACCCTTCCTATGTTAGGTTTTAGTAAAATGATAGCGTATGGTTGGGTAAAAGTCATATTTGAGGGCACTGAGGAAAGAATGAATGACAACAATGTTGAGACTGTATAGAACACCCATTCGAGAAATGTGACCATGAATGGAAGCAGAAATTAGAAATGTAACCAAAAAACCTGTTCATTCCTTTTCCTCATCTCTCTTACTCTGATCTCTGATCCTGCTGGCTTTTTCCAAACAGAGTACATTTAGGGATCACAAAAGCCTACCCTGGGGAAACTTCTGCAGCATGTTAATACTGGAAAATAGTATCACCTAGCAAAAGGAATTGGTTACTTCTGTTTAGAGGTGGTCTTTATTAAGAAACATTTTGCCTACATATCATAGGATCATAGAGAGCTCTAAGGGACCTTGGAGGTCATTTTGTCCTTTTATAAATGTGGACAATGCCATTCATAGAGGGACCTCAAATGACAGAAGACACTCCTCATTCACCACCATTCAAAATATGTAGAATTCAAATGAAACAAGAACAAGTCACTGTATGTAATAGTATCCTCCAAATTTCCGGATTTGGGGAGCCCTCTACTATCATTTTCCCTGGCTGTTGCTTCTGCTGAGTGCCCAGCTCAACTTAGCACATATATTAGCATTAAAGTCTATCAACCAGTTGCTATGCAATTACCCTTCAGCAATTGAATAGGCTGAGCAAACAGTGCTGAGATATACTTACAGCCCCTAATGAAGACCCCAGTCATCTGTTAAATAGGAAAATTTGGGGATTGGAGAAAGATCACTTATATCACTCTCATAATAGCATGCCCAAGAGAATAGGAATAGGCTCTGAAAGTGTTATTAGGACAAATATCTTCTCTGATCTTGCAACACAATCATCATCACCAAGTCATCTAGTAGTGTGTTTGTGTGTGTGCGTGTGTGCGTGTGTGTGTGTGTGTGTGTGTATGTGTATGAGAAAGAGAGAGAGAGAGAGAGAAAGAGAGGGAGAGAGAGAGAGAGAGAGAGAGAGAGAGAGGAAGAAAGAGTTAAACCTCCAAGGACACATTATCCGTATGGATCGATGTGAAAGAGAGAAACCCAATAACAGACACATGGGGAAAAAGACTATGAAAAAGGCCTTGCTTGTTCCTTAACTGTCCCTCATTCTCCCCAACAGAAATTTGTCTACATAAATCTACAACATGACAGCCAACCTAAACACCAACCTAAAGAGTTATTTTCTTCCTCTCCTCTCTCCTCTGTCCTCTGTCCTCTGTCCTCTCTTCTCTCTTCTCCCTTCTCTCTTCTTTCTTCTCTGTCCTCTCTCCTCTCTCCCTCTCCCTCTCCTCTCTCCTTGTTGTTTTTAGGCAGCCACAAATTGTGAAGGAAGATGATCGCTTCATCATAGCTACTGGAAACATCTGCTGCCTTTTTGCCCCCAGAGATCAAAGGCTCTGTTTCCTTGGTGATCATTTGACATCAACCAGCCTACATAATTATATGTTCCAGTAGATGGGACAGAGAAAAGAATGCTAGACCTGGAGTTAGGAAGACCTGAGTTCAAATCCTACCTCACATTCTTACTAGCTATGTGCATCAGGGCAAGTCACTTAACCTTTTTCTGTCTCCATTTCCTAATCTATAAAAGGGGATAATAATAGCACCAACTTACCTCCGATGTTGTTGTGAGGATCAAATGAGATTGTATTTGCAAAGCATTCTGCAAACCTTAAAGCACTATATGAGTGGTAGGTCTGATTATTAGTAAGAAATACATATTTCTGTCTTTTGTTATATATGCTATCTCTTCTTATAAAAAGATAATTATGACTAACTCTACCTGTATTGCAAGGAAAAGGTCATTCCATTCAAACAATGGGGAAAGTGTAAGAAACATAAAACAATTACTTTAGATATAGACTTAGCCAATTTAAAGGTAATGAAAAACTTAACCAAATTGTTAAATATTAGGATCATCATGGTGACAGGATGCATCTGATGTGAGGAAGAAGCAGATAATCAAACTGTCAGGGAGCTTCAATGTTCTATTTTCACTTTTAGCATTTTTATTTTGTTTGGTGACATTTTCAGCACTTTGCCTGATTAGTGCTAATGTTTTAAGCTTTGTTAATATCAGCCATCATCAGGTTGCTCTTTTCCTCTATGTAATTTTAGCATCCAAAGACTATTTTCTCCTAGCAGATTATATCTCTAAGTTTGTAGCAGAAGAAATGTAAATTCGTGTATTTAACATAGCTTTCCTTAAAAGCAAACTCTATTACAATTAATTTCTTCTCCCAAGTTCCAAATGCTTGGATTTTTTAGGGACACATGGCCCTTCTTTGATCAATACCACAGTTCCTTGTAAATCTGTCAGAGGTTGGGGTAGGGGGACCTTACTATCCTGATCATAAGCACATTGCAATCTACACTTTAGGTATAAATAAAATATTTAAAAAGTAGGAAAAGATTGGAAAGGGGGAACTAGGAAACTTATCCAACCAGCAATTATTTAAAAGAACAAAAAATGAAAGCAAAACCTCTCATATGCAAGGAAATATGTTGGGCATTAGGGATATGACAACAAAACAAAACATAAAAAACATAGCTCTTGCTTTCAAGGAGCTGACATTTTAACAGAGTAGTACAACACAAACAAATTAATATATGTTATTATTTAAGAAGGGAGAGAGCACTAGAATCTATGATATCCAGTTGTTTTTCAGTTGTGTCCAACTCTTCATCAACCCATTTGGGGTTTTCTGGGCAAGGATATTGGAGTAGTTTGCTATTCTCTTATCCAGCTTGTCTTACAGATGAGGAAAGTAAAGCGAACGGGGTTAAGTGACTTGCCTGAGGTCATTACACAGCTAGTAAGTGTCTGAAGCCAGATTTGAATTCATGAAAATGACCCTTCTTGACTTCATCTGGTACTCTATCCTCTGAACTATCTAACTGTCCTGCAGCTAGAATCTAGAGGGATCAGGAAGGGATACTGCAGAATTCCAAAAAATATCATAGATCTAATAAAATGTGACACTGATCCTTTTTAAAAGCAGAAGGTAGTGGGTCAGCATGCCTTGATATTGAGGATGGTCTTACATATTCATCTTCTCTTTGCCTGCATTATTCAGGGCCATCTTAGTCCAATAATCATCCTTGGTGTCAAATCAACAACCATTGATTAAGTGCCTACTGTGTGCCAGATATTGAGCTAAGCCCTGAGAATACAAAAAATGGTAGAACACAGTCACTGATCTCAAGGAGTTCACAGTACAGTGAAGTAGACAACATGCAAACAAAGAGGTACAAAAATATACAGAGAAATGACTTAGAATGCAAATACCCTCCATGAAGGACAATGTAGCAAATTTTGAAAAAAAAGAGGTTATACTTATATTCTGGTTTGAGGAACAGTATTTTTCATTTCTTTCTTCTGTAAAGAATACAAATTTCTGTGATTTGACCCATTCCTTTGAGGATTTTCTTGTTGTTGTTAAGAGAAAAATGTGTTTCTGTATCTCCTAAGATCTCATAATTTCATCAATCTATACTCCCATTGCCTACCAGCTGAGAGCATATTTACAAGACCCATTTCCTTTCCCACCTTTAAACTGCTAAAGTAGATTTAATATATATAGATATAGATATATAGATATAGATGTGTATGTATATACACATATGTCTGTGTGTATGTGTGTGCATAATATTTATTTATTTATTATGAAAGGGAAGGAGATTAACCTGTCATACTATATCAGTTGACCAATAGATGACTACATTTTAGAGCCTTTATGTAAAGATCCTTATAGAATGTATACGTCAATGAGTAAAATATTTGACAATCCTCTGGGATGATAGCAACTATGTAAATATGGAAGGCTGTGTTGTTCTTTTGATTAAGCAAAGCACACATTTTCCCAAAAAAAAAAAACCCCTTTAGGTAAGAGAGGAAAAGGTATATGTAAAGCACTTATAGACAATCAGAACAAATCCTATTATGAGGCCTCAAAGAAGGCTAGTGTTTAAGATGGCAGCTTAGAATTAACAAGGCCTGTTGCAATGGCTGAGAAAACTGGTACTGATTCCCCTGTTGCTCATGGAGATGTTCAAGGAGAAAAAATAGGTCAAGCTTTTGAATCTCATGTTTGTCTTGGTGAAAGACAGTGGGAGAAGTCACTGTTTCTTGGCAGCAGGCAACAGGTGAGAGCTGCCACTTGACTGGCCATATCAGATAAGGTCATTTATGCAGCAGAGATAAGTAACAGTGGAGAAACTCCCTAGATAGACACTTGGAGAGTGGAAACTGATATATGACATGAGTGCTAATAAGTGATAACAATGGCTAGCACCACTCACTGCTACTATTTCTGCTGAAGAATGACAATCTCACCTGAGATTTGGGCCAGTGCTTTATGATGAGTTTCTGTCCTTCTTGAAAATGTTTCCTAGAATAAAAAAAAGAAGAAAATGATATCAATGATAACCCCTGAGACTGATTGATTACTGAGCTATATTTTCTGTTTGAGTGAGATAATCAAATGACTGAAACTGGGTCATTGGTTTGGGAAATAACTTTGGAAGATTAATTAGATTTTTGGCAACAGGGGATAGGGAAAGAGGTTGTGACACTTTTTGTCCTTGTTACTAATAGAAGATCCCGTTCTGTTTTATTCTTACCTATTCATCTTATAAATGCGTGTTTTTGGCAGGTCTGGAGTCATCATCTTGAATTTCAATGAATCCCAATCATTTAATAGATTATATGGAAAGGAATATTAAACTTCACAATTTTTATTTTTGATGTTGACTGGGCTTATGGTTTTATTGGTGTGGGGATGCTTGGAGAAGAACTTCTATCTCTACCTAGGCAGATAGGCAACTTCTCAGAAAATTAGAGGTTTTGAGAATTGCTTGAGTCACTGAGAAGTTGTGATCTTACTAGGATCATAGAGCCAATAGTGTCAGTGTTGAGACTTGAACCTGGGTCTCCCCCTTTCCAAGACTAGCTGTCTATGCATTAAACTACATTGCTGCTCTAGACACCCTACTCATCTCCATGAATAACATATTAATTTATACTAAGTAGTCTCTTCAGTACTAATCTGCTTGATCACCTTAGTGGTTTGATTTGAAACGTCCTTCTACCCAACTTTCATTATGCATTATTTTCTTTCTGTGAGACCTTCCTAGTCAAGTTACTTGTTTCGGGGCTTATATTTTCCTCTGATTTTTGCATATTCTCAGATGATACCAGGGCCTTGTGTTTTCTAAATATACCCTTCATAGAACTCTTTGGAGCTCATTAGTTACATTCTGAGAAAGATTCCACATCACCAGTGCTCTTATGTCTCATCCTCTCTTGTGCTTGGCAGCCCCATCACAAGCACACAGATACAAAACATCGGGCAACAACTTAAAAGGACCAGCTGCTTCTGACACTCTACAAGCAGCAAGGTCATGCTCCCTTCCTTCAAAGTTGAGACTATACACGTTGTTCATTTGCAAAAATGGGAACATTTGACTGGGCATGTTTTGTGCCTTTGAGTTTCCTGGCTTCCCTCTGAGAATGGAAATGAGCTCTGGGAAGAGTCTCAATCACTTTAGGTGAAAACTTTTTTTTTTTATTCTAGCCTTAATTGTTCTGTTCTTTATAAAACAAATAATGAGAACATTGTGCATGAATCCAGGGCAATGTGTGGCACTGAACGGGCTTTTAAAACAATCCCCACTGGTTTTTGGAAAGTATTTCTGTTTTGTTGCCTGCAGTGTTTTATGTACATATGCTTATTATGGGAGCCATTGCCTATAAATCTTTCACTATGTTTGTTTAGCTATTTACAACACTTAATATCTCCTTGAAATAATCACATTTACCAAAAGGAGATAAAACACCTTGGCAACAATAATATAACCACTAAATAAGTTATTTCGGAGTCAGATGATAGGGATTCAAATCTTGTCTTTGACATGCCGTACTTGTGAAACCTTTGGCAAGTGGCTTAACTTTTGCCTCAAATTGCTCATCTAAAAAATGAGGAGTTGGTGCCCTCCAAAATTCATTTAATATTATATCTATGATCCTATGAATTTATTGTTATAGTAGTAAATTATACTAACATCCTCAAAGTAGTATGGTATGGAAATGATTTAATTGAATGAAAGCTGGAAAGGCTTCATTTAAAAGCCCTGTCGTGACTGTTGGCCAAGAACCCAGTCTGTCTCAATTGGTAGAAGATTGTTGGGATGATAGCAAGTGATGATTTTGTTTTGTTTTGTTTCGTTTTGTTTTGGTCACACCAATTCATAAAGACATTTTACTAGAGCATGCAAGGTTTGCAATCTGTATCAATGAAGGGAGTGGTCGCGTCAATGAAAACACAAATTCTTGACTTAACAATAACAATCTATTAAATATGAAACATCTGTTAAATATTAAACCCTTCAATTATTTTGAAAATTGATTATTTTAATTAAAAAATATGAAGCATTTTTGTTGAAACTTGAAAATTAAGTTATCCCATGATAGCAGGAGGCTTAAGTTCACTTAACAAGAGCAAATGAAACTGTTCTATCCTCTCAATAATTATTTTCATATTGTAGTATTCTGAGAAATCTTGTCAGTACTGTACCTATTTCTGAACAAAGGGGCCGTCAGCCATTCTAGACTCTTATGACATTCCCTAGTTTTTCAGAAGTCGCAGCGTTTCAGAAGGCTGGTTTTGAAATGATACTGTTTGTCCTGCTTTGGTTGTAGCATTACAAGTTTTGATTTTTATTTCTGCAAAGCACAATCTGGGGAATCTTTCCCTTTAAAATTTCAAGGAAGAACAATTTTCCCTCCTGACAAAGACACTTACCCCTCTGTTCTGAGGTAGACCACTTCATCTTCTAATTGAGAGTTTGCTTTCTAAGAGTTAGATGAATCAAAGGGACTTTGTAATACGACCTTCATATCATCCATCCATTGTTCAAAGTGCACCCTCCCCCCAAGTATTTTCTATAGACCTGGATCCAACCTATTGTCAATATTAGCGGTCATCTGGGGTAAAGGGAAGTCCTATAATAGTAACTAGGAATATCTACTACTATTTAGTTGCTAGTGGCCCATGTCTTAATACTTTCTCTTCCTCTTCGTTTCCTTTCATATTCATCTTTAAACAGTTAAACTAACAGAAACATCGTGTGTCGATACCTTGTATAATCTATAGGACAACATTATGTGGTGTCCATTCCAAACCACTAAGGGACTGATACATATAGAAAACTTACATTTAACTCTCACCTTAGACTAAGTCTAGTGCAGTCCTTTACATCAATCAGAATCAATTCACTCCAACAAGCATTTTTAAGTATTTCCTATGTGCAAGACACTATTCTATGTAAACTAGATCCAACAGTCCTAGCACTCAATGAGCTTACATTCTACAGATGAAAATATCATGAACATAGATGAGTAAATAGAAAATAGGAATTAAATAATTATGTTGATAGAGGGAGTAGCAGTGACAACTGAAGAGATCAGGAAAGCTTTTCTGTAGGAAGTAGCATTTCAGCTGACTCCAAACAGTCCCTTTGTAATAAATATTAACTTATGGTGACAGAAAATATTCCTGGAAACTCTATTCATAAGAATGAACAGTTTTCTCTGTTTCCTTTTCTTTCTGTTTTTTCTGTTTCTGGTTATCTCTATCTATCTCTCTGTCCCTAACATTACCTTCTGATTCCCTTTCCCTCCACCTAGCTTTCTTTCACATGATTCTTCAATATAATAAACATACTTGTTACCTATCCTCCCTCACATTAAAAAAAATGATAAATAGATACAATTCAGAACCAACAGGGAATACTCTACAGTTGAAAATACTTAGCAATCTCAGTAACATTAGGTACATATATAGTCTTACTTTAACCTAAATGTAATAGCTTATTACAATTATTATTATTTTGCTTAGGTATTATTTAACGGTTTGGTATGTATGTGACGAATTGTTTATTTAAGTGATTCTTCATTTTGAAGAAATACCAAATATGGTCATTCAGGATTTAAGGAGGAAATGATAGTTTTTTACCATTCAAGTAGCTAATGACATATTTCATCTCGGCAAGCAAACACAACAGATTTACTAGCCCAATGACATGTTTTATCAGACCACTTTCCCTATAGAGATAAAGAGACAATAAAATAAATTAAGTTAGAATTCTTTACTGCTCACTTGGAACAAATGACTGGGTTTACTGTTCAGGTCATCTTCAATATTTCTGCTTTTGAGATCACTAAACAGTCTGGAAATTCTCGTGTCCAAATAGAATACTCCCTCTCCTTTGACCCTACATGTATTTAGGATGCTTTTCTCTCCCAAACATTCTGGTATTTGTGTTCACGCTTTCCATTTACTTAGTTGATTCTTTAGATTGAGCTACATTTTCCTATGCAGAAACACTTTGTGAACAAAATTTCAGATATTTTCCTATCAATTCACTTTTGTAGGGAACATCAGGAAGGAGAATTGTGTAAAATGCACCACAGTTACCATAAAATACTTCAGGAATAGTTTGTCTGTTTAGTATTCAAGTCTCCATAATCTGTAAGACACTCAACCTGATTTTTTTGTCCCTGAAATCCTGTAGTGAAGTGAGAGAAATTCTAAGCTAAAACTAGGTAAATACTAAATGAGGACATTATGCATCTATTTTTAGAAGTGTGACTTTAACAAATAATATATTTCAAACTGACCTCAAATCTTATCTATGCACTATTTTCCCCCTCCAACCCTTGATTGAACCCATAGCTCAGAATTGTAGTATCTTGGATGATTGTCACCACGAAATTTCCTGGCCTAGTTCATGCTTCAGAGTGTTTTATTGGTTCATTTCATAGTTCATTAAAAGAACTGCATTTTCAAAGAGTTCAGCTGAGGATAAAAACAACATGAGGCACCAGGAAACTGTTCTGTAAGTTTAACCTAACTACTTCGGCCCCTGGTTAGCAATAAAATCATTAAGTGTGACTGGATCATTAGTAATGATAACATCTCTTTGCATGCATCAGCCCATAGACAGTCAATTGCTTTTCTTGATTTAAGAGTATGTGTTTGTGAGCTGGTATACCAATGTGTCATTCTAGCAAAATATCTCTTCTACTAAGAAAGAAACTAGCCAGGTGTACCTGTAATTGCCTGTCTGAACATTACCAGATTGGTTCCACTATTAGCTGACTACAGAATGAAACTTCAGGTGAATGTGATCCCAGCCATTTTGGCCTGCAAACTCAGTTGTTAGTTATTCTTAATTATTCAGCATTATGTAATGGGGGGGAAAAATCCACCCTCAGTCAGAAACTCTGCCTGTGGTCGAATCTTCAGGCTTACAACTTCATCTAGTAGCCCTGGGACTTTGGAGGTTGAGGTAACAGAAACTTTCCAACATTTACTTTCTTAATCTGTACTCCAGTACTTAAAGGATTAATGATTTTGTTGCTGTGAGTATACCCTCACGCAATGACTTCACTGGGGATGGGGAAAGACTACAAAACACTCTTATAAATTAGTAGATAAAAAAAAATCAACGAAAATCAATCAGTGAAAGAAATCTCTGTTTTTAAGGAACTTAAACTCCAATGGGGAAGAAAAGTATTTGTGTATATATGTACATAAGTCTCTGTGTATGTATTTATCTATGCATATATATTTATATTGTATGTCTATGTATATATGTTGCATACCTTTATGTGTTTATATGCACACATATGCAGGATGTCCCAAAAGTCATTCAGTTTTATTCTTAAATAGGTGAAGAAATTTAACAGGTTGAAATTACACTAAGATTTTTATAACAAGCTATGTGTATGTATATAGAATAAATGTAAAGAGAATAAAAATGAGAAAAAAAGCAGTTAAATACAGGATGCCCCAAAAGTCTTAGTGTAGTTTTAAGTTTTAATAGTTTTAAGTAGTTTTAATAACCCAAAACTGGACTTTATAACACCTGGTCTGGGGTAGTTTGGGAGGATGGGCACTGCCATTGGAGTGGTGGGGTGAGGAAGATAAGAAACAGCCAGAGCATGAAGCTTTATCTTGAAAAAAAGAGAAAGATCCTTTGAGATGGAGATAAGAAAGGAGTCATGAGCTCAGAAAAGAGAAACAGAATATTGTGTTTGAAAAATAGAGAAAAGGACAATTTGTCTGGATCTCAAAGTAGGGAAGATGGAATAATGTTCAGTGAGACTGGTAAGACAGTTTGAGGTGTCGGGTTTTTAATGCTAAACAGAGTATTTTATTCTAAGGATAATAGGGAGCACCTGTGATTGATTAAGTAAGAGAATGACATGATCAGATCTGCACCTAAGAAAAATCACCGGCCAATCAATATAATAAATTAATTGACAGAATGGACAGAAATGGGGAAAGGCTTAGGGAAAGGAGCTTGCACAGGAGTGTTTTGCAATTATCCAGGAAACAGAAGACAAAAGCCTAAACTTGAGTGGTAGCTTTATGAGTCAAGAAAAGTAATGTACAAGAGATTTTGGAGGGGAAGATGGAAAGATTTGGCAACTGAATGCTTATATGGAATGAAAGAGAAAGAAAAGTTGAAGATAAGGCAAGGTTATAAACCTGGGGAAACTGGAAGGATTGTAATATCTTAGACACAAATGGAAAAGTTTGGGAAATGAATGTGTTTTGTGGAAAAGACAACCAGTTGAGTTTCAGATGTTTTTGGTTGCTGTGCTTCCCCTCCTCCCCCCCCAAAAAATCATCACTCTGAAGCTATCTACATGTTAAAGAGCTTCTATAAACTTAGGGTAGCTGATCCTAAGATAATAGCTACACAAACCACCAGCAGGTCTTTATATAGAACCTTCTCAGTTTGGTAAAACCTGCCAGAACTGGGACACTTACTGCCATAGCCCTGGAGATCTAAGAGTCACATACCTGCCACAACATAGCAATGGAATAGGACTTCATTTAATATGCTATTGATTAGATTACTTATGGAAGTAAATGTTGAAAACTAAAAATAAATAATTTTTTTAAATGTTGTAGAGATGGGAGAGGAAGTCTATGAGTCTAAAGATATCGGTATTCTCTACTTTGCTCCTTTGTGAAATAATAAAATCTGAGATTAAAAAAATCCCCACCCTATAATATTAGGGTGGTAATCATTGTACTGCCCATTGTATTGTGTTGCTATGAGGGAGATGTAAATCACGAAGGATAATTAAATGTTATTGCAATTAGTTGAAGTTCAGCATAAGGTCAGCAACCCCCCACTTATTCGTATTGTACTTTCTTTCCAATTACATGTAGGTAGTTTTTGACATTCGTTTTTATAAAATTCTGAGTTCCAAAATTTTTCTCCCTCCTCCTTTCCAAGATGACAAACAATCTGATATAGGTTGTAGATGTACAACCATGTTAAACATATTTCCATATTAGTCATGTTAAGAAAGAAGAATTAGAACAAAAGGGAAAAACCATGAGAGAGAAAAAAACCCCAAAAGTGAAAATAGTGTGCTTTGATATGCATTAAAACTCCTTAGATCTTTTTCTGCATGTGGATAGCAGTTTCTGTCATGAATCTTTTGGAGTTGTCTTAGATCATTATGTTTCTGAGAAAAGCTAAGTCTATCCATAGTTGATCATAGCACAATGTTGTTGTTACTGTGTACAGTGTTCTGATTCTACTCACTTCACTCAGTGTCAGTTCATGTAACTATTTCCAGGTTTTTCTGAAATCCACCCGCTCAGCACAATAGTATTCTATTACATTTATATACTGCAACTTGTTCAGTCATTTACTAATTGATGGGCATCCCCTCAGTTTCCATTTCTTTTCCACCACAAAAAAAGCTACTATAAATATTTTTTGTACATATGTGTCCTTTTCCCTTTTTTAATGATCTTCCATACCTACTAGTGGTATTGCTGAACCAAAGGGTATGCACGGTTTTATAACCCTTTGGGCACAGTTCCATAGTTCTAAAATGATTAGATTTGTTCACAACTCCACCAACAATGCATTAGTGTTCCAATTTTCCCACATCTTCTCCAGCATTTATCATTTCCCTTTTCTGTCATATTAGTCAATGTGATATGTATGAGGTGGTAACCTTAGAATTGTTTTAATTTGCATTTCTCTAATCACTAGTAATTTAGGGTATTTTTTCATATGACCAGATAGTTTTAATTTCATCTGAAACCTGCCTGTTCAAATCCTTTGAACATTTATCAATTGAGGAATGACTCATATTCTTACAAATTTGAGTAAATATACTCTTGCCAGAGTTCTTCCTGTTCATTATTATATGCACACGTGCACACATATGCACATATGAAGTAGCTAGGTGGTACATTGGATAAAGTACTAGGTTTGGAATCAGACTCATCTTTGTGAGCTTAAATCTGCCCTCAGACACTAACTCTGGGCAAGCCACTTAATCCTGTTTGCCTCAGTTCCTGATCTGTAAAATGAATTGGAGAAGGAAATGGCAAACTACTACAGTATCTTTGCCAAGAAAACCCCAAATGAGGTCACAAAGAGTCAGACAAAACTGAAATGAATTAATGCTATATTTATGTGTGTATATGTACATGCATACACACATGCATGGGCATACACACACGTATACATGTATATACATTCCAGAAAACTTTCATATGTGTTTGCAAAAATCCCCAACCTAGGATGCCCAATCAATTGGGGAATGTCTGAACAAGTTTTGGTAAATGAATATAATAGAATACTACTGTATTATAAGAAATGATGAACAGGCAGACGTCAGAAAAACTTGGAAAGATTTATATGAAATGATGCTGAGTGAAGTGAGTAGAACCAGGAGAACATTGTACACAGTAACAGCAACAGTCTGCAATGACTGATTTTGAAAGATTTAGCCCTTCTCGGCAATACCAGTACCTAAAATATTTCCAAAGGCCTCATGATAGAAAACGCAATCGACATCCAGAGAAAGAACTATGGAGTTTGAATGCAGAGTGAAGCAGACTATTTTATTTTTTTTGTTTTGATTTTCTTTGTCATGATTTCTCCCAATTGTTACAAGTCTTCTATAGAGCATGACTAATGTGAAAATGTTTAATGGGAATGTATATGTAAAGCCTTTATCAGATTTCAGGCCATCTTGTGGAGGGAGGAAGAAAGGAGGAGGAAAAATGTAAAACTTAAGGAAGTAAATGTTGAAAACTAAAAATAAATAATTTTTTTAAATGGTGTAGAGATGGGAGGGGAGGTCTATGAGTCTAAAGATATTTGGTATTCTCTACTTTGCTCCTTTTTGAAATAATAAAATCTGAGATTAAAAAAATCCCCACCCTATAAAAATGATTAGTCATATAATTAAAAAATAGTATGACTTTTAATTTTGATCTTGTTGATTCGAGAATCAAGATTAAAGAAGCTCAGTAAAACAGATTAAAGGGAATCTTTTGTATATTCTTTCTTTCACTACAAGGCAATGTGATGCTAATGGGTTTTAGGGACACAGCTCATCACTCAAAAAAGTCTAAAATTTGCCATAATGAAGCTCTCTCATTAAGCGTTTTAAAAATGCTAAGGCAACCCTAACATGTGCTTGCGTGATTAATAAAACTGCCACCATCTGACACATTCAAGTGTAGTATTTCAGAGAAATCATTTAAAAAGTCAAATTGGAATTAACTAGAAACTTTTGACTGAATGTGATGTGGGTTCAAAATGGGCCTATTCAATGATTCTTACTTTTGGGGAGAAAAAAACCCACATCTTTTCAAAGGTAGATGTTCTGAATTGTAGAATATCTTGCTGGGTAAGTTACTCTGTTCTTCATCAAAGAATATTTGATAGAGTATAGAACACATGAGAGGAGGGACTGAATTTTGAATTTCATGAATATTTGTATCTCCAGCAGTATCTAATAAATATTTGCATTAAACCAAAGATGAGCAATTACAGTAGACTATCAAATATTAATTGTTTTCCTCATAAGCCAACATCTAAGTGTTCTAAGGTGTGGTCAGGTGGCTAGGAAAAGTGCTGGGCCTCAAATTGGGAATATTCCTCTTCCTGAATTCAAATCTGACCTTAAACATTTACTAGCTGTGTGATTCTGGGCATGTCACTTTACCCTCTTTGCCTCAGTTATTCATCTATAAAATGAGCTGGAGAGGAAAATGGCAAACCATTCCAGTATCTCTGCCAAGAAAAGCACAAATAGGGTCACAAAGAGTCAGACAGAACTGAAAATAACTGAAAAACAACAACACGTTTATCATGCCAAGAGCAATGCCTTGTTATTCATTCAGCAAACATTTATTAAGGGTCACTATGCACAGTGATGTAGTGGAAGCAATAGAAGTACAAAAAAGATTTGATTTAGGCACTGCCCCTCAAAGGGCCACAATCAAATAGGGGGAGATAAGGAATGCCTTTAGATAAATATAACAAAAATAGATTAAGTATATAAGGGGAATAAAGAATGCTAAAAAATCAGATAAGAGAAACAATTTACATTTTGAGGAATCTTGGAATTATCATGAAGGAGGTAGCATTTGAGTCAGGCTTTAAAGCATAGATAAGATGCCAGCTAATGGAGATGCAGAAGGGGCATCTAGTCATAAAACACACAGCATGTGTAATGGCAGTCAAGGGAAAAAGGGTGCAAACACGGCTGAAGTAGTCAGTAGTTCAATTTACTGGAGGATGTGAATGGCTACATTGAAGTATAAAGTTTGAAATACTGGTTAGAGCCATCTTGTGGGAAAACCTTAAATGTTAATCTGAGGAGTTTGGTCCTTATTTAGAAGCTAATGGGAGGCTCTGGAAGGTTTTGAATCTTGACCCTAATATGGTTTAAGGCCTTAACTTATTCTACTTGCACTCAGTCCATTAGAACTGATCTATTGACTTAGCCTGAGGTGTCTTAAATGAAGGAGATGGACTGGACTAGATTAGATGACTCATGAAGTCCATTCCAGTTCTAAAAATCACCTTATCTCTGATTGGTTAGTTATTTAAGTACTTCAAGGATCTGTGGCTTCATCAATCTTTTCACTCTAATGGTAGCAATGTAGATCACATATCTACTCCTTAGGTGACTACCCAAGTCAGTCATACCCTGTATCCATTTCAGTGAACGGTTTTTCTGAATTTAGCTAGACTGGTCCATGGACAAGAGAGATGCAGTCAGCAATTTAAAAATCCTGTCCCTGGGATTTTTTTTTTAAGTTGAAAAATTATCCTATTCCCAACTCCCCCACTCCTTGTGGATTGCCTCTGCCCTACCCATGACCCATCCCCTTACCCAACAATCTTCTTGAACTATTTATATCTAGAATTCTTAATTTCAGAAACAATTGTTCTTGTTAATTGGTGTTTTTCTCCTGGCTGTGACATGATGGGTTAAAAACCAGTCATACATGTCTGACTGAGACCCTGACCTTTCTCATAAAATCCCTTGACATATTAGACCTTCATCCTTTTGAAATGGCAGACAACTAGAAACTAAGCATACCCATCAGTTTCTCAATAGCTGAACAAAGTTTGGTATAGGAATGCAGCTGAATACTATTTGCTACAAGAAAGAATAAAAGGAATGATTTTTTAGAGGTATCGGGGAAGATATATCAGCTGATGCAAAATGAAGTGAGCAGAATTGAAAGAATAATTTATATAACATTGTATAGACAAGTAGCTTTGACAGAGTTTGGAACACAGTATTGTAATCACCAAGTTCCAGAGAATTGTTGATGAAATAGCCTATGGAATTTCTGGCAGAGAAAGGTGATAGACTCAGGGTAAAGACTGAGATATTTTTTGGTCATGGCCAATGCAGGAACCTATTTTTTTTTTAACTATGCACATTTGCTACAGGTTTGTTTGTTTTATTTTTCCCCTTCAATGTGAAAGAAGATAAGAGATAAAATGGATTTTTTTTAAATGGAAAAAATTCTAAAAAATTAAAGAAAAATAACACCCCTAAGTAAAACCAGTGCCTCTAGTCCATGTACCCTAGCAGGGCTCTTGAAGGAAGTCTTATTGTGCTTGAACTGACAGAAATGATGAAGGCTTAAGACACTAAGGTCAGGACACTTGGCCAAAAGGCCTCCTCTCATTATATCTGTTATAGTTTAATGATCATCTCACCTGAGGCCCAGACCAGTCTCTATCAGCCATGACACAAATGTAGCCATTCCCTTGCTTCGGTAATCAGGTTATATTCCTGTCTCTCAGATGGCCATAATCTGGTTGTATCTCATAGACTTGCCCCTTACTCTGTCTTCTTCCTTCTGGTTCAAGATGTCTCAAATTAAACTACAAGACATCCCTCATATAGGTTAAAATGTGTAGAATAAAAATTTATTGATTTTTAGCATTTGTTGGCCAGTCTGTGTCTCCTGTGGAACCCTGTAGGCCCTTAAAAACCAGCCGCAACAGACTAGGTCGCTGTCCATTATCAGGTCCTTCCTTGAAATCTTTCCAGTTCCTTATGACCTGCCATACCTTGTGCTCTAATGTCATGGCCTTCAAAAAAACCTTGTCATTTCAATGCCATGATTTGTCACAAGAACAGGATCATATGCATGATAATTAATGTCCATGTACCAGGAGACCAATCTGACAGTAGAATGTAGAGTGAGTTGTAAGGGGGAAGAAAAGTGATTCAGGGAAACCTGTTATGTGACTTCAAATACTTGAGACAAAAGGCAATTAAGGTCTGAACTATGGGTGGTAGCAGTCAAAATGGGGCAGATACAGGAGGGATTACAAAAAAAATTTGGCAAGACATGGCAGGAGACTGAATGTATGGGATTAGGAACATGGAGGATTCATTTATGCCTCTTAGGTTTTGAGCATGGTGACTATTAGATTGACGGCACCATTGAAAGAGGGAAATCAGGAATGGGAGTAAGATTCAGGGAGAAAATCATGAGGCTCAGTTATGGACGTAGAACTACCAGATGATGGTATTTTGGAATTGGAAGGGACCTCAATGACCCTCTAGCCCTAAACTCATATGTTAACGGAACCTCCACTATAATACGCATGAAACATAGTCAACCAGCTTCCCTTTGAAGAACTCCAAGAAAGGATAATACACTTGCTTCTGGGATAACTCATTTTACTTTGACAGCTCTTATTCTTAGGAAGTTTTATTCTTGACTCCAAGCCTTGATTTGCCTCTCACTTCCATCCAAAATAGAAACATAGGCTGTTCAAAACTGTCCAGTACTGAAGATATAAACAGAGAAAGGGAATTTTGTAATTCCAGGTCATTGTTGACTTTTGAGAGAGCAGCTCTATCCCAGTTCTTCTATATGCTGTCTCTATAACCCAGAGAAAGTTATTTTCTCTGAATCTGTTTGCTGATCTATAACATGATAGGGTTGGACTTAATGACCTCATGAGTCTCTTCTGCCTCCCAAACTATGAACCTATGCTCCATTTTTGTAACTTTGATGTTTTTTCCAAACAATGGAGTTGTGGATCATAGCTGTAAAGATGTAGACCTTAGTGACCATACCACTCAAACCCTTCATTTTATAGGTGAGAAAACTGAAGGCCAGATATGTGATGTCACTTACCAAAAATCACACACACATTGTAAAGAGCAGAGCCAAGATTTGACTTCTCTGGTCCAAATCCAGGACCCTCTTCTTTGAACCTTTCTCCTTTCTTATTGTTCTTGCAAAAGTTGAAATGTAGGATGAAACAGATGTAAAAATTTGAATCCTGCATCTTACTGGAGCTTAAGCTATTTGAGGGTAGAGATTGGTTTTTATCCCTATCTTATCTTCACCACCAAACCTTGCATATATAGTAAGTGCTCAATTAATATTTGATGAATGCATTAATGAATGAAAATGGAAAGCAGTCACTTATTAGCCAAAAATGAAATTTCACATAATTTGGATTTAGTGATTTTTTTCAGTACTGCATGACTCTTTGTGACCCTGTTTGGGGTTTTCTTGTCAAAGATCTTGGAGAAGTTTGCCATTCCTTTCTTCACCTAATTTTACAGATGAGGAAATTAAGGCAAACAAAGTTAAGCGGGCTCTCCAGGGTGACACAGCTGTCTGAGGCCAGATTTGAATTCAGAAAGGTGAGGCTTTCTGACTTCAGACCTGGCATTCTATCCATTTTGCCACCAAGCTGCCTTATATAATACAGCCTATAAAATCACTCATTATTATTCTCTTTATGTGTGTGTATTTATACATATGTGTGTGTTGTAGGTTTGTATGTGTATATATGTATATATTCAAATTCCTTTAGTTTATCTTGATATATCTTACTCTCCCTGCATAATCATTTTTCTCTCTCAACTCTATTATATTGTTTTCACTTTACATAAAGAACATGAAACAGAGCCCTGACTATAAAGGGAAGATGACCTCATACAATTCAATTTAATCAAATATTTATTATTTATAATACTAACTTTTTATATCCAGATATATGATTTTTATTAGGAAAGGGGAACTCCCAGTCAGGAAATGACTGCAGATGAACAAATTGCCTTAATTTGTAATCCTAGAGAGTTGCTGGGTACACAGAGAGACTGATAAACCATCACCACCCTGTCAGTATGTGTCAGAGTCAGGATTTGAACCTAGCTCTCTTCTTGACTTCAGAAATGATCCTCAGTTACTATTCATATTACTTCTCATTACCATAGTATATCTTGTACGTAATGTTAGGTATTATTTTCTCAAGAGTTTTCATATTCTATGTACATACGTATTTGTTCTTGTTGAGATGTTTTTTGGTTGTGTCTGATTATTCACAACCCCATTTGGGGTTTTCTTGGCAGAGGTATTGGAATGGTTTGCCATTTCCTTCTCCAACTCATTTTACAAATGAGGAATTGATGCGTATAGGATTAAGCGCCTTGCTCAGGGTTACAGAGTTAGGAAATGCCTGAGGCAGAATTTGAACTCGGAAAGATAGCTTTCTGACTCCTGGGACACTGCTCTATTCACGGTGACACCTAACTGCCATAAGTATTCACTAAACTCAATATTACAATGATCATATATTTTCAAGCTAAAAATTTTAAGTCATTGCTGACAAAGAATATCATTTCAATGAACCTTATTAAAAGATCATTTTATTTCCTTAAAAATAAGATTATAGGAGCAATTAGGCAGTTCAGTGAATAGAACACCAACCAGGAGTCAGGAGCATCTGAGTTCAAATCTGGACTCAGATATTTGACATGTACTAGCTGTGTGACCTTGGGCAAGTCACTTAACCCCTATTGCCTCACCTCTCCCCTCCTAATCAAAAGGAAAAAAAAATCATATAATTGGACCACATAGTTGCTGTCCTAATCATATATCCTAGCATTATGTTTCTTTTCTTTTTTTAATTATAGCTTCATTTCCTAACAACTTTTTCAACTTACTCTCAACCCCAACTTCGTTTCAAATTCTAACTTTCATCCTTCTGCTTACTTAAGTGACCTTGTGCAGATCCTTAACCAATCTTGCTATTTCCTTGTCTTTAAAAATGAAGAGATAGAACTAGATAAACTCTGAGGACTTTTCCAGTTTTAGATCTATTTTTCCATTACCCTGCAATCTTTACGTTTTGTATTTATAGATCATTATACTTGGACACCAGGAAAACTAAACTAACAGACCACATGACTTTACTCATGTTACAATTTTAAGGATTTTTCTTCCTGATGTGATTATCCTCTATTTATCTGAATTAAAATTTGTTTCCATTATCAGTGACTACATATTGAATTCTTTCCTTTTGCAAGGTATTCTATAAATGTATTCTAAAAAATAAATTTATTCTATAAATTTCCAGGTAGTGCAGGCAAGGATGTTTTGGGTTGTTTTTCTTTGTTTGGCTTTTTTATATCCTATCTGGAAAAAATCTATGAGTATAAAGACCCCAGCAGATAAAGCTTCAAGCAATCATACAGTCAAAAACTAGTTAACTCTAAAGGTAATAACCTGAATTACAGGATTGTTTTTTAAAAAGACATTCATATGCATGGCTTGATTTACCTTGATTAACATGGCAATTTAGTACATGCTTTCCCCAAAAGTGATGATCAGTTTTTGCTCAAAATAGATTGAACTGCTATATGAATTCCTACCACGGTCCACAAATGCTAATCAGCTTTGAAGAATCAAATCATGTTTTAATGCAGGCTTCAAAATAAAAACCTCTTTGCTCAGCAGCCCACCCTTCAAAAGGGTGGCCCATATCTTTCTTTCATATTCCCAAAGCCTTTTCCTCTGACTCTGGATGTTTCCCCTGGGCTCTGAGCCTCCCAGGCTCATTGGTAGTTAAGAAGAACATTCACTAAAGCCTTTTCACAAAGACAGAAGTGAATTTGTTGTTCAATTATTTTTTCAGTCATATTTGACTCTTCTTAAACCCATTTGAGGTAATCGTGGCAAAGATATTGGAGTGATTTTTCATTTTCTTCTTAAGCTCATTTTATGGATGAGGAAACTGAAGCAAACAGGGTTAAGTGACTTGCCCAGGATCACACATAATAAGTGTCTGAAGCCAGATATGAACTCAGGAAGTGAATACTTAGACATTTAACTAGTATAATGCCATCTGTACTTTGCTCTATATAGGAAATTTAGAAGCCAAATGGCCATAAAATGTGGAAGAGGAAGTTTTTATCCCATCTAACTATGGGGGCATAAGCCTAATTGCTCTCTCCCTTTTTGTCTCCATCAGATAAAGAAATGCCCAGCCTGTACTTCCCCATTTCTCTTCCTGCCTCTCCTCCCTCCTCTGCCCTTACCCCGAGTTCTCCCTTCTCTCCTTCCTTTGTAAATGGATCGATGTCTCTTACACCTCTGCAGCCAGAGAAGACTCCTTTTGCAGGAAAGACATTCTTCCTGGTACTGCCTTCTTGTCAATGCATTTGGGGAGTGAGCCTCACCAAGGCATTTCTGGTGGGGTAGAAAGAACATGGGACTCTAAATCTTGTGAGTTGCACTAGGTGACTTCAGATCTCTTATGACTCTGAGATACCATCTCTTAAATTAGTTGCAGTTGACTTTCTATAAGATCCATTCTAGCTCTAAATTCAAGACATTTTGAATTTGTCTCAATTACTGACTATTATTTTCCCATTGTCAGTTACAAAATACATTGAGGGCAACCCCCCTGATAATTGTCCCAACTGGTGCTCCTTTTCCTAAGCAGTGATTAGCCCATGTGCCAAAATTAGTAGTTACATCTCTGAAAATCCAGCTAGTATTTAGGAAGTGGACTAGATGTCTCTGCATTTCATCCTGCATGTACCTTCACAAAGTCATAGAATTTAATTCACATTAGAAGCCAGGGTGTGCTGGGACCAACTTACATGAGTTTCCAGAAAGCCGGATGTTAAATTTTCAGTGTGAACATTTACACTGAGATAAATCAAGGCCAGATGTTTATGGATTGTCACTCTAGACTTAAGAAAGTGATGAAGAAAATGTCCATGACACAGATTAAACTTTAAAGTGTGTCATGCACAGTTTTTGAGAGCCCATTTTGGAAAGAACCATAGAGATCATAGAATCTACAGCCCTCTTTAAATTTGGGGTAACAATTGAGGTACAAAGAAATGAAGTGAATTCCTAAAGGTTACTGGCAAAGCCAAGAGTAGGGTTGGGAGTCTTCTGACTCTGAAGTTTATATTTTTTCTTTATGTTACATTGCTACCTAAAATCTCACCCAGACATCTAGGTTTTATTTTGAGCTTGCTGTGAAACATAACTAGCCTGTGATTTTGATTCCTAGTCTAACAACAGCCACATACCAGATAATCTTAAAATCCTCACATCCATAGAATACATTTGAAGTTTTTTTTTCTTTTTTGAGCAACTACTCATTCTTTTCCTCCCTCCTTCCCCACCCCCCCAAAAAAGAAGTGTTGAGGAGTAATTTGAAGTAGAAAATTAAAAGAAAAAAAGAAGCTTTAGTGTTTTTAACAATTTTTGATGTTCTTAAATTCGAAGTTCAGTTTAAACCATCCTGGTAAATTGCATAAAATGTGAAGTCTCTTTTGTTCTTAAGTTTTCTCAAAGAATAAAACATTTCTTGTCAAATATCATCCTTTGGTTGGAAGGGACCTGGATCACTGAGGAAACACCCAGTAAAATCCATTATTCATCTATCATCCTCTTATTACCTAAAAGATAATACATTAGGTTTTAAAATACATTGCTTGTCTCTTTTTAGGTAAAATGTACTTTTTAACTAGGAAATTCCAAGGGATTTCTTTGGTGTCTAAGCAGGGTGTATTAAAATTCTGTAACCCCCAAAGCAAATTTTACACAGAAATCCTGAAATAAACAGTCCAGAAATCCATGCTGCAACTTGAAGAAGTTGTCATCTCTTTCTCCTAAAAACAAAGTAAGACAAACAACCTCCAAAGCTAAGGATTTTGTTCACGTGAATGTTATTGTTTCTTCCCTTTTCCTTGTCTAAGATAATGCTCAAGAGAATCTATCTTAAAACATTTTTAATAGTGGTTGTTTTTTATTAGTGCACTCAGGCAGTCTAGTCAGTGCCTCAAAAGGTATGTTGCTTATTGATCTTTATTTTAAAAAAATTAATGAGTTGTTCATGTGGGTCTGCAATACCATCAGTATGGGAATTCTCCCGGTCACTTTGTGACATTGTAACATTCCCAGATAAGGCAGAGTAGGGAGCAGCAGGGATTTTTCTGAATTTCTGATAGACATCAATCTGAGGCCAGGGCTGGGGCTATAGTACAAGTGGCCTTTTTACTTCCAAAGACTCATGTGAAAATGAATTGGATGTTTAGAATACTTGTTATGCATTTTCAGGGTCATACTTTCTAAGGGCAACTTTCCTAGAGTGGGTGTAATTTTGTTCCTGCCCAAATGAGGGGATATCAAATTCCACACCCCATTGAGCAGTGGTGAGCCTGGCTAGTTCATTTGTGCCTGCAAAAAGAATGGGCCCAGTCAAGTGTCCTTTGAATATGAATATTTCAAGCATACCATTGATTTTTTTTGCATTGGATATAATTCTTTTGATAGCAAGGCAACTAAAAAGAGAGAAAAAGAAATCCTTTGTCTTTCTGCCTAGCAATTTTTCCTTTCAGGACTTAGAGCAAAATATAGCATGCATCTGAGAATTTGGATACCTGTTCTAACCCCTGTGTAATTAAAAAAATACATACAGATATTGAATATGTAAAGAATTAAGGCTTCAGATATATAGATATAGATACATTTTTATACACACATATTGGATAAGGAAAGAATTAAGGCTCCAAATAAAATCAGATCTATTTTGAAAGAGTACATATGGGTGTAAGATAGAGTAAGTGAACAAGGCAAAGTATTTCTGATTAAGAATTAGATAAAGGAGAGCAGTAATGAGCAAGAATTTACTGACAGAATCTTTTTGCTAAACTTTAAGGCTTGTGATGCCAAAGGAAGGACATTCAATTATTGGTGATGAGAAATAGAATAGTTTCAGAAACATCTAGATAGATAAATTGAAAGGTTTTAAATAATCACCCCTCCCATTAACAGAAAGTATTGCAGAAATTATCTAGCTATATAATTGCATAAAGTCAGAAATTTGAATAACAAATTAAAACATTTTAAATGATAACAAAAGAACTATGTCAAAGTGATTCAGGTAATGATTTGACTTTAAAACTTGTCATAGTTTTGGCCCAGGAGTGTTGGCCTATCTTTTATATTTCACTGTTTAATTTTGAATAAGGTATGCATTTCTTTTAGAGTATGTATGTAACTCACTTTTGTATCTACATACGTCGGATTGTTTTTTATGGAAACTGATCATTTTAAAGAGAGACAGCTTGGAGCTAAGGAGAGCCAGGTTCAAGTATTGCTTCTGATAAATACTGGCAATGTGTATCACACAGGCATTTAACCTTTCACTGCTCCCACCCAATTCTCTAAGACAGAACATATAAATGTTATTTTTCAACCTATTTCAGTGAGAATGTATGTCCAGATCTCCTCCAAAAAATCACATAAATTATACTTCAATTTTTTTTAATATTTCCGTTTTACGTAGTCTGAAAATGCCATACTAGGCACCTTCACCTCAGAAGTCATTATGATCGTCTTTTAGGCCCCTATGGGGTAGGGAGGAATGGGGAAAAAAAGAAGAAATCTGCATTATGTTTTATATGTGAAAGGAATAGCAAGGTGTACATAGAGGATTTGTGGCTTAATGTACAATCATCTTTTTGTTGTTGTTGTACTATGTTATGGAAATGTTTGTTTTATTCCACAAATGAAAAATAATTTTAAAAAATTAAGTCTTTTATCATGATGCTATGTAGTTTTTCAACCTAACAATGAAATATCTAAAGTTCATTACAAGCAAAGTCATACAATCTCATACAATTGTATCCTGTGAAATTTGGGAAATTCCTTATGGTCTGTCTTGTTCACCTTTTTTTTTTTCATTTCACAGAAGAAAAACTTAGTTGTAGAGGTTAAGTAATTTCTCCAAGGTTACTCAACTAGTTAGCATGCAGAGGTAAATTTCAACCTTTATTTTCTACTGTGTCATTTCTACTAAATTACACTGTTGCAGGTACTATAACTTCATTGATTTTGTTTTGTGTAAAAGTTTATTTAAAGAATAATCCTTGGGGGGTGGAACCAAGATGGCGGCATAGGAGCAGCAACATATCGCAGCTCTCACATAGCCACCCCAAAATACCCATAAAATATGACTCTAAACTAATCCTAGAACTCCAAAACGCACACAAATATACTTTCCACAAAAGTCAGCTTGGCTATAAGGAACCATATCAGCACTGCGAACCGAAACCAGCCTGGCCTGAAGCCCTGGCTGAGCCCCGGGGGCAGCTGGACAAGAGGAGCCAAGGAGCCTGGGATTAGTGGCAGCTGCGAGCAGTGTTGAGAACTAGATCAGTGGGACTTGCAAAATCGTGGGAGAAAAGCAGCCCAGCCAAGAGGCCTCCAGGGCTGGAAAGTGAAAGGCAGAGGTTTTGCACCCACCTCCACATTGCAGCTT
>CM053584.1:282991137-283020916 GCA_028627135.1 Pseudochirops cupreus
ATATATGTGTACATAGACAGAGGGCACAGGATCAATTGAATAGGAAGGGATGATATTTTAAAAGGTGAAACTGAGAGGTGGGAGAGGAATAGAATGAGAGGAGACAGGTAGAGACAGAATGGGGTTAATCATCTCATATAGAAGAGGCAAGGGATAACTGTTACAATGGAGGGGAAGAACAGGAAGGCAAAAGGGAATGGGTCCACCTTACTGTCATTGAAGTTGGATTAGGGAAGGAATGACATACCCTCTAAATTGGGTATCTTGCCCTGCAGGAGAGTAAGGGGGAAGGTGATGAGAGGGGGGATGATGGAGGGGAAGGTAGGTTGCAGGGGAGGGTTGTTAGAAGCACACAGTAAAGGGATAGGGACAAAGTAGAGAATGGAACAAGTGGAGGGAGGGATAGAAGGGAGCAAAAATAGTCAGTCTTTCATAATATGTCTATTGTGGAGAAGTTCTATGTAACTACACATGTGTGGCCTGTATTGAATTGCTTGTCTTTCCAGTGTCTGTCCTCAGTGAGTGACAAGGGAGGAAAGAATAGAATCTGGAATTTGTTATTATTTACACACAACTGGGAAATGGTTATACAGGCACTGGGGTAGGGAGATCTATCTTGCCCTACTGGAAAGTCAGAGGGGTGATGGGGGAAGATATAAGAGAGAGCAGATAGGGGGAGGGGGTATACAGTGGGATCGCTGCTTTGGGGTGGTAGGTAGGGGAAGGATGGGAAGAAAATTTGTAACTCAAAATTTCCTGCAAATGAATGATATAAACTAAAAATAAACAGAAGTTTATTAAATTTAAAAAAATTAAAAAAAAGAAATATAAAGGAGTAGGAGGGGAAAGGAACAGAAAAAAAAATTGAAGAATGTAATTTAATCAGAGGTATTTTTTGTCCCTTTAAGACAAATGGTCTTTTCTTTAGTCAGCATATCAACATATAAAATGGCTGAATTCAAATGCAAACTTTAGGGAGCTCTGGCTGTATTTACCTGTTTTAAAAAACCTAATTAGCTGTATGCTGGACATCTTTACTTGGCAAAAATCTCTCCCTGAAATTAGAATGTTGGTTGTCAATATCTAATCATGAGCGTATTTTAAATAACATTCATATTTCATCTTTAAATTTCAGAGAAATTTTGTTAAAAACAAACCATTCTGAAATAATAAGTACTAAAAATGACATTTCTATGTATAAATCTATTAACTACAGTTTTTTTTTAATTGAGCTCATGCAGTATTTAGTGATACTATAGAAATGTCAATATTTTGAGTATGATGAGAACACATAGTGGAGTATGATGGAAATATTCAAAAGATCTGTTTTCTAGTTGCTACTATATTTTCCTTTACTTGCATGACCTTTGGCACATCAAATGCCTCTATTTCTTTATCTGTAAGTAAGAGAGCTCTCCAAGAACTGATTAAAGCCATTTGTAGAAAGAAAATGAGAGGCAGTGTTGTAATGGTAATGGTAATTTGAAGATATTTTCTGCCTCTTAATAGGGCAAATGTAATCACATGGTGTCTGTGGTGGGAGGAGTTTGCTGAACAGGTGGAGCAAGAAGAAAAAGAGCTGAGAGGAAGCAGGGGGAGCAGTAAGAGGTGGGGGAGAGAGAGGACGCAGGCAAAGAGACAGCTAGTATTGTGAGTGTTTGTTTGTGGGAAGGTTTTAGGATTTTGTTGCTTCCTGAAGTGATAAGGTGTATTAACTTCTTTGTTACTATTATGGATTTGGTTTCCTGGTATTGGGATTTGGCTTTCTGGTATTGGGGATTCAGTTTTCTGGTGTCCAAATGAATGTTTTTCTTCTGTCTTCTTTATGGAGAGACGGTTATATTTTGCAACTCAGAATTACGAAGGCATATTCATAGTTGTATCTGTGCTGTGAATATTGCATTGGCACTTCATTTGGCAACAAGGATGAGATTCAAACCCACACATGTGAGAGTCAAGAGAGGTAGACTTAAAACATAAAAAAACTAGGTCCATATCTGTAATAGTAATGAAATTTGAAGATCCGATTGTATTGCTAAGCTAAGAGGTACTTAGCACCTAGTTTCAAATTAAGCCTGTGTCAAAAAAACAGAAGGTATGAACCACTGTTGCTGACATAATAGGAAGGGGCTGAACAGGAAACCCCTGCTGCTGATGTGACAGGAAGGGGCTGAATAAGGAGAGGCAAATATTGTAAATAAGGAAAAACCCCAGCTGGGGAAGTCAGAATTTCCTGGGAACTTGAGGAGACAGATCTTCTTGGAACCAGGTTCTGGAAGCTGAGGAAGAGAGGCCCAGGCTGGAGAGAATGATTTTTATTTTGAGAACCTGGATGAAGGGATTTTGATTCTGGGAACCAACTGAAACTTCTGATGAGTCTGAGGGCCAGCCAGACCTGCTGAGGAGCTTCTAAGTCCAGGGGCCAGCTGGAGCTACTGAGGAACTGCTGAGTCTGATGGCCAGCCACAGTTGTGGAAGACTGAAGAAGCATGACTGTGGTGTCAGTATTTTGTCTTTTTGTGGCTTTGTTAAGCCTTGACTTCCCAGGAACAGAGACTGTGAAGGATTTAAGGTGGACTGGACACTGTGAGCTTCAGTGTGGAAAAGGACTGCACTGAGAGCTGGACAAGGATCTGGGAGCTGTCTGCCTTTGAACCCAGGTGACAGTTTGGTGAATCCAGGTAGGAGCTGGAACCATAGAAGGGAATCCAGGGAATGTGAGAGCTTACCTCTAGTGAAGAAATCCCTCCATGGATACTGAGTAGTGACTGACTGAAGTTGTAACTTTCTCATGATCTTGAAATTGTAACTTATTTGTGACTGAGGGGTGGATGGTCTGTGTATTTTACACTACTCCTTAAGAGTATGCTGAGTAGTGACTGATTTGTGACTTAGTGTGCCCCATGAGTGGAGGACTTTGACTATTGAATTTTGTGACCCTTTGCCTCCTTAAGAATGATTGAATGATTGAGTTTATTGAATGATTGAATTACTAAGTGATTGATTGACTAAATGATTGTACTTTGTTCAAAACTATGTGACCACTGTGGTGAAAACTATGTGGCCATTTTAGTGATAAGTTGTTGTGAATGCTGTGTTTTGATGTTCTGTGATAAGCTGTAACATTGTGAATGCTGTGCCTTGATTTTCTGTGAATGTTTTGGCTCTGATTTGTTATTGAAAAAAGAGTGTTCACTATACTATGTAATCAGAACCTTTAAAAGCTGTTCACAAAAGCATTCCTCTGGAAAGCTGCTTATGCTTTGCTTTATAATATCTTACATCTGACACTTACTGAGCTTGTGCTCATTAAGTGATAACTCCTGTGAACCTCATTTTCTATAAAAATGAGGATAATGATAATTGCACTACCTCACAAATTATTGTAAAATCCAACAAAATCATATTGTGAAGTACTTTGCCAACTGTAAAGCACTGTACAAAAGTCAGCTATCATCATCCTCATCATCGTCTTCCTCACTATTGTGGTGGTATATTTTTCCAGACATATGTATTTTTTTTTCCTGTGAACTGCACTGTCATCAAAATCTCTCAGTTTCAGTGTTGGAGCATTCTTAATCCCTCATTGTTGCTCTCTCCTCCAGCCATATCTTGTCAGCACCAAGTGTTGTCAATACTTTCTATCTTCTGCATCCAACCCATTTCCATCCCATTGTCACCACTTTACCTTGTTGGTTTTCTATTATGTATTTATTAGGTGCCTACTATGTTCCAGTCCCTGTGCTAAATGCAGGTGTCCATTATTTCATAGCTCATAATCTTCTTATTGATCCTCTTACCTCTAGTCTTAGGTATTGCTGACAGACGAATCTCTAAAACCTTACTTTGGACATATGCTAGGTCCCACATAATGCAAATAATGGACTTCTTATAGTAACAGCATGTAATGAATTAGTCCTATTCAAAGTACTAACTATGGAACTATTATAAATAGTTTCAGCTTAATGGAAATATGCAGTGCAAATTTGAATAATGATATCACTTTAGGGAACTTATCCATACTAATCAAGATCTGACAGTATATATACCTTTTAAATCCTCCTGTTCAAAATCTTCCAATTGTTCTTTGCCTACAGAACACAATCTAAACTCTTTGGTAGTTAAGGACTTTGTTAATTTGATTGCTTCCTATACCATTTTTGTCTCCCACTACTCCCCTACACAAACCTTAGACTCAGTTTTCTGGTCTACTTGTTACTTCCCAAACATATACTGTGTATATCAAGCTTTTCCTTATGGTAGTCTCTCTGACCTAATTGGGAATGCCCTCTTGTCTCCTCTTTGCTCATCCAAATTTTACCTTTCCTTCAAAATACAGCACAATTCCTGCCTAAGTCCCTGCATTGTAGTAAAATGAGCATTGGATTGAGATAAAGAGAATTTGTATCCCACTTTTTTGTCTTTGTGATCATGAGCAAACCACTTATGTTCTTTGGGTTTTTGGTCTCTTATTTGTAAAATGAAGTGGTCTGATTTCATAATCTCTTAATTCCTTTCCAATTCTATCATCTAACATGCTGTGATTGTTTGTGAAGAGTTCCCCTATCATCCCACCCTTTGAAGTGGTTCCCTGCTCTCTGGATCCTCTACTCACTCTACCTACCACTCATCTGTCATTTAATATAAGATACCTTCAGTGGGCAGATAATAAGCTCCTTACAGGCATTAAATAACTATTTTCTTGTTTGTCTCTGTATCCCTAGTGGCTAATACATTTGAGGCACTTAAGAAATTCTTGTTGAATTGAATTGAAAGTTTTTACTGTTCATATTTTCATGTGTAGGTCATGTTTTTCCACTAGAACACAAGACAAGCCCCTCACCCTTTTTTTTGGTCAAAAATCATGCTTTAGAACTATTTAGGTGATTATTAATAATCATTGATGACAGTGATGATGAAATGAAACATTTCTGCTTTTCAACACCATCAATCAGATTTTTTAAACAACATAATAATTATATTTAGGACATAATATTTACTTAAATTTTTAAATGATTAACCTTCACAATAAACTATAAAGCAGCATCATGCATGTACAAATGATTCTCTCACTTTGACAGATTATACTGTTTTCTTTATTCCTACCATAAGACCATCAGTCTCTCTTTATACCTATATTGTTTTTGTTTATGAACACAGCCATACATACTGTGGGCAAAGCACGAATGAATGAAATTCATTTAGAAAATCTAAAAGATGTTCTGGCAACTAGATGGTACAGGGGATAGAATGCTGGGCTTGGAATCAGGAAGACTCATCTTCATCAGTTTTAATCCAGCCTCAGACACATATTAGCCATGTGACCCTGGATAAGTCGCTTAACCCTGTGTGCCTCAGTTTCCTCATCTGTAAAATGAACTGGAAAAGAAAATAGCAAACTACTCCAGTATCTCGGCCAAGATAGCTCCAGATGAATTTTCCCAACATTGAAATTGTTCAACAACAAAAACAACAAAAGATGTTCATAAAATCACAGATTTAGAGATGGAGGAGACCTTAGTCCAACCCTTTTATTTTATATATGAGGAAACTGAGGCCAGAGAGTTGAAATGTGACCTGCCCAAGGTTACACAGTAGTAGGTGACAAAGCCAGTATTTGACCACAGGTCTTTTTACTCAAAAGTCATTGTCTCTTAAACTATGTCATCCTGCCTTTTTCATTTTGAATATTCTCTTCCTTTTTTAAAATATTCATTTGGCTATTAAAGTCATGACTCATTAATAGCTTATATTTCTAAGCAAAGATTTCATAATATCCATTTATTTTGCACCTATCTATAAATTTGCTTTCTGTAAAAAGTAGTCACACATACCCATACAGCCACATGTATCTGGGTGGCATAAAAGAAGAGTATTTTTAGAAACACAACTGATTCATTGTGAATTTTGAAAAATCAAGACATGGATAGATGAAAAGCTGTTCATTTTGTCTTCTGTCCTCAAGGCTAATGGCAACTATTTTAAAATGTCTTATCTTTCTTGCCATCCTCCCTCCCACCTTTGTTTCCCTTTAAGGCTGTGTCTACATGAGGAAGAAGTCGATAGATATATCAATTATCTGGCTAGTTTTGAATAATTGAATTTGAATTATTCTTGGTTCTTGCCACCCCTATGTACTAGCTAATTACTCAAGTCTCTGGCTCACTTTCCTCACAAAGAGCCAGGTTTGGCTACTCACCACATCTTTTTCTGAGCTAACTAATCCTTTAAATATTCCCAGTTCTAAACTGATACCAATGTCACAGCATTTCTTTCACTTGAAGAAAAAAATAAGTATTTAGATATCAAAGTTATCATAAAGCTCTTGGAAGCTGGCCTCTAATGGGTGTTTTGCGACATCACTAGATGGCACCGCAGAGAAGTTTTGTTCAAGTACAGAGAAAATGCATCCTTTTGAAATGGCTTATTACATTTATGGAGTTATACTTTATGTAGGCAGACCACTGGAAAAAGGTGGTAATTCTTCATGTAGTTATGAGTTCATATTGTTAGATAACAGGAACTACAGGATATTTTCAGGATGATGCTAGAGAAAATACACAGAAAATGAATTATCACCTAGAATCAAGCTTTAACCAAAGGTGAATCAGAAACCGTCTTCCTGTGTTTACATTTGGCAGACAGAAAACCTCCTGGGTTTGGTTCTGGGAAAGAATTTAAGAGACCCATTCTGACAGACTACTCTAGCTATAGAGAGAACTGAAGAAAATGTTCAGAGAGCTGCAATAATAAGAAGTTGAAAGAGTATGGGGTAAGCTGTGCCTTGATCTGGCTGCAGGGAAGACAACAGTCTTCCCAATCTGAAAACACAAAGGCTGAAGCACCTGGAGTTGTTAGAATTGAAATGCCTGAAATGCTTTGTCATGGCCATCAGGTAGCTGTGGTCTCTGAGTGTTACCTGAACAGAAGCTAGCATATTTCACGGCAAAGAAATTTCATATACCTCCAAACTTGGAACCACAGCTGATTATTCTCACTTTCTGATAGTTTGCATCTATCAAAATTCAAATTTAAGGCAGCAAATGTCTCCCTTGGACTTTAGATTCTAATTAACTATAGAATTATGTTTTCTATGAAAAAAAAAACAAACAACAAATCTGGGTTGTCATTGAAGGAAGGACTCGACATGCCATACACCATCATCTCCTTATTAGCCCATCTGTGGTCACTTTGATGTGGTTAAAAACATTTCTCATATTGCTTACAGGGAAATAAGAATATCTGATAGGATGGAAAGGTTAGGATTTTAATGTATGTTTTTCATTATGCTTTATACAAGCCTTCCCCTCTGTCATTCCATAAATTGTATCTTTATTCTTTTATATGATATCATATTAAAATTGCAAGGAATACTACCTTTGGCAAGGAAATATAATTAATAAAAAGTGATGCATCAAAGTGCTCTAGTGCTGTCATGTTTCTATTTTACTAATGATAGCTAACATTTGTGCAGTATTTCCTATGTGCCAGGCACTGTGCTAAGTTACTTATAATCATTATTTCATTTGATTCTCAGAACTACTCTGGGAGTTAGGTACGATTATTATTCACATTTTACAGATAAGGAAATTAAGTTAAACAAAGGTTAAGTGCCTTGTCCAGGGTACCTCAGCAAGGAAGTATTCGAGGCTCGATATGAACTTGGGTCTTGTTGCCAGCCCAGTACTCTATGCACCCCACAGCTAACTATACTGCCAGTATTAAAATACGTGAAGGCTCAATATGAAAACAATTATCACATTATCCGAAGATGGAATTAGGCAGGTTCAACTCATTTTCTCTTTTTTCTCATGCATGGCTTTTCAGTGATACATTGCCATCACATAACCAATGCATATGTGGAAAGGTCTAACAAAGAGCAAGAAAACATAAACCTTATACTTCATGTAATATTCAGTAAGTTTGGGAATTGACCTATCTCTAAAGAAAAGTGCAGAGGGGAACCTCGTAGAAGGAATAGATATCTGTCAGATGACCTTTCGACTCCTCTTGACTGAAGGGAGACAATAAAACCCCAGTTAACAAGAACTATTTGTGTCCCACTTGTGAAAGAGCATTCTGAACTTGTATTGGTCTGATCAGCCATAGCCCTATACACTTTAACTTGACTTTAATATAGTGATGTCATATTGGACTTCTTCAAGAAAGAAGGACAGCAGCTAACGGTAGGCAAGCTATTTGGTTGTTTCTCTGACCAGAGATGCTAAGAATAACTATTGTAAGAAAAGTTGTGACTGGCAAATGCAGTAAGTCCCCCAAGAAGAGACTTGAGGAAAATTATGAATTAGAGACCTCTGTGTCTATTGTGCTAGACCTTCTTCCCTTTTTTCTCCCAACTTGATCATTCTACTTTCAATAACATTTTATATATGTTTAATATGATCATAATGTATATGCATATACATATACATAGATATCAGATTGCATGCTGTCTTACAGAGAGGGGATTGGAGAGAGGGGGGGAAATTTAGAAATCAAAATCTTATAAAAGCAAATGTTGAAACCTAAAAACACATAATTTTTTTAATAACTTTTTTTTTATCCTTAAGCATCAACTCATGTCCCAGAACATTTCAAACCATACTTCCCAAAAGAATAATACATAACCTAATTATCATATAAATGCTCACATAATACCCATGCTGCCATGTTAAAGACATCTAGCTCCCCACCTTCTCTATTTAAGCAGATAACATACAGGGTGTTCCAAAAGTGTTAGTGTTGTTTTTTAGTTATGAAAAACTACAGAAAGAATTTTGGGACATCCTGTGTATACAACTCACCAGAAGCTTTCTGGAAACAATGCACTGTTCATCAACTCTCAGAAAGCACAGCTCTCAAACTATATCAAAAGAATAATTTCTACCAGGTTGGAGCTTCTGTACTTCAGTGGTCCACCTGGGAGACGTTTATGGATAGATTAAATGTATTGGGAGCTATCTGCTCAGTTTATAACTAGGGCTGACCCTGGACCTTCAGTATGACCTTCAATAATCTTTTTTCCTGTGACATTTGATATCACAAACAAGTAGTAGATTCAGTGACATTACCTTAAAATGCAAATGGCAATGATGTATATAAAGAATATCATTTCCATGAATATGAGCTACTTAGTCTTTTTAAAAATTATTATCCATTTTCCAAAGCTTATAACATTGTGTGCTTCCCATTTGGTACAACCATGTCATTAGAATTAGTCTATGGATTTGAAAACAACTCCTCCACAAGTTCCCTTGGGTAGTCAACTTCATTTGCATATATTTAAATAGCAGCAAGGCTTATATAACAATGAATGAAATTTTCAACCATTTTAAGTATATCCCTCACTTGTACAAAGCATACAAAGAGAAGTCAAAATATATCTGACCAAATGAAATAACAGCCTAATATTCCTAAGCAACAAAAACACCAAAAATGGGAAATCTAGCATTAGAGACATATATCTTGGCAAGTATAAGAAATCAGCTTGCAGTTTTCACCTTGCCCTTCATTTCCTTGATCTTAAATATCATATTCATTCTGATTCCATCTCAGAGGTAAGATTTCAGACCAACATAGATCCACAAAATCCACGCTTTTCCTATGGAATCCAAAGACTCTTGGTCAGTGACCACCTACTTTTTCAGAAGTTAGTTCACTCAAGTATTGGTTAGTTTTGTGACAATTTCTTTGTGGGGGGAAAAAATCGTTTGTCACATTTTCATCTATTTTTTAAACTGTGCACAGTAATTATCATCCTTTTTATGAAAATTCTCAAACAAAACAAAACAAACTCCCTAAAACAAAACAAAGCAACAAAAACCCTAAAGAGATTGGATCGGAGAACTTAGAACTGGTAGAAAACTCAGAGATTATTCAAACTAGCCCACTTTTGTGATGTATCCAGGTAAACAGAGTAGTTCTTTGTTTTGTTTCATTTGTTTCAAGCAGAACTGTATTTTGGATGGGGCTCTTCTGACTCTAAAGACATCTTGCTGCTACTATACTGCATTCTGTCAGTAAGATGATAGAGACAATCCACACTTTGGGGACCAGACTAGATGAGCTCTAAGTTTTCTCTTACCTCACAGATACCATCATTCTAAGATTTGGATGAAAAGGAGGAAACAAGGCCAGAATTTTCAATGTGTATACAGAATGTTCCAAGATGACTACCTAGAAGTTGAATGTGCTAGTCTTAACATGGATCAGAAATTCAGAATTTGAACTATTGACAAGCACAGCCTATCAAAGGAAAATGAGTGAGAGGAAAACAAACCTGTGTCCTCTTCAAAATGGAGAGGGGAGAAGATACTTAAGGAAATATATAATATAATCATATCATCTCCTTTCTAGCCACAAATGTAAAGGCTCACCATTTCCCAGAAAAAAGATATGTCTACATTCTCCTCATCCCCAACCTCAGACAAATCTATTCTTTGACTCTCCTGTTTCTGTGATGCCACCCTTTATATAGTCAACGAGGCTCAAAATCTTGAAATCATTTTCAACTTTTTAGTCAGCCAATATACATTTATTAAGCATCTATATGTGCCCCTTCCCAACCCCAATCTTATTGGCCTTTAAATCATGTTGATTCCACTATTAGAGTATTTCTCACATTCATCCCATTTCCCCATTCTACTGTTATCACCTTAGTTGAGGTTTTCATCAATAGTAACCTAGTTTAATACAGTGGTTTACTACAGTCCTTTCCAGACTCTATTCTTTCAATCTATCCCCATTTCCTCTCCCATCCTCCACAATACAACTTGCATAAGACTCCCAAAATAATCTTTCAAAAGTATAGTTCCAAACATGATGCCCTTACTAAAAACACTTGAAAAATTTCCATATTTAATTAAACAAAGTCATAACTTCTTACTCTGGCATTCAAAGTCTTCTATAATATAGTCCCAAATTATCATTTATGAAAATCTTTCACTGCTTGCCAACAAACACATTTCACTACAGCCAAATTACGCTACTTGCTATTCTTCAAACATATTTTGTGATTGCCTGCCTCTACTCTTGTATTTTGTCCCTTCTTCCTGGAATGTCTTTCCTATTCATCTTTGCCTCCTGAAATCATGTCTATCCTTCAAAGTCTAACTAAAATGCAATCTCCTCTATAAAGGCTTAGCTGAAAGTAATTGTTCCCTCTGAATTCTGATATCATTTTTGTTAAGATTTTTTTTTTCATATCGTGTTTCATATTATTAAGCATCTCTTATTATTTATATAGAGGAAGCTTGGTGGCACAGTAGATACAGTGCCAGGTCTGGAGTCAAAATGATGAATCTTCCTGAGTTTCAATATGACCTCAGACACTTACTAGCTGTATGACCTTCGGCTAGTCACTTAACCCTATATACCTCAGTTTCCCCATCTGTAAAAAGGGGTGAAGATAAAATGGCAAACCCCTGCAATATCTTTATCAAGAAGACCCCAAATGGGATCATGAAGAGTTGGACACAATTGAAATGACTGAACACCAACAAATGATCTATATGAGCTTTTATATGTCTTATTTCCTCTTTATATGAACCTGGAGAGCAAGAAGTATGTTGAATTCTTCCATATCCCCTAGTGCCTAACATAGTGTTTACACATATTAGGTAGTCAAAAAGAATTTGTTGAATGGATGATTGAATGAACAGAAGGCAGTAAGATACAGTGGAAAGAGTGCTGGGTGTGTTGGCAGAGGATGTCGATTCAAATCTTAATCTCTGATGCTTACTACCTATGTGTCCTTGGGCAAATCATACAACTTTTCTTCGACCTCAGTTTTCTAAACTGTAAAACAGGTATAGATTAGGTGATCCTAAAGTACCGAGATCCCTTATAGCTGTAAAGTTATGATTCTGTAATCTAAGCATTAATATCAGCTCTGAGTCACTAATTCTGTGACCCTGGACAAATCAATTTATCTCTGGCTTTCAACATGATCATAAAATGTACCTGAAATACCTACCTCACAGGGATAGTGTGAGACTCCAATGAGATTACATATGTCAAGTACTAGATAAATGCCAGGTGTTGCTAAAATCATTATGGACCACAAAAAGTTTTTTGTGAGAAAAGTGCTTTGTAAACCTTAAAATATTATGTAAATGCCTTATATGAATGAATGGTATAAGTCTCTGTCCTTTCCTTGAGCTATTTTTAGAAACAGCAGAGTAGTTAACTCTGTAGTAGCTCATCTCCTAAGGTACAGTGGGAGGTATTATTTTTCCATAAACATATATCTCAGAATTTTGGTTTAATTTTTGTTTTGGGGCAGATATTATTTAGTTCTCCTGAATTATTTACTAAACTGAAAGCTCTCTCTCTCTCTGTCTCTCTCTGTCTCTCTGTTTCTGTCTCTGTCTCTCTCTCTCTGTCTCTCTCTGTCTCTGTCTCTCTGTCTCTCTGTCTGTGTGTGTGTGTGTGTGTGTGTGTCTCTGTCTCTCTCTCTCTCTCTCTCTGTCTCTCTGTTTCTGTCTCTGTCTCTCTCTCTCTCTCTCTGTCTCTGTCTCTGTCTCTCTGTCTCTCTCTGTCTCTCTGTCTCTCTGTCTCTCTGTCTCTGTCTCTCTCTCTCTCTCTGTGTCTCTCTCTGTGTCTCTCTCTCTGTCTCTGTCTCTCTGTCTCTCTGTTTCTGTCTCTGTCTCTGTCTCTCTCTCTGTGTCTCTCCTATCTTCCTTTCTTCCTATTATAACATATTGTGGTAGTATGATCATATGAATATTTGGGCATAAATATATTTTTTCACGCTTTATGATAATCAAAAACTTTTATAGAATTAAAAATTATATAAGCTACTTTCAAAAACAATTGTAAAATGTCATTAGAGAACGACACATTTTAGAAAATGAATATAGATTGAAAGCTAGTATGACCCAAAGAAATTACGAGATGTATTTTATATACAATATAGGCCTCTGCAATGAATCTATGTTGTAATAGCCTGTATGCAGGCTCATATGAGCCTGCAGAATCACTATAAGGCGAAAACTAATAACCATAAATTAATTCTATTAACTTGTGATCTTTCTTCTATGATAAAAAATCAGGGATAACTTTAAAGAGGGAATATCTGAACCTATGACTTCAATGATACAGTGAGTTCCAAGGAGAGAAAATACCCCATACAAAATGCAGGCCAGGACCTTCTCTGAAACATACAATCATACAGAGCTGCTTCTAGCTCATTGAGGGTTCAAATGACTTCCTAGGTCATAGAATCAATATTTGTCAGATACAGAACTCAAACCCAAATATTCCTGGCTTCTAGGCTAATTCTCTCTCTCTCTTTTTTTTTTTACTTTACTCTTAATAAAATATACATGTATATTTTAGAAGGTCAAATTTTAAGATGTCCCCAATCAAAATATGTTCATAATAAAACATTTTTCTAAGTACCTTCAAAAGAATATCAATTACACTTTAACAATGTAAAATTGTGTGTCAGTCTGAGTGCCTTATGCCAAATCATAGCTCAGAGGGACTTTTAATCACAGTATAATAAATGTCCTTCTTTTAGAGAGGGGAAAAAGAGCTTAAAAGCACTGACAAGATTTATGTCCTGAGAGCTAATTTCTCTTAAGTGCTACGAAGGGCCTTAAATGTTTAGTTCTAACTTTAACATACGATCGAGAAATCTTTCATATTTATTTGTTCAAATTAGGCTATAGTATTTCTGTGGAAGCAAAATGTGTATCTCATTTCCCAGTCAGCTAATTTGAAAAAAAAAAGGCATTCACCTCTGAAAATATGGAAATTATTAATTGTTTGATTTTGATTATTGCATGGATAATTTGCAAAGCTTTAAAGGAAAGAGAACTTCTGTTTTAGAATCCAGAATGGACCATTGTTTCAAGTTCAACTATATTTTCAAGAGAACACCACCAAAAAGGCATGTAATTTTGTTAGCTTTCATTTTCCAACAATCAAGGAAAGTATTTCTTATTTGTTAAATAACTTTTATTAATTATTAAACAGAAAGTTATGAAGTTATATTTGACCAAATGCCAACTGTAATAAACAAAAGAAAAAGCAAACTTGTACTTATACTGTACATGATTCAACTGTCACTCACTTTAATAACTGACTAGAAAATAACGGTCATAACAAAAACTGGAGATATTTATTTCTCGTCCATGTGGATAAATCCCAGATATGAACATATTTATACTAATGAAATTCCCATAGACTACTTTCTAGGCTTTTAATATTGTCAAGATACTAGTGTTTAGATTTTTACATTTATACCTTCTCATGATTCATGGAGATGATAATCAGAAGTGAAACCTCCCAATCTATTAAGACAGCAAATTAATTCATTAAACAAACCAAACAAGCTCTTTGGGGTATGTCAGGTGCCTGACTCCAATCATGGATTTTAACATCTTTAATAAAAAATAACAATAAAAGCAACAACAATTAATAGGAAAATCAGAGGGAGGCCTCTAGAATATTGGGCAGTGTTTGCAAAAGCCATGGTGACTCAGAATTAAATAGCATAATCATACATAGATGAATTGTGATCTACAGCTGTGACAGAAGTACTAGTCAATATCAAGGATCCATAGAGGTAAATTTAGGACTCAATGGAGCATAGGGATCTAGATTTAATCCAATCCCCACATTTTACGAATGAAGATACTGAGATCCATGGAGGTCAAGCAATTTACTCAAAAGTTCTAGAGGGGCAGCTAGGTGGCACAGTGGATAGAGCACTGGGTTTGGAATCATAAAGTCTCAACTTCTTGAGTTCAAATCCAGCCTCAGAGATTTACCAGCTGTGTGACCCTGGGCAAGTCACTTAACCCTGTTTAGCTCGATTTCTTCATCTGTAGAATGAACTGGAGAAGGAAATTGCAAACTAATGTCTTTGTCAAGAAAACCCAAAAACCAAAAATGGGATCACGAAGCATCAAACATGACTGAAATGACAAACAACAAAAACATACCGTTCTGAATTCATATGAGTATCAAAGTAACAACAACAATGATGCTGTGATTGACGATGAATAAAAGAATCTTCCTGTATGTCAGCCAATAGGAATGAAAAGATTTTGATGCAATCACTTTTACAATCTATTTGTGGAGTATGTTTCCTAGCTTCTAACGCATCCAACCAAAAGACATTTCAATGGAGACTTGGGAAAAGTAAATCATGATGTAAATTTAAAATGGAGCGGTCAATTTAGGGAATGCATTTAGCAGTACACTGAAGAGGAATACTTTGCACTTCTCAGTAATGGAGCTGGCCCCAAAATGAAAAGCTAATCTTGTACACCCACCCCTTTATTATCACATTAAAGTAGGCTACATCTTTAAAGCAGGGACCTTTATCCCATGGTAAGTGCAGGGAGTACTAAAAATCAAGATCAGCATTCTACACTGCTACTGATTTGCTAAAGACAGGAAATCATTTAACCCTTCTGAACTCAGTTTTTACCTGTGGAAATGGGAGTGGTGTTTGCCAACTATAAAAATGAACTGAAGGACAAAATGCAAAGCATATAGAAATTTTATTTCCTTCTTAAAAGTCAACTTACTTGATGATAGGAAGCCATCCTTAAAATACTTAATTCTAAAAATGAAGTAATTAACACACAACCAGCTTCAGGTTTTGAAAATATTGCCTGATAGTTGAAAAGCAGGTGGATTGTAGCTGAATGGAAAATTTATTTTCTAATCTTCCTCTCCCCCCAACTTATATAGACAACAACAACTTGGGAGAGAGTGGAACAATAGTATTGTGTTTTTACTTAATGAATCATAGATATTCAAGACTGGAAGGTACCTTCAAACTCATCTTGTTTGGTCCAAGTTGTTTTGGATAAATGATTTAGGCCCAAAAAATGATTGTCAGATTGCCTCAGAGTTCTTTAGGATTCCTACATATATTTCCATAGATAAGCATTCTATTCCACCTTGCACTTCAAGAAAAATTTTGTAGTGACTTATGGAGCCACAAACACAAGCCTACTCCCTACATTTTTTAGACCTTTACACTTAGTAAAATTACACAGATAAAAATGTTTAAAATTTTACTTGCTTCATAAAATTCCTGACATTTCTGAAAAGGACTCATCTTAAATGAGATTAAAAAGTTTTAATAAAGCTATTTGAACCTAGGCAATCTGCTCAGGAACCAAACCAGAAGAAGCTTTAAAGATCTCAGGGTCTAATTACATATGCCAAGACCAGAAATGGTACCTCACCTCTTCAACAATTAAAATTCTGTAAAGTTTGAAAATGATTAAGAGATAGCACATAGAAAGGAAGTATAAAATAACAGAAACAAACAAACAAACGAAAAATTTTCACTTTTTCTTAGGGAATAAGAACACCTGGAATCAATGGTAGTTTTCCCTAGGCTGGCATATATCACCAAAATTTCAGAATATATAGCCAGTATCTGACCCCAGGGTAGAAAAAAATGCACCATTTGGTAAACACCACCCATACTGGACTGAATGCAAGCTAAAGCTTTTTCATACATGATTCTTTACCTATATACAAACCTGGAAAGGTGGCAGGATACTCAACTATAATAAAAGACCCAATTTCTGATAAGCAAACTTTTAATATTAGTCATAAGATTCCTGGAGATTGGAACATTCTTGGGGTTAGAAATTTATCTAATTATTCTGCCTCTTAGCTTATCTGCATCCTTCCTAAAGGATGCACAGAACTGGACATAAAAGAAATACACTTGAGTGCATGGGCATGTACATAACATTATAAAATTTAGAGTTAGAAGGGAACCTTGAGAACATGAAATCCATCTCTTTTATTTTACAGATGGGGAAACCAAGACCAGAGAGGTAAAATGCTTATCCAAGTTCACATAGGTAATAAGTAGCAGAGCTGAGATTTGAAATGATAGCTTCTGATTCTAAAGACACTGCTATTTCTATCACCATCCTAGAACATTTGTAGCAACAGCTGAGAAACAAAGAGGAAGAGATGAGGAGGAATAAAGCAAATTTCAGGTATTTCTATCTGCAACATTCATCTTTAGTTTGCAGACCTCTGTTAAAACCTTGGTTACTGCTGAAACTGCCTTGAATGATTGTGCCTTGTCTTTTTCCTTTCCTAGATATAAAAAGAGAAATATTCTGACCTGAAGGGAGAAGGTCCCTAGCTGCCGGCTCTTTCCTTGCTTATGCAGCTAAATCATACACTGTAATAAAAAGTGGGTACTGAATCAGGAATACTAATTCTGCTATTCTGCCTTTGCCACTGAGGAAGTTGGGAAATACGTCCTTCTGGGATCACCTTCTGGGGTCACCACCTGCCACAACCACAGCACTGGCTCTTTAAGGCAGGACATTTTGGAAACTTGTTCAGTCTCCACAACAAAGGTCTTCCCAGGTTCATCATGGATAAACACCAACATTTTCTTTCACTGTTTGGGTTCACTATAGGTACATTAGCCAGGAGGAGGCTATGCCAGAATAATCAGCACATCAAGCTCTACACTTTTCTTGTCTCCAACCTGAACCAGGTAAATTGGGCAAGTATAGATCCATTTTATCTATGCACAAATGAAATGCATTTTCTCCTCTCAAGAAGAGTCACAGAGGGATATAGTCCTGTTTACTTTCCAAATAGCCTCCTTTGTCCTTGCTGGAATTTGGGGGTTAGGTGGTTGGAAGATGGGAGGACGCAAGCAATCAGACTCTGTGAAAACGGAAATCTACACCTCATAAAGACAAAATGAGTTTTATTAGCTATACCAGTATTATGAGAAGTAATTAAAATTTATCATTTTTTTTGCAAATAGCACTCAGAGTAACAGTAATAAATTTATGCATAGTCCAGTAACACTCAAAAATGGTGTGACATCTTTTCCTATTTCTAACATATCATACAAATTGCATTCAATGGGATCCTTAAAGCCCAATGGCCTATAGATACTTTATGAGTAGTACAAGTGAGGGCAGATGCATTACCATCAAAAGAAAGGGCTTTTGGGAAATATTAGATTCATAAAACCTTCCGTGAACTATGAACTAAACGTATTGCCAACATAATAATTCTGGGAGCAAATTCACATGGGAAATGAACCACCCTAGAGATGGTGAATGTCCAAATCACTCTGTCTTTTGCTCTTAATTTATCAGTAACATTTCTATCACCTTTTACAAGAACTCACCTGTTAGCAATTACTTTTCAAGGATAGCAAGAGTTGAGAGACTGAAGACACATACATTTGTGTGACTAGGTCTGGTGTCTTGGCTAAAAGGATAAACACTTTTTGGTATCTAAAAACAGAAAAGTCAAACAAAAGAAGAACTTTGGGCAAAATTTCACACAATCTTAAACTTACTATTGTTAACAATTTCCTTTCTATAATCTTCATTCTTTAATACTTCCCTTTCCCTTTTCCTACTCAGAGAGGCATCTTTGTTACAAGAAAATGTTTAAAAGGAAGAGAAAAAAAACAGTTAAGGAAAAGGACCTAACATATCACCCAAGTTTGACAGTAAAGAATCCTTTTCAATCTACCAACCACTTCACAAGACTCAGGCTCTCCAGCTATTCTTGGAATCAGACATTTGTGATCATTTTTTCGCTAAAGCACAATACTAAGCTTGCTGCAAAAAGGGCTGGCATTTATATAACATTTTCAGGTTTATGCCACGCTACATAGGAATTATCTCACTGACCTCTAACAACAGCCTTATGAGGTAGGATATTATTTTACCCTTTCATCAGATGGAATCACTGAGGTTCAGTGCAATCAAGTCACTTAAGAGAATGTCAGAGTCATAATTTCAATCCATGTTTCTCAGTTCAGAGTTCTGAACTCTTTCCATTACACAAAACTACCTCTCAAATAAATACATAATCATAGTTTTAAACAGGGTCGTATATGCAAAAATCAGCTATTCTTTGGATAAAGTTATATTCAACTTTCTCTTGAATACTTATAAAGGATACTTTTTTTTCTATATCTCTTTTGCTATCACTTTTCTTATTTATTTGGCACCCTCTACTTTCAATTTCAAATGAAAAGAAGTGATTTGGGTTATAACAATATCATAAAAATGCATTTTGGACAGCTGTTACCATTATCTTAAATGTATACTTTTACTCTTTGCTTTGGAAATGCTGTATTTGCATTTAAATTAAATCTGTAACAACTAGTTTCCTCCTTGAATCTGTAAAGTCCAATTGCTTTATTTATCCTTTTAAAACTTAATGTAAAGTTATACCATTGGCATATTTAGGTTTCGTATAGGATCAAGCTATGGTCTGCCTCTCATATGATGTAGGAAATATATTATGCTTCGAACAGAAGAGGAAAAAAAATTAGTAAATTTCAGTGCACCAAATTATGTTCTCTCTGTGTGTCTACTTGCTTAGATAAAAATTTCCAAAACTTCCAAATGAGAAATTTGAACTACCTCTCCAAGGACCCTTCCAGCTTTAAATCTTATGAACACATGAGACATGTAAAGCTTTGTATTGCAGACTAGCCCAAAGTGAAATACCACCTAAATCAAAGGTGAAGTCACTCCATGGCTGTATCAATTTATTTCAGTAAAGGGAAATTGAGAATTGTAAAATGAGGTGGACCAAAGCACATAGTAAATGGTGAGCCTGGAAAAGGAATGCCAAAAAGGCACCTAGCTTGTATAACAGATAGAGTTCTGGACTTGGAGTCACAAAAACTTGGGTTCAAATTCTGCCTTAGACACACTTAATTGCTATACATACATATATATATATATATATATATATATATATATATATATATATATATATATATATATATATATATATATAATTCATTTACCATTTCCTTCAGTTTCCTAATCTGTAAAATGAGAGAGTTGGGCTCCTTTTAAATCTTATTCTCAGATCCCATGACTTGAAGTTAGAGAGTTGGATTTCATCCCATCTCCCAATCTGTACTATTAATTGATTCAGTTAGTACAGGTCCCAATGGGAAGCATATTGCTTGGTCAGCAGTCCCAAAATGTCATTGCCGTCTGGGACAAGTTAATGGGAGAATGGATTGTTTCATGTTTTCTGAAACTACTTATTGGCAGATGTGACATCTTAGCATCTTTTACTATTTTTTCTTGTGAAGTAAAATAAAGACTTCTCTAATCATCATTCATTTATCATAAGAAGGAGCCCGGCATACTGGGTTTTGTTGTTGCTTATTTGTGGTTCATTCATATCTGACTCTTCATGATACCATTTAGAGTTTTCTTGGCAAAGATACTGTAATAGTTTTCCATTTCCTTCTCCAGTTCATTTTGCAGATGAGGCAGCTAAGGCAGACAGGATTAAGTGATTTTCCCAGGCTCACACAGTTGTTAAGTATCTGAGGCCACATTTGAATTCAGGAAGATGAGTCTTCTTGACTCCAGGTCCAGCACTATTGGCTGCACTGCCTAGCTGCCCACTAGTGGATATAGAGTTAGCCTAGTAATTCCTGGGTTCAAGCCCTGCCTCTTATACATACTAACTGGGTGACCCTGGGTTTCTCCAACCTTCCAGCTATCTGGGAAGCTTTCTAAGATGGAGTAAGTGTCTACCTGCAATAATAGGAAAGGGCATTCTTTGCAAGAAGTTCTCTACACCAAGTAACAGGTCCAAAAGCTATCATCAACCTTGTATGTTTTAATTGTCTAAGGCAATTAACATGAATAATATGGGAATAAGTGAGAAAAATAAGCAGTGGCCATACCCATAGTCTGAGTTGCCACCTTATTTGTCACATGATTGCACTATTGTGGGACTTCTCTGACTTTTTCCACTGTACCCCATTCCCCATAACTTCCCTGCCCCCTCACTCTCTCCTCCATTTTTTTTTCTAATTGTCTTCTCTCATCAGACTGTGAGCTCCTTGAAATCAGGGGTTGGCTTTCTTTTTTTTTCTTTTAACATTTGTTTCCCCAGCTTTAGCAGAGTGCCTGGCATAAAGCAGGCAACTAAATGTATATTAGGAGATTTCTTGGAATCAATTCCAGTGAGGAGCATAATAAGTAGAAAAAGAGGAACCAAAAATTCTGTTTCAAAAACCAGGATCAGATATCACTCATGTGAGCCAATCATGGTAAGCTATAGGCCACAGATTAAGCTAATATTGTCTAGCTGCTTTTTAAATAAAGTTTTTTTTTCTTTCATTTTAAAGGAGTCATATGCATTGTCCTTTCTCCTGAGTCCAAATGAATTTTGTGTGTGTGTGTGTGTGTGTGTGTGTGTGTGTGTGTGTGTGTGTGTGTATAGTATTTAGGATCTGGGGAAACAATATTAGACATCATATGCCTACATGGTCAAGAGAGTATAAGCAATATTAATTTGATTCTAGTTCTTTTGACAAAGGCCTCAGAAACATTCTCTATGAGTACAAAACCATTCCTAAATGGTAGCCTTCAGGGCTGAAGCTATCATAATTATGAACTCATGAAATGAGAGATGAAAAATATCTGTCTGGTCACCTCATTCATCACCATCCAGTGCAGAACTGCTTTCTACAATGCACATCTTAGTGTTTCAGACATTCTCATTTCATAGTTCCCCAAGCTAAAAGAAGTACTCCCCTTCCCATTAACTTATGGCTCTTAAACCTATAAATCTTAATTTCCCTCTTTTTAATTTGTTCCCATTTTTTCTAATTCTACTATCTTTAAATCAAATGTTTTTCCTCCTAGATTTTATCACCCTTCAAATTTCCACACATATTTTGTTTCTTAGACTTTGTCTTTTCTCTAATAAAGCCTTTGAACACTTAGTACCTGCAGTGCCTGTACATAAATCAACTTTAATATCTGGGCTCTTCTATAGTCATTCTATATGTGGCTTCATTCTTCTAATTTAAGTAGATTAACAACCCTGAGTAGTATCTTTGTTCTTACTCTAAGTGCCCTAGTTTATTTCTTATCTCAAGCATATTTTCATGAACCCATTTTGCTGCCTTTGGATTATGAGAAGCAAACTGCTACAGTGGGAATGAATCTGGAATCAGAAGACTTGGGTTCCAACCCTGATCTTGTTAATGACTAGCTGTTTGACCCTGGTTAAGTCTCTTTATCCTTTTGACTTTCAGTTTCCTTATCTGTAAAATTAAGATATTAGATTATCTTTTCCAAGTCTAAGTCTTTAAATTTTTGAGGCTGGGCAGCTTTTCTCCATTCTCTGCCAAGACTCTAACTGGTCATTTTCCTTGAGATCTTGATTCATATCCACCAACAGTCTGTTGTAATGCCCCATTTGTGGCTGTGTTGATAAAACAGGTGATGGTTCTATTCAGCTACTTAGTCAAATTCAATTCTAACATTTAAGCTGAGCTATTCTTCAAACAACAAGAGATTCACATTTAATTACTCAATAGCTGAAACCGGTGTAAGTGATCTTATTAGTATTCAGGCCTTATTGAAAGTTGTACTTTATGTATCTTAATAGACCTTCTACTTTGTACTTTTTAATACCTGGCATGATTCTTGGGTATTGGTGACATGTAGTAGCCTTGGGTATTTAAAGCTATTTAGCAGCAGTGCCAATAAGGCCAGGATAAACCTTCAGCAATACAAGTTTGAAACATTAGTTGTGCAATCTTAAGTCTCAACCATTTGTAACATACATTGAAATCTTAATTTTTATCAACTTAGACAAAGTCAAACCACACAGAAAACAGCAATGCTATGTGACATGCCTGACCCTTTTTTAATTAAAATATCTTGACACTTTTATAAAAGCCTTCTTCTAAAAATCATTAATAACTTTGTCTTTTCTTTTGTAAAATACTTTTCACTAGTTAGGTAACAATGCTTATCTCATATAATGCCAAAAACGCTACCTTTAGTAGTAATATAAATTTTATTATACCATATTATATTATAAAACATTTACCTATAGGGGCATAAACAGTTTTTTTTTGCAGAGATACATTTAGTATGGTACTTTACCATCCTTCAGTTCCATGTTGATATTTTGAAGCTTGGGTAATGGGAATAACCCTGTCCAATTGACCCCAGAAGCACAGTTGGGGTAGAATGGAACAAATGAGAGGCAAGTGACAAAGGACTCTCTTGGGACTCTTTACCCATGGGAGGTAACAACCCAGTTCTCCAGGTACAAGGGAGGGGGGGAAGACTGTATTACAGTCACCATATCTCATACCCAATATCAGGAAGGTGGAAGATATTCCAAGGAAGTTGCAAGGGATTCTGTGCTCCTTATTCCTTGGAGAAGTATTATTTAAGACCAGAGGTCATGAAAAGTGCAGTACAAAGCACAGTGAGTGAATTCTCTGGAAAAACTAAGGAATTGGACTTTCTGACACCACCTGGTAATTGGTAATTGCAGAGAACCACAGAAGGAATGGATAAAATAATCAAAACATGACTTGTCATCTGGAAAACCAGTGTTGGAGAATGATGATGCATAGAACAATGGGTGAACCATTGACATCTTCTGGGAACTTTGGAATCCTGAAGACAGAGGGCAGAACTGTATTGTCTATGTAGCTACAACTATAGGAGCCATGGAAGATATTGTCATTGAGATAGGTGTCCTACTAGGGCTTCAAAGAGTTCCAATAGGAGCTTTTAGGAGCTCTTACTCCTGGTAGAAGCCACACTTTGAGATTTTTATCCAAATTATTACCTGAAGTTATTGACACCAAAGAGTGGGTTTTGACTTTGACTGGGTTGCCTCAGAGTGGATGTGACAATATTAGTTCTGGTGTGCGTGCGTGTGTGTGTGTGTGTGTGTGTGTGTGTGTGTTGTTGTTGTTGTTGTTGTTTGCTTGTTTTTCTGTTTCTTAATTAACTTGTAATAAACTAGTTCATTCTTTGGCACTTGAGAAGTGTATGCTTGAAAAGAAGAATCCCTTGATGAAGCAAGGGAAAACTGTTACAATGGAGGGGAAGAACAGGAAGGCAAAAGGGAATGGGTCAACATTACTCCCATTGAATTTGGCTTAAGGAGGGAATAACATACATACTAAATTGGGTATCTTACCCTACAAGAAAGTAGAGGGGAAGAGGATAAGAGAGGGGCTGATAGAAGGGAGGGCAGAATGAGGGGGAGGGTTAGAAGCACACACTTTTGAAAAGGGAAAGGGTCAAAGTAGAAAATAGAACATGTGGGGGGTGGGATAGGATGGAGGGAAATATAGTCAGTCTTTCACAATAGAGGAAAGATGGGGAGAAAATTTATAATTCAAAATCTTGTAGAAATTAATGTTGTAAACTAAAAATAAACATAAAATTTAATTTAAAAAAAGAAAAGAAGTTGATGACAACACACAAGGTAGCATCAGACAGAAAGTTCCTAGACTGTCTAAAAGAAATAAGGAATACCTCAAAGTATACGTATGCCCTGACTAGGCCCTTCTTCCCCAAATCATACATTTGACATATATTATGTGATCTTAGACACAAAGTGAAGGAGTTGGAGTAGATGCCCTCTTATTAGAATTCTTGTAGCTGTAAGTGTGTGATCCAAAAAGTATACAGGAAATTAAAATATTAAAAAACACAGTATAGAGGCACAGAACCAAGATGGTGGTGTAGAGAAAGCATTCAGCCAAGGTCTACCAACATTGCCCTCCATCCAAACATTAAAATAAAGCTTTAAATCAAATTCTGGCATGGCAGAGTCCACAAAATGTCAGTGAGACATTCTCCCAGCCCAAGACAACTTAGGAGATCTGAAAGAAAGACATACAGGTAGAAGTTAGCCTTGGGCCCATATAGAGGAAGACTAGATGGTAGCAACAAAAGCAGCACCTTTGGGAACTTACTCTCTCTCTCTGTCTCTCTCTGTTTCTCTCTCACATACACACACACACACACACACACAAACACACAAGAAAAGCACACAAGAAAGAGTTTTTACAGTGGAGGGAGAAATGGTGGAAGGGGAAAAATGCTTAAGCCTCACACATCTAAATGGGTTCCAAGAAGAAAATACACAACACACACACTCAATTTGTAATACAAATATATCAAGACAAAAGTAGGAAGGAAAGGTGATAAGAGAAATGGAGGGTGATAAAAGGGAGGATGAATAAAAGAAGAGAATGATCAGAAGCAAAGCAGACTTGAGAGGAGGAAAGGAATAAAAAGAGAAAGACAAACAGAAGAAATTAGGATTATGGGAAATATACAGTTAGTAATCACAATTGTGAGTGTGAATGTGAACTCATCTATAAAACAGAAGCAAATAGAAATCATGTTTTTACATAAAGTAAAAATAGATCTAATTAAAAGGGACAAGCTAAAAGGCACCATGGACAATGAAGTAATATCAATAAATACTAAACATACATGGACCACAGGGTATAACATCTAAATTCTTAAAGGAAAAGTTAAATGAATTATAGGAGGAATTAGACAGTAAAACTATGCTACTGGAGGAACTCAACCTTCCTCTCTCAGAGATAGATACATAGAACCATAAAATAAAAGGGAAAGAAGCTAAAGAGATGAATAGAATCTTAGAATAGTTATATATATATGGCTCTGGAGAAAAGTGAATGGGAATAGAAAAGAGCACATCTTTTTCTCAGCTGTACATGGCATCTTCACAAAAAATCATCATTTATTAGGGTACAAAAATCTCAGAACCAAATGTAGAGAAACAGAAATATTAAATGCACTCTTTTCAGACCATAATGTAAAAAAACAATTGCATTCAATAAGGGGCAATGGAAGCATAGATTAAAATCAATTTAAAACTAAATAATTTAATCCTAAAGAATGAGTGGGTCAAAGAACAAATCACAGATACTAACAATAATTTCATTAAAGATAATGACAACAATGAGACAACATTTTCAAATGTGTGGGATGCAGCCAAGACAGTACTTATGGGAAAATTTATATCACTTAATGCATATATAAATAAAAGAGTAAAAGAGCAGATGAACGATTTGTACATATAAGTTAAAAAATAGAAAAAGAGCACATTAAATTAAAAACCAAAAGGTAAATCTGAAAATCAGAGGGTGGATTAATACAATTGGAAGTTTAAAAAAAGAGTAATAAATAAAATTAGGAGGTGATTTTATGAAAATAAAAGCAACAACAAATAAATAATTGATTAATTTGATACAAAATGAAAAACAAATTACTAGTATCAAAAGTGAAAAGAGTGAACACATGATAAATCAAAATGAAATTAAAATAATGATCAGGAATTATTTTGCCCAATTATATGCCAGTAATACTGACAATCTAATTGAAATGGGCAAATATTTACAAATATCTAAACTCTTCAGATTAATAGAAGAGGAAATAGACTACTTACATAATCCTATTTTAGAAAAATAAACTGAACAAGCCATAAATGAGCTTCCTAAGTCATTCCTTGGAACCATATGGATTCACAAGTGAATTCTACCAAACATAATCCCTCGACCTTATAAACTATTAGAAAAAAAAAATAGGTAAAGTAGTCCTACTCAATTCCTTTTATGATAGAAATATTGTTTTGGACCTAAACCAGGGAGAGCAAAATCAGAGAAAGAAAATTATAAACCAATTTTCTTAATAAATATCAAGACAATTTTTAAATGAAATATTTGCAAGTTGATTATAGCAATATATAACAAAGACTGTACACTATGACCAGGTAGGACCAGCAATGCAGGGCAGGTTAAATATTAGGAAAACTATCAGCATTACTGACCATATTCATAATAATACCAACAAAAAATCATATGATTATATAAATAGATACAGAAAAAGTCTTTGACAAAACACAACATCCGTTCCTATTAGAAACACTGGGAAGTATGGAATCTTTTTTAAAATGATAAGTAGTATCTATCTAGAATTAATAGCAAGCATAGGCTGTAATGGGGATAAACTTAAAGCCTTCCCAATGAAATTAGAGAAGAAGTAAGGATTTCCACTAGCACTAACAATATTCAATATTTTACTAGACATATGAGCTATCACACTAAGGCAAGAAAAATAAATTGGAGAAATAAAAATACGCAATGAAGAAACAAAATTATCACTTGCAGATGATATGATAGTATACTTAGAGAACCCCAGAGAATTACCTTGACAAACAAATTGAAAGAACAATTTTAGAAATGTTGAAGAATATAAAATAAACCCACACAAATCATTAGCATTTTATATACTACCAACAAAAAACAGCAACAAGCGATTGAAATTCCATTTAAAATCAGTTCTGACCATATAAAATACTTGAGCATCTACCTGCCAAGATAAACCCAGGAACTCTACAAACACAATTATAAAACACTTCATACAAATAAAGACAGATCTCAAAAATTGGAGAAATATTAATTGCTCATGGTAGGCTGAGCCAATATAATAAAAATAATAATTCTACATAAGTTAATTTACTTATTCAATACCATAAACATCAAACTCCCAAATATTTTATAGAGCTAGAAAAAAATAACAAAATTTATCTAGAAGAATGAAAGGTCAAGAATATCAAGGGAATCAATAGGAAAAAATGTGAAGAAAGGCAGCCTAGCAGTTTCAAATTTCAAACTACATTATAAGGTAGTAATCATCAAAACAATCTGGTATTGGCTAAGAAATGGAGTGGTGGATCAGTGGAATAGACTGGGCACACAATACACAGTAGTAAATGACCATAGTAATCTAGTGTTTGATAAACCCCCAAATTCAACCCTGGTGAGTAAGAACTCAACATTTCCAGAAATCTGGAAATCAGTTTGGCCAAAACTAAGCATAGCTCAAGGTATTTTGGGCCTTATATCAAATAAGGTCAATATAGGTCATATTTTTAGATATAAAGCCAAGTCACTTAAGTAAATTAGAGGAACATAGAAAAATGTACCCATCAGAACTGAGTAACATAAGAGTTAATGACTAAATAGTGGAAAGAGAGGATCACAGGAAGTATAATGGATAATTTTTATTATATTAAATTAAAAAGCTTTTGCACAAACAAAACTAACGCAGCCAAAATTAGAAGGAAAAAATAGGAAACTGGGGAAAAATTTACACTAAGTTTCTATGACAAAGGCCTTATTTTTCAGATATATAGAGAAGTGAGTCAAATTTATAAAAATAAGATCCATTTCTCAGTTGATACATGTTCAAAGGAAATTAACAGGCAGCTTTCAAAAGAAGAAATCAAAGCTAGCAATAGTCACATGAAAAAGTATTCTAAATCACTACCAATTAGAGAAATGCAAAATAAAATAACTCAGATACCACTCTATTAGATGGGCTAACATGACAGAAAAGAAAAAAAAGGAAATGCTGATGGAGATGTAGAAAAATTGGAAACACTAATCCACTACTACTGGAGTTATGAATTAGTTCAATCATGCTGGAGAACAATTTGAAATGATGCTAAAAGGGCTATAAAACTGTGCATACTCCTTAACTTAGCAATACCAGTACAGGGTTTATATCCCACAGAAATCAAAGAACAGGGGAAAATATCTATGTATTAAAATATATATATATATATATATATATTTACAGCAGTGCGTGTGTGTATGGGGGTGGTGGTGAAGAATTGGGGATGCCCAACAATAGGGGAATGGCTGAACAAGTTGTGGCATATTATTATAATGAAATACTGTTGTGCTATAAGAAATGATGAGTGGGATGCATTCTGAAAAAAATAGAGATTTATATGAAGTGAGCCAAACGAGAACATGGTAGGCACTAAGAACAATATTGTGAGACTGATTAACTGTGAAAGGTTTAGCTACTCTAATCAAGGCGGGGATATAATGCCGTTCAAAAAGACCCAAGATGAAAAATATTATCCACCTCCACAGGAAAAAAATAACAAAAACTGATAAACTTTGAAGGCATATTGAAGCGTGCTTCCTTAACTTTTTCCGTTTTTTTTTCTTTTTGTCTTTTCTTTTGCAACATGGGTAATAGGAAAATGTATTTTGCACGATGTCATATGTATAATCATTATCAAACTGCTTGCCTTCTCAGGGACTTGTGAGGGGCAGAAAGGAGTGAGAGAATATAGGACTAAAATGTAAAAAAAAAATGATGATTAAAATTTTTAACCTGTATTTGGAAAATATTTAAGAAAATAAATCACATATTAATTTTTATTTTTTAAATTTAATTAATTAATTTATTTTCTTGTTTACACCATTCATTTCCATGAGATTTTGAGTTACAAATTTTCTCTCCATATTTTCCCCACCTACCACCCCAAAACAGCCTTATCCCACTGAATAAGCCCTCCCCCAATCTGCTCTCTCCTATGTCCTCCCCCATTTCCTCTCTGACTTTCCGGTAGGGCAAGATGGATCTCCCTACCCCAGTGCCTGTATATCTTAATTCCCAGTTCCATGTAGATGATGATGATGATGATAATAATAATAATAATAACAATAATATATACATTTTTTTAACATTTGATTTTAGAACTTTAAATTCTAGATTCTTTCCCTTCCTCCCTCATCACCCACACCCACTGGAAAGACGAACAATTCAATACAGACTGTACATGTGTAGGTACGCAGGACATCTCCACAATGGACGTATTGTGGGGGACTGATTATATGTCCCTCCTTCCTATCCTGCCCTCCCTTGTTCTATTCTCTACCCTGTCCCTGTCCATTTACAGAAGTGTGTGCTTCCAGAAATCCTCCCCCCCCGACCTTGCCCCCACTTCCATCATCCTACCTCTCATCCCCATCCCCCCTACTCTCCTGTGTGGCAAGATACCCAGTTTAGAGTTTATGGCATTCCTTCCTAAGTTAAATTCAATAACAGTAAGGTTGATGCTTACTTTTGCCTTCCTGTTGTCCCCCCCCCCCCCC
>CM053584.1:283021416-283043197 GCA_028627135.1 Pseudochirops cupreus
TAAATTGTCTCTCCTGGATCTGTTTTCCAGGTCAGTGGTTTTTTCAAGGAGATATTTCACATTGCCTTCTATTTTTTCATTTGTTTGGATCTGTTTAATAGTATCTCAATTTCTCATAAAGTCATTTGCTTCCATTTGCTTTACTCTAATTCTGAAGGAATTATTCTCTTCAGAAAGTTTTTGAGATTCTCTTTCCATCTGGCAAATTCAACTTTTTAAGACATTCTTCTCCTTATTGGCTTTTTGGGCCTCTTTTGCCATTTGAGTTAATCTATTTTTAAGGTGTTATTTTCTTCAGTCAGGTTGTTGACTCTCTTTTCATGATTTTCTTGCATCATTCTCATTTCTCTGCCCAATTTTTCTTCTACTTCTCTCATTTGGTTTTCAAAATCCTTCTTAAACTGCTCTATGGCTTGTAACCAGTCTACATGTTTCTTGGAAGCTTTTGGTGTGGGAGTTCTGACTGTGTTGTCTTCATCCCATTCCATGCTTTGATCCTTTTTGTGCCCAAAAAAGGAATTTAAAGTTGCATTGTTGTATTTGCTTTGCTTCCTTTGCCTGCTCATGTTGCAAGTCAATTACAACTTTTGGGCTCAGTAGAACTCTGCTTCCAGAGGGGAAAGCACTGTCCCAAATTGTTGGGGTTTTCACAGCTGCCAGGGCTATTAGGAGGCTAATGCAGCCCCCACCAGCTTTGGCTCACTGAAAATGCACCCCATGTCCACCCCCAATGACCATGATCCAGATCCAGGCAGCTCAAGGCAAGAGCCCTTAGCCTTTGAATGACCACTTGGCCCCCCTGCAATCTTCAGGCCAGGAGCTTCTGAAGTAGCCATGTGGAAGTGGCTGCAGGACAGCTGCTTCTGTTGCTTCCTTGCCCTGGGGGCAGTTTGACCAGCCCTGCTTTTCTCCCCCACATTTAGCTGATTTCCACTAACCTTTCACTTAGTCCTTATTTCTTATGGCTTGATAATTCTGGAAATCACCACAGCTACTGCTGATCCACGCTCCAGAAGGCTCCAGCTGTGGCTTGTCCTGGTGGCCCTGGGGCTAAGCCATGGTTTCATGTTGGGCTAGGCTCATCTCCCAGCATGCTGTGATGAGCCCTTCCTGTCTCGCCTGCTGAGCTGCCTTCAGTGAGAAATGTGTTTTTCTGCAATTTTGTGAGTTCTAGAGCCCTAAAATTTGTTTAGAGTCATAATTTATGGGTATTTGAGGTGGCTATGTGTGAGCTGCAGAGTTTTCCTGCTATGCCACCATCTTGGCTCCACCCAGGTAAATTACATATTTAAAAAAAAATACATTAGGAATATTTTGTACCCTCTAAAGCCATTCACTTGGCCAACTAAAACAATTGCACAGTTCTTTTTGAGAGATCTTTAGGAGAATAGAAAGGCAAAACATGGCTTTTTCTCTTGCTCTCTCAATGGCCTTTTCTATTTTCCTCCATTTTTACAAGAGCTAAGTAAGTGATCTCTTTTCAATTTTAGAGGTTTTAGCTAAAGTAGGCATTCTACGCACCATTATAAAGAGCTTTGTAGATCTCTTCTATAAGTATCTCTCATTGAATTAAGTTAACCTTATAACACATAACTTCCAAATCCAATGTAGCATAATGTAAAGTCAATGAATTGGTAGTTAGAAAACTGGATTAAAATCTCATACCTGCTACTGTACCTATTGCTAAGTGACCTTGAACAAGTTATCAGAATTTTCTGGGATGTGGTTTTCAAATATGCTACATGATATCATTCACTCAAATAATTTCAAATCCTTTGCTCCATTTCTTTTTTCTTCCTTACTTTGTCCCCTTCGAACTATTTCAGGTTTTTGTGTCTAAAGGTGTCTTTAAAATATATACACCTTGTAAAATGACTTTACACAATTATAGTAAGATTCTTTGTATCAATAGAAAAATGAGATGATCTATTGGGTGTTATACCTAATATTATTAGGATAATATTATGGGGAAACCAATAATATTGGTAAGCCAATGGATGACAGTGTCAAGAAGAAATGATCAAAAACAGTAACTACAGCTGACATTTATATGGTGTATTTAAATTTACAACCTACTTTACATTATTTGTTTCTGACAATTGTTCAGTAAGATAGGTTCAGATGAACTTGTTCTTACCCAAACTGGAGACAAGGAGCAACAGAATGGCATTATAACACTGGAGTCTGTGTGTCAGTGATAATTCTTCAATAGACCTTGCATGTTTGCACGGAAAAGATAATTTATACCTCTCTAAATATACAAGAGATGTGATTTTGACCCACTGCACAAATGAGTGGAAAAGCAGAGCAGTTTTTAACTAGGTTTTTTATTATCATACACAATCATAGAGCATACTAGAGCCCCTGGTGTTGATGGCACTCTAAAAATTTTACGTAGGACATATTATCTCTGAGAATAAATTATTGAATGCTTTAGAAATGCTTCTCAATGCTTGAGAAACTGGGATCATTTGGTTACCACTATATCTGTATGTTCTATGGCTCAATTCCTTGGGGTTTAAAGTAAAGCTGAGAGGCCATTAGGACAAACCCTCAAATAATGAATTATGATGCAATGCACTGGATACAGCATCCCACAGAGACATGACCTCAAAATAAAGTATGTACATTCAAAGAAAGCCTCCACCCTCCAAGATCTTAGCATTTCGTTTTGCAATATAAAGCAGGGAGGGGAAAGGAAAGGGATCTTTAAATGTTTGTAACATAAACACAGAACAAATCAATAATTTTTAAAGCAGACAAAGCAAAATTTTAAAAGAAGTATTGGGAGCAGCTAGGTGGTGTAGTGAATAGAGGACTGACTCTGGAGTCAGAAGGACCTGAGTTCAAATCTGGCCTCAGACACCTGACACAGTTACTAGCCATATGACCTTGGGCAAGTCCAAGGGCAACCTTGGGCAACCCCAATTGCCCTGCCTTCCCCCCTCCAAAATGCAAAAAAAAAAATTACGTTGCCAGAAAAGTAAAGAATGAATTAGAAAGAAGAGAAAATGAAAGTAGTTATTTAATAGGAGACTCATATAAGAAACCATGAAGGGGCAATCAGGGCATAACTTAGTGTAGTAATCTTGAGAATGGAAAGGAAGAGAGAATAAAATAGGTAAAACAAAAATAATTTTCTAACTAATGAGTGGGGGTTCCAAAGGTTTCTAATAGTTCCAAGATTTTGAACCTGGTTAAGAGGAAGAATGGTGCGATCATTAGAAACAGGGAATTTGGGTTTTTGAAGAAAAATTATGAATAGTTTTTGTAATGTCGAATTTTGATTGTTAATGAGACGTCAAGGTGGAAATGTAATAGGGGATATAAAACAGTAGTAACTCAAGGAAGTATTGAGGGATCATTGCAATTAGTTGATAATCACAGCCATGGGTGTAGATGAGAGGGACAGGAGAGAGAATGTTAAGGGAAGATAGAAAAATGTTGGATGACAGAGTTTGAGGTGAAAAAAAAAGAGCCAGTGAAGGAGACTTGGAAGGATGAGTCAGAGAGGTAAAAGGAATGGGAAAGTGAATTATCAGGGAATGACAGTATCAAGAAGAAAATAATCCAAAATAATAACCATAGCTGACTTTTGTATGGTGCATCTAAGTTTACAACATACTTGACAGACTCTATATCAGTTGTCTCTGACCACTGTCCAGTCAGACAGGTACTACCAGTACCATATTCATTTCATTATGATGAAACAGGTTGGAAGAGGTAGAGAGATTTGCCTATGGTTACTTAGCTAGTAGATGTTGGAGGTGGGATTCAAATCCTGAACTCTCCTGACTCTAAACTCTTTGTTTTTCTGTTTGTTTTGTTCTATTTATTCATTTATTTTATTTTATTTTTTTAACAAAGATGTGATGCAATGGAGAGAGCACTGGAACTGGAGTTAGGAAGATCTGAGTTCAAATTTGACCTCACATACTCCCTAGTTGTATGTCTCTCAGCAAGTAACTTCACCTTTATCTGTCTCAGTTTCCTCAGTATTAAAATAGGGATAATAATATCACCTAACTCCCAGGGAAATCAAATGAGCTCATGATCTGACACATCTGTTAAGAAATGATGAATACATCTATAACTCACTCTCTAATTATTGAGGAAAAATTACATGGAACCAAAACATGGCCAACATGTTAAAACACTTTAAAAGGAATACACCTTAAGGAGAATAGATATTTTTCTGAATTTTTATAGGTATTATTTTTTACAAATATTTCTATTTTGGCAACCATGGCAAAAACTGTTAAACTTGTGTGCAATACACATTTTTATGTGGAGACTGTGCACTGTTTTACATAATGAACATACAGTCTATATGCAAATCCAGAGAAATCAATTATCATGGAACCTCTTACAGAATGTAATATTGCGTATCACTTTTTTTCTCTATAAAAACAAATTCAATTTACCTTAAAATAAGTCAGTGCTTTATGAAGGAATATTATCAAGAAGGCCACTCACAAGATGCTTCATGTACAAAAGCACCACATTCCTCACAGAAGAAGTTGATTTAATGGGCCTACCACTGATAAAGCTTAAAGTCTTGTCCAACTGTGGGGATCCCACCCCCTTCCCTCTCCATACCATGTCCCCTTGTTCCCAGTTGTGATCAGCGACTTTCATTTGAGACAGCCAGACATAGGTGGGGCACTCAGAGGTCACTAAATGAAATTAATTTAATTGGCTTATACAGAAATGCCAAAAGCTAACCAACAAAACAGTCATAGGCTAACCCTTAATGACAGGTAAGCAGAACAAAAAATTTTTGAACATACAAAAGTTTGTTCTGGAGAGCTATGATTCAGTAAAGCATTTCCTAGGAATTTCTCTAACTTGGCAAAGTGTTAAGATAGAAATGCAACCTAATTTACCCTTTATAAAGTTGTAAATGGCTAGGGACAGAATTCACTTTATTAATAAGAAACTAATTTGCTTGTCTACCAAAGCAAGGCTATGTGAATTCTCTTGTATGCAGTTTTCTGAGAATTTTTGCTTTTGAAATGTCTGGGTACAGATGCATACACTCAATGGGAGCTCAGTCATTGCTGTGTTGGGATGCTGTTAGCACTAATAACAAATTGAAATGGCTTTACCCATTGCACAAAGACAGCTGTAAGAGGGCAAAGGCAACACAATTAGGGAGGTGTAAACTAAGGATATAGTCGGTCTCTTCACTTTAATGTACTTTTTCATTCAGAAAGAGGTTACCTAATCAAAATTACACCTAGACAGAACATTTTTGAGTAAATAACTAACAAAAGAAACAATTAGAATTTTTAAGTTGTCTACAAGACTATGTTGTGTTTTTATTTTGTTTTTATATTTTAAAAAAAATAACAAATGCATAGTAGGATTTTTCTTAGATAAAGGGAAGGCTCTTATTCTAAGAAAAGTAACACAATAGTTGTAGAAACAGGTAGGAAGGCATGGTATTAGACCTGGAATTAGGAAGACCTGAATTCAAATCATACCTCAGAATCTCACTTACTAGCTAAGTGACCTTAGACAAGTCACTTTATCTCCATCAGACTCAGTTTTTTCATCTGTAAAGTGGAATCATACTACCTACTTCACAGAATTGTTATGAAGAACAAATGACATAAAACATCTTGGAAACCTTAAAATGCTAGAAAAATTCTGGCTACTTTTACTGTTATTAGTAGCCAAAGAAAGATATAACTTTCCATTTCAATTTTTATTCACACTCTTAACATCTATTCTAGATCCTCAACTGGGATTATACATATCAACTATTTAAATAATATAGGAAATAAGTTGTGGTCTAATAGGCAGTTTAGGCAGCTAGGTGGCACAGTGGATAGAGTGCCAGCCCTGGAAAACTCATCTTTCAGACACTTACTAGCTGTGTGGCCCTGGGAAAGTCACTTAACCCTGTTTGCCTCAGTTTTGTCATCTGTGAAATGAGCTGGAGAAGGAAATGGCAAACCACCCAAATATCCTTGTCAAGAAAACCCCAAATGGGGTCACAGATAGTCTGACAGGATTGAACAACAACTGAATAATAGTAGGTACTTTGCATTACCTTGGGGATCTAGAGAAGGAGGAAGCAGAAAGAGTAAGACTTAATTTCATGGGAAAAAAGAGGTTTAGGGCTTTTCTTCTTGACCTCTGAGGATAAAATTAAGAGTAATGAGTGGAAATTACATAGAAGTGAATTTAGGCTTAACAACAGGTAAAACTTCACTCTCCAGAAATAGAATGGTCAACCTCAAGAGGAAATGGAATTTATTATAAATACCCAAATTGGCTATAAAGGACCTATGAAGGAAGACACTATCTTTATCCAGAGAAAGAATGGATAAATAGAAATATTTAGAGAATGATTTTACAAATACATACATATTTGTTTCTAAAAGCAGCCATCTCTAGGATGGAGTGGGGCTGATGGAAGAAAAGAAAAAAGGGGAAAAAAAGAAAATTACATGATAACTATATTATATGCTTAAAAGGAATAGCAAATAGTACATAATAGATTTGTAGTTTCAGGGGGCAATCATCATCTTTATTCTAATATGTTATGAAAATGCTTGTTCTATTTCATTAATTAAAAATAAAATAAAATATTTTAAAATAGAAGAGAGAATGAAATCTTTTCACTAGAAATCTTCAAATAAAGTCTGGATGACTGCTTTATTGGGTATGCTTTTAGAGAGGATACTTTGTTCTGATACAAGTTGGTCCGGTTAATTACTGAGGTCTCTTCTAATTCTGAAATTCTATGGAATGTTTTCATCTAATCATAAATGCTTGGAGTTAGAAGAAATTTTAAAGGTCAATGAGTCCAATTTTGGGATTCCTTCAGAGGTAATGATGACCAATAAGAAAGTAAGAATATATAAAATTCCATCAAAGGTAAGTCAGAAATACAGAGCACACCTCAGGACGAATAATCAAATCAAATCTCTTGTACGGGAAAGTATGGCACCCTTTCTAAGCAAGTAATGTACATTTAGAATGAAAGGTTATCTTGGCAAGCTACTGCTATTCCTGCTTAGGTTACCCAAAGGACATGTGAAAGAACAAGCATGGCTAGGGATACATAAATGAGATTCTCCATCATTAATTAAATAAACAGCTGGTAGGAGGCCTCCTGGGAAAAGACATAGGAAATTAGTGAAGAAATTAGTCTTACCTGTTAGTATGCATATTTTCCCTAAATAAGACATCTTCACAATTCTCCTGAAGAATTACATTCTTACTCTGAGTTAGATGAATCAGTTGAAGAAAAATTTAACCATTAGGTATACCCCCTCACTGAACTCTCCCAGAGTAATTTGTGGACCTTTGTCACTATTACAATGTGAGTTATTCTGACAGAGGGGAAAAAAAATTAATGGCAAATTTATAATAGAATGTGAAAATATTGGAACATACTTCTACTCTTCCAAATTCCTTAAATGGAAAATGACATCAGGTTGGTCATATTGGCAAGAGAAAAGTAAACATGACAAACATCCTTCATTTTTAAAAAAATTTGTCTTAACTTGTATTTAACTAAATGTTCAGAGAAAGAAATTTGTAGGAGTGTGACACTTACTATGATAGCAGGAAAAAAAGTGAATTCTACAATTAGGATTTGCCATGGGTCTTTCTGTCTGGAGGACATTTGGAGGGGAGGCATCTGTAGTGAATAGGAAGCCAGCCCCATAATCAAGAAGATAAGGCAAATTCTATTTCTGCCACACCAAGCAGTGTGACCTTGGGCAAGTTTCTTAATCTCTCAACACCCCAGGTACCTCCCTAATCACCTGCTTATCCTCACTGGGGGGCATATCCTCACTGGGGGGCATTTCCTCACTGGAAGTTCCCTATACCAATTAAATTACAAGTCCAGTCACAAAAACAAAAGGAATGAACAAAACATTGCACTGTTTTCCTGTAAGTCTGCTTGGATCCCTTAGAGAATTCCACAAAACAGCTGGATAGGAAGCCAGTGATCATATTCCCAGCTATTTGTGAATGTGTAGAGTGCAAGCCAAAAAGCTCCACTGAAAATCCCCCCTGCTGAAGGAAGTTCTTCTTTCTTCCCTATGATTAAATGATATCCCTGGCAAGCAAGTTGTCCTAGTGGGAGAAAATGTCTTAGTGCGATTTTGATTCACTTGCATAGTTTCTTAACTACCTAAAATATAATAATTCTATCCTTGATTTCCCTGAAGGTGAAAAGAAAAGTCACAAACCAAGCAGTGGATTCTGCAAATTTTCTATTCCTTCTGATTGTGCTTTAATGCTTCCCTAAACATTTGTTTATATCATTCATACTATTAGTTTTTGGTATCATCCCTAGGAGAATAAGGCAGTTCTGGAGTTCTCTGAAATATTTATGAAGCATTTTTCTCTAAATTGAAGAGCAGGTTCTAGGCTGCATTAAAAGAAGGAGTATCTTAATTCAATGAAATTGTAAATCCCATTTTTAAAAATGATGACAAATATACTAATTAAAAACTTGGAATGTATCTGAACATTTCCATATTCCTTCAGAGGGATTGTCTCCTTTTTATATGTGTATCCCCAGAGAGTAAGCACTTTAAAATGCTATTTCATTCATTCATTCCTTCATTTATACCTCAAACTTCTCTGAATTCTTGTCCAAGTATGCCTTTTTCCTTCTAATTTCCAAGGAATGTGTGATTCTTCTAGACACCCACCTGTGCACTTGATTCTCATACTTCCTATATTCTTCTGAAATTTTGTGCCATCAATCAGCCAGTCTCTCACTTACATTTTCTACTTCTTTTCTCTCCATTTCTTCTTTCCCCCCGTGCCTATAAACATTGTCAGAACATCTGGATTGTAAAATGTACCATCTTGAAATTCTCTCTCCTTTCCCTTTCACTGCCAAACTTAAAAATAATCTACAGTGTGTCCTTCATTTTCTTAGAATCCATTCAGTTCTCAACCCACTGAAATCCAGAATTCATTCCCAGGATCCTACAGAGTCTTTAGTTAATAACCTATATGACTTGTAATCACCAAATTCAATGACTTTTCTTGGTCCTCACCTCCCTTGTTCTTCCTTGAAATTGCACACTGCTTTGATCTTCCATATATTCTCTTTCCTATTTGATTCAGTAGAACAGTATTCTCTTATTCCTCCAACCTCTCTCTCTTCTGGGGGCTCTTATTAATCTTCTAATACTTCAGTCACCCCATGATCTTGTCAAGGAGGTACTACTTTCGAGGATGCAGACTGTAGTCTGTCCTTGCCTATCCATCCTTAACATCCTTTGGAACATTTTTCCTTATTCTACTGTAAATCAACCATAGGAGGCACACTCAATTTAGTTGGGGCTTTCTTCATGTGCTCTTGACATTGTGTATATATCACTGAGACCCATATGGTGTCTATCCTTTGGTCTTAATACATTACTGTTCCAGCATACATATTTCTGATTAGAATCTTTAAACAATGTAATCTTCCTATACATAGCTCTTATCATATTTCTCCATTGTTCAAAAACCTTCAGTGACTCCTCATCTCCCGCTAAGCAAAAGTTTAAATTCCTTAGAGCTATATTTAAGGTCCACCATAATCTGATTCTAACCTAAATTTTTTAGATATTTCATGTAGTTCCATTTCAAATAAGACTAGTCACCATTTCCCAAACTTGTTCCAAAGACAATTCTCCATCTTTGTTTTCACTCAAATAATGTCTAGAATATTGTTCCCCCATACTGATACACAGTAAAATTTGTCTATTCAGACCCAGCTCAAATGGCATTCTAATAGCTTCATTAATCAGCTAGGTGGCAAACTTGATAGATCACAGGACTTGGAGTCAGGAAGACTTGAGTTTAAGTCCTACCTCAGACATTTTCTAACAGTGTGACATTGGACAAGTCACTTAAACTAGGGGTGGGGAACCTGTGGCCTAGAGGCCACATGTGGACTTGAAGGTCCTCAAATTCAGCCCTTTGACTGAATTCAAACTTGTGACCACATGGGGCCTCCAAGCTACAAGTCCCCCACCCCTGATGAACTCTCTCAGGTTAAGTTTCCTCATTCCAAAAAGGAAGATAACACATCCAACAATAATAGTAATATAATAGTATTGTAAGAATCAATTGAGATAAAGCTATATAAATTCTAACACTATGTTAACTATAATTAGTAATAGTAGTCCAAGTAGTAGTAGTGATAGTAGGAGGACTATAATTCACTTTGCATTGTGACTAACTGTGATGTGTCACTCTTTTTTTGGCAGGGGGTGAAGGGGTGGGAAGGAGGAAGAAGGGTCTGAAGACTGGGTCTCCTTATCTTTCCCAGGCTGGAAATTCAGTCACTACTCATAAATCTGACTTCCCTACTGATTGGCCATCAAGTTTTGACCTGCCAAGGCAGCTAGGTAGAGAGGTGAATAGAGCACTGGTCCTGGAGTCAGTAGGATGTGAGTTCAAATCCAACCTCAGACCCTTAATACTTACTAGATCTGTGAACTTGGGCAAGTCACTTTATCCCAATTGCCCTGCCTTCCCCTCTAGCTTCAGCCTCCCCTGGATCAGGGATTTTAGGTATACAATACCACATCCAGCCTCATCATTGTTACCAACTCAGTGATGTCACCATCATTGTTATATTTTTAAGATATCTCTCAGAGTTCATCATATTAACTTGCATATAATAGGCTCTCAAAAAATAAATGTTTGGCTAATTACAGTAAGAAAGAAGTGTTGGAACCAGATCTGTTAAATATTTTTCATTTTCTTTGGAGTAGATTATTTCCAACACAGTAAGTTGAGAATCTCTTCAGGGTTTTCATTTTTAAAAGTATCCATCCCTTTCATCTCCATAATCATGAATTATGAGAAATGAAAACATGGATTTGGTTACAGTAAAAATGTCTTCAAAGACTAATAGCTTCAAGAGAGAAAACCATTCCAATTTCATTATCCTAGAAAACTACAAATATTCTATGTTGTTAAAGACTGGTGACAAATATAGAGGTAGTGACTTCTCTTTCTCTAAAGTTCTTTTCTTAAGATGTTAGGGGTGAAAAAGATATCTTATATCACATAAATATACTTTTCCAACTTCTCCTTGAGACAATTGGATATTTAACCTACAATTTCTCTTCACTTCAAATACACACTGATCTTCCTTCTGATTCAGCTGATTTTTTAAATGAATATAAATTTTAAGAATTATTGCTCAAACCAGTAACCAATCTTGTGTCTATACTAAAGGAAAACTATTCTCCTGGTCTGCCAAGACATTGTGTCTTAATTTTGGTATCAGGACACGTTCTCATCTGTTGCATATGTTGTTTGGTGTTCAGTAATATAGGGAAACATGCTGTCTCCTACATGATAGAGATGCAAGTTGAGAACTCTCTTGCCTCCAGAGAATGTGCACAAAATTGTTGCTAAGGAGAATTCTGTCCTACCAACATGTAATTACATAGGTCACTTCCCCTTTAGCACACTTTACCATGCTTAGGAGTCCCTACTATTCTTACTTCAAAGTATCCACTCTTGATTTCTTGGATCATTTTTTTTTCTGTCTTGAGGAGACAAGCATCTGTTTCTAAAGGATTTACTCTTTCATTAGCTAGAGAAGTTAGAAAGCCTTTCACCCTAAGCAACTACAGAAAGACCCACACAATTTGTGTGTGTGTGTGTGTGTGTGTGTGTGAATCCTGTAATGTTTTAAAACCTATTCAATTTTTTTTCTTAATTGGGATGTTCTGATTCTGACCTGGTAATCTCAATAGATGACTTAATAGATATTACAGATTCATTTTCAGGATTAATAAGTATACAGCACTCCTACACATTTGCTCCTTTCACTTATTTCTCTAGCCCGAAGACTTTTTTTTTATGTTTTTAGACAAAATGTCAAAAATTCTTTTTAAAAAACTGAGTGTTTGGATGATGCTGTCTTCTTTTGCAAAGGAGTACTTTTCTTAGTGGACTCTATTTCTTGACTTCTTAAGTCCCAACCCCTTTTATCCGGCATTTAAAAAATAAGTGAAGATCTTCCTCTAACTGCTTCAAACCTTTTGCTGTCTGGAATCTGACAGGTTATATTAGTTGGATTCACAAAGTTCAGGACATTTTTTTCCTGTGAAACAACCCACAATATAAAGTAAAAGGAAACTTTTGACCTAGAAATAAGGGTATAGTGGAAGTTAGAGAATTGCATCTCTTTCTATAGTGAAATCTGAGTCTGAACCCAACAGAGTAGAGCTTTATGATAAGACAATTAATTTTTACAGCTATGTGCCACAATTACTGGTGGTCCAAACTCTTAAGTAGTTGGTGTTTTTTTTCCTATCCACCTTCAAAACCTGGAACCTTGCCCATTCCCTAATGTTCCCCTCCCCAACTTTTCCTATACCCTATCTGGATAGGATTTATCTCTCTGTTAGCTATTAACTAATCCCAGCAAACTATTATATTCCAAGAGTACTTGTATTCTAATAGGAAAATCTTGGATACAAAAAAAAACCTTCAAAACCCAAAGTCTTGACTTCCTAATGGCAAAAGCCTCAGGCACTATGACTGTGGATGAGGGAGACATTTGCAGCTAGAGGATACTGCCCAGCACCGCTCTAATCACACTGTATCATCAGTTGCCAACTGGCAGTCTTGGACATGGCCCATTTAGCTACTCTGCTACTACTTTTTTTATGGGAGTATTTTTTTTGTTCTAAGGCAGCAAAGCAATTAGTAAATGCTCATGATTTTAGGTCATGAAGAAAATTGGACAGAAGTCTAAAACAAATAAAACTCTTCAACTCTCTTCCTTTCTTACTGTAGTAAATTCCTGCTCTATTTTTATGTGGATTAAAAAAAATTCCTATATTCGGATATCTTAGTAATTTAGGAAACAGAAGGAGAAGTTAAAATAAATCTAGGAGAGAGAAAGAGAAATGCCAATGAAAACTTCAAAAGTCAGTGAAATCATCTTTGAGATGTAGGCACTTAGTAAATGTTCGTTTACTTGATTTCATTTGACTTAAGAATATTTGACTCTTTTCCTGTAGGGGCCTAGGTTTTCCTTTTCTTATTGTTTTCACCACTTTGATACTTTATTTGAGCTAATGTTCTATCTTAGTAGGCTATATATCTCTTCCTATGAAAGACAGAATGGTCTTATAACATAATTTAGTTTCTCTAGAAAAATATGTTTTTTCATAAAGTGAAAACTGACCTTCAGTTCAGATCACTGTTGCTCACCAGAAGGCAAGCCCTTAACAGTTTACAGTATTCCCTTTAATATTTTGTTTGTTTCCTCACAAGGTCTTATCTGGGTCCTACACAGGGATCTTCTCTAAATTATCAAGCAAGTTAAGAATAGATGGGATTCCAGAAATCAGAGCAATTATGTCTTTCCAGCACATCCCTTAGGAGGGAATGTCTACAGGAAAAGAAAAAAAAATCAGTCAAAGCTTGTCAAGATTTCCTAACTCTTACTTCCCTAACTCATGTTGTAGCAGCAAGCACCTAGCATACCAAAGCTGGCTGCTAGCACAGGTTCTTAGATCTGCTTTTCTAAAGGAAAGCAACTCAAAATGGGTTAACAATCTTACTTTAATCAAACACATATCATTTACCTAGTTCAGGGGGAAAAGTCAGTTTGTATTCAGAGAATACAAACAGAAGTTACAAGCAGACAAAAAAAAAAATAGAAACAGAGAAACAGACAAGCAGACAGCGCTTCCAGCTGTCTGACCATTTATGTTCATACTTAGTTACCAGAGAGGGAAGCACCAACATCTGGGATTTCAAAGTCGGAGGGGCTCAACAGCTGCCCAGAGTCTCATCTGGCAAAATCACACAACTCTTCCCAAAGTGAGCCCCAAAGCAAAAGCTCACATCAGGATATATATAGCCTTCTTACAGGTCAGAGAACATCACAATCCTCCTGACCCACTGCCCAATTGCAAAGTAACAAGGTGTGGGCATTCCTTAAAAACAAGCCTTCTACCACAGGCTCCATGTGAACACATTCAGCCTATTAGGGGGCAGAGTATATTTTCAAATCAGGGAAGGTTCTCAGAGTCAGTTAAGCCTATCAAGGAGCCAAGGGGCAGAGAAGATCGTCAGATTCCCATTACACATGTCCAGAGAGGGAACTTCCATCTCTGAAGGGTCTGGAGCAGTAGTGGGGAACCTTCGACCTTGAAGCCACATGTAGTCTTCCGGTCCTCAGATTTGGCCTTTTGACTGAGTCCAAGTTTTACAGAACAAATCCTTTTATTAAAGAGATTTGTTCTATGAAGTTTGTATTCAGTCCAAGAATCGCAGTTGAGGACCTAGAGGGTCACATGTGGCCTTGAGGCTGCAGGTTCTCCACCCCTGGTCTAGAGTATCTTGGACTTCCTATCTTCATATTAGTGTTCTAGCAGCATCATAAGAACTGATGGCAGCTTCTGCATCAAATGACAAGGATAGAGGGATGTGATTTCACCATGACTAAGGGGAAATTCTGAATTTCTCCATAAACTGAATAAAAGAACTCCAGAAGACAGTAGCTGTTAGCCCTACACCAAATGTGTTCTCCAAGCTTGAGCCCATTTTCTCTTGTTTGAACTCTATACGGACTTGGAAAGAGTGTGTCCCAGATTTGGCGTGGAACGAGGTAGTTTGTAGTATAACTCTCATGTTTTTTTACTAACTAATGTAACTGTACTACCTTAGTACATATCCCTTTATATAAATATCTTAAGTCTGACTCACTTACATTGATTATCAATTAATAATTTTAATGGAAGCATAGGATCAGAATTTGAGTTGATGTCATTAGAATGTTCCCCCCTTGAATACTCAGGTTACTCCTACAGCCCTGAGAGCCAAGCTTCGGGGACTCAACCTGGCAATGAAAACCAGAATTTAAATAAGGATTCAGCTTACACAGGCTATGCAAACTGTTTTTATTATTGAGATGATGAGATGACAAAAGATTTGGGATGTCCTACAGTCAACTAGAGGTCAGGTATGGATTGCCTGGAGAGAGTTTGAGAATCCTTGACATAGAGGTAATAGTTGACTCCCAGAGGAAGATTTCTCCCAAATGCAGAAAATCAGAAGTTCAGAACTAAGCTTTGTGGAATGCCTATGATCAGTAAGGGGGATAGTCTGAGGAAGGGGAAACAGTGAAAATCTAGTCAATAAGGTAGGAAGAAATTTAAGACAGCAGAGGCTTAGAAGCCAGGAAAGGAATATATATATACATATATATATATATATGTATATATATATATATAAAATATACACATATATATATAATATATATATACACATATATACACACACATATACACACATATGTGTGTGTGTGTATATATGTATGTATGTATATGTATATGTATATGTATATATATATATATATATATATGTATGTCCTGACCTATCAATTCTTTGATGTAGGTAGAAAGGACAGTTCTCAATTATATAAATTTGCTTTTAAAGAAGCATTGTAGAAGTAACGAAACACTGTAATATTTTAGCGCAAATATTCATCACAGGTAGCTTCACCCTGTTTTGTTGGGAAACCCTAAAGAAAACCATAATTGGGTTTCTTTGCCTTCATTTCCAGATGTTCATATACACAAACATTTGTATATTGAAATGCAATGAATAGATTTCCTGTATTTCAGGTTTTTTCTTGCTTTACTACTTTTTTTTTTTTACTTTTGTTTCCCTATTTCTACTTAAGAATGTTCTGTTTCACTTCTTCTACTTTCTTTCCTAGCCACAGAATGATTATGTCAGGAATACATTTCAAACAAAAGGTTGGGGGAGAACTCCAACAGGTGTAATTAATGTCAAGTGCTCTAGCAAGTGGTACTGCTTTCCTGCTGCCTTCTCCACCTGCTGCCTCTCTGCTGCTGCCTCCTTAATGCTGTGTCCATCTGTTGAAAATCTGCATCCAAAATGCATCACTTTACATCCTGAGAGGCACCTGAACCCTCTTCTCCTTCTTAAGTGAGCCCTCTGTGTTACCACTTTATAGGCACAATTAGTTAAGTGTTGAGATGCTACCGAGATCAAGGGTACCATTTCCTTGCAGCATTTTAAATACCTCAAGACTGTGGGCTCTTTTTCTGCTGGTGATGCTATAAAAAAGCTGAAGTAACAATCTTGCACCACTTGTTAAAGCAGGAATGAAGTAACAAACTTACCTATCTATCTCTCTCTCTCTCTCTCTATCATCTTATTTATATACTGACCCTGGATCTCCCAGGCTGATTGTATGGCCCCATTGCTAATCAGCTTGGGAATTTTCACCTACTTTGTTTCCAACCTAGATCAGTTTGTCCCTTCTTAGGCATCTTGGTCTACTGGTGAATGATACCCAGATTGACCTTTTGTAGCTCAGAGTTCAAGAGCTCAAAGGATCCACCAGCCTCAGTTTGCCCAATAGCAGGAATCACAGATGTGCATCATTATGCTCAGCCACCAATAGTTTTCATTTTCCTCTTCTCTTTTTCCCTTACTCCAAAGATAAAGAGTAGACATATACAAAAGAAGGTAGCTAAGTGACACAGTGAACAGAAGGCCAGGCCTGAAGGCAAGAAAACTCATCTTCCTGAGTTCAAATCTGTCCTCAGACACTAAACTAGCTCTGTTATCCTGGGCAAGTCATTTAAACCTGTTAGCCTCAGTTTCTTCATCTGTAAAATGAGCTGGAGAAGGAAATGGCAAACCAGTACAGTATGTTTGCCAAAAAAACCCCTCCAAACAAGGTCATGAAGAGTGGAACATAACTAAAAAATGACTGAACAACACATGTAAACCAGCATGATTATGTCTCTTTTCACTGTGATATTGTTAATGCTTAGTTCAGTGCAACAAACATTTATATAGGTAAATAGATGAAATATAGATGGATAGGAGGAGAGTTACAGAGAGAATTTATTAAGCACCTTTTATGTGTCAAGCATTGTGGTAAGAATCGAATGACAAAAATGAAACATCTTGCCCTCAGAGAGCTCACATTCTAAGTCAGAGAAAGTGCAAGATAAGTAGATAAGCACACTGTAACTACAAAGTAATTTTGGAGGACACCAACATCCAAGATGATCAGGGAAAATCTATTGCCAGAAATGGTACTTGAAATGAGCCTTGAAGTGGTTCCTTCCAAAAGGCAGAGATGAGGAGAAAAGGCATTTCAGTTGTGGAGGGTGCGGGAGAGTTGTCTCTTCTTAATCTCTTATGCTCTGCACAGACAGAACCAGAGGTGATAGGGAGGGGAAACTGAAGGAATACAAATGGATATAAAAAAATATCTAGCTATTTGTTCAATCTACAACATGAGTGTTTATGCTCAGAAATAGTTAGAGGCTACAAATCAGGGCTTGATTGTTTTATTGATTGTCTAGATTTTAAGAAAGTGATGGAGAAAATATTAATAATTCTGCTCTAATTTAAAAGTCTTTCCAGCATATTTTCTCCCCAAAGAGTCAGTGGCTAAGTATTTACTTGCACATCCCTGCCTACCACATACTTAATATATCTCTTTCCACAGCATCATCCCTATAGGGCATTACATAGAAATAGACAAATGGCCAGAGAAGGATAGGAAAAGAAAGCAAAACTACCAAGGAAAGGATAAGAAGCCAAAAGAGAGTAGAGAAGAGAGAGCCTACCGGGAAGATTTCAGGGTTCAGTCCCCTAGTATTGGTCTTGGCCTAGAAATGGGGGGAAGGATGAAACTGAAATTAGAAAAGGAGTATTCCTGATCATTTCCATAACCACATGTTGTCATAAATAGACTTTAAAAGAAGAAACTTCCCTTGCTCCTTCAGATAAAAGGCCTTCCATAGAACTACAGAATCTTTGAGTAGAAGGAAACATTAGGGTCTTGTCCCTTGTCCTTCCCTTTGCAAGAACCATTCCTGACAATCCTGACAGATCATATAGTCTTTATTTCTGCTTGAATACTGTCAGTCCAGTAGCATATCATTTCACAAGAAAGTCAGTTCTGCTTGTTAAATTGTTCAACCATATTTCTGAATTCTGTGGGCTTTTTTTTTTCATTTACAAGAAATACATTCTGCTGCCTTCCTGTACTATTAGAAATCAAATCTATTTACAATTTAAAATGGGAGGAAAATGCACACTGTCAAAATGTCTTTGTTGTTATGTCTTTTGGCAGCATGCCCTGTTGTCCTGAGTACTAGCTTGGGAGTCAGAAATCCTGACACCCAGCGCTTTTGTGGTCTTAAAAGACTCGTTTTCCTCATATACAAACTTATTCAACCAGGAAAATGCAGACAACACTATTTAACAATGTACTGGAGTGTGATGGGAGATATTATGTTCTTCATAAAAGATGAGGGATAAGACTGGGAGTCGCCAAACATTATTCTGCTTCTCAATTTGCTCACTTCTTAATTAATTTGACACTTGTGGACTTTTCACCAGATGCAGCCTTAGGGAAAACTGAGAAGGAAAAGCCTTTCTTCCCTATCCCCCCTGCCTTTCTGTCTTTCCTATCCTTTTATACTATTCCCTCAGCTGATTTCCCTGGACACCCAGTGTGTTCTCCTTTCTACTGAGACATTCCATTAAAGAATCCTGTCATTCTGCCAAGTAATGTCCCAGTTTCCAGAATTGTTATATGTCCTCCCTACCTGTTCTTATCAAGGTCTCATTAAAATTTCCCTCCCTTTGGCATCCATATCTTAGCTTATCCAAGGAAAATCGAAATGATAAGCTAATTCATGTTAAGTTTATGAAGCATAGGGAATGACTGATAAGAGTTCATAGTACTCTCTTGGGGTTATTTACGTTTTAAAAGAGGTCATTTACAGAGGCAATGCCTTAACTCTAAAGGAATAAGATCATACATTTAGAGTATAAAAGGCCCTTAAATTTTTAAATTTATTTAAAATATTTATTTAAATATTTAAATTAAACCTAAATTTAAATATTTTAAATAAAATCTAAATTTAAATAATTAAATCCTCTCATCTACAGATATTATATTGCACATAATATCAGGAAACTGAGACCCTGAGAAAGGAGAAAATTTGCACAAGGCCAAATAATTAGGATACAACATGCTTACTGACCTCAAATACAATGCTCCTTCTATGATATAATATGCAATTTTCACTTGTGGATTTGGAACCTAGTGGAAGTTTTGTGAAAGAGTTATTTGAGGGCATGAACACATCATATATGTGACCTTATACTGACCATCACACTAAAAGTTAGACCTATCCTAGGTACCAGAAAAGCCACCCTTTCCTCATTTTCAAAATAAAAATATTAATATGTATACTAACTGACTCCAGGTTATTGGGAAGAAGGAACTTTGTAAAACATTAAAAATTATATTAAAATTTTAAAAATTATGTGAAATATATATCAACTATCATATTTAACCTGATAAAGTTTGTAGTACTGGTCCTATATGGCCACTGAAAGATTTAACTTGTGTTGGAATCCATAATGTGTTTTATAAGAATGCTAGATATTATAATGTTTATGTGTTTTATTTTACTCTAATATGTTGATAAACCTAATTAAAAAGAATGAATGTAAGAAGGCTAAAATTATACTTAAAAAGTTAGTAGAGCTAGCTAGGTGTTCTAGAGTCAGGAAGACCTGGGTTTAAATCCAGGTTTAGACATTCATTAGGTATGCAGCCCCAGGCAAGTCATTTGATGTTCTGTCTGCCTCAGTTTACTTTTCTATACAATGGAGATTAGTATACTACCTACCTACCTGGGTTGGTGTGAAGATAGGATGAGATAATGGATGTAAAGCACTTTTCAGTCCTTAAGAAAATGCTATATAAATGTTTGCTGTCATCATCATTATTATTTTTACAGTATTATTAAAATGCCCTTATGCTATGATCAAGTGATCCTAATGCTGTGTATACCTACAAAGAGGTCAAAGACAGAAAGAATGATTCCCCTACACTAAAATTTTCATTGTATTAATTCTTTTTGCAGTAGCAGAGAACTGAAACAAAGCAAATGCCCATCAATTGCAACTGATTAAATTATTGTACATGAACATAACAGAATATTATTATGTTGTAAGAAATTGTAAACATAAAGAATTCAAAGCACAGGATATTTATGTAAACTGATGCAGAGGGAAAAATAACTGAGTGAACAGTAGACACAGTAACTATAAAGATGTAAATGGAAAGAGAAGAGAAAAAAATGAACATTGTGTAATTCTAAGCTTGGCCTCAGAAGAAAGTTGAAAAAATGGACCTTTCTCAGATTATTGCAGAGGTGGAAGGACTATGAGGGTCAAATATTGCATACAATATCAGGAATATTTGATATGTTGTTTTAAAATGCTGAGTCCCCCTCCCTTTCATTTACTATTTCTATTTTCCACATGAAGAAACTGAGACTCAGAGAGCTTAAATGACTCATCCAGAGTCACTCAGCTAGTAAAGACCCAAGAAGGGATTTGCTTGGGCCAATATTTTCTCAAGCACTCCACATTGTCTCCCTCCTCCTTTAAAAAAAATAGATAGATAGACAGACAGACAGAGAGATAGGTAGAGAGATAGACAGACAGGTAGATAGATGGATAGATAGATAGATAGATAGATGGATGGATAGATAGATAGATAGATAGATAGATGGATAGATAGATGGATAGATAGTACAATACATAGCTTGAAAGACAGGGAAAAGGGGAGGAACATAATTGAAAATTAATGTGAAAGATTTTTTTAAAGGCTGATGCAATAACAAGCTAAGCAAATGTATAAGGAACTGTAATGTGCTATGAACAGAAAACATATTTTTATCAAATAACTTTGTCAAAATATATACCACATACTCGTAGCATTTTGATAAAAAAAATAGCCTATTCGATTTTTAAAATATTCTTACAGTTTATAGGGGGAGTGGATTGAGACCCAGAGAATGAAGTATTTTTCCCCAGGAGAATATAAATAATAACTGGTAGAGCTAGAATTTTAATCTAGTTATTTGGGTTCCAAATGCGATTATTTTTCAACTATACAAATGTGATGATTTCTACTGTCCTTTCCAGCTACCCTCCTATCTATCTTACTCCTTTTTGCTGCTGAAATTCTTAAACAAGAAGCATGGGTCCTTTACTTTGATTTCCTCATCGTTTACCTCTTCAAAACTCTCCTCTGTCATTTAAGTCCCACTCCTACTTCTGAAATGGAACTGTTTCTCCTAGGGTAGTAAAAACTTCTTTCTTGGCAGACCCAATCGCATTTTCTTAGGTCTCATTCTCCTCAGACTTGGCTTGCTCTCTGACATTGCTGATCAAAGTCTCTCCTCCCTTGATTGATATGATACTTCATGGTAGTAGTTCTCTAACCTCTTTGAATATTCTTTCTCTTTCCATTATTTTTTCCTGTCTGTCAGTCTTGGTTTCTCAAGACTTAGCCCTCAGGCTTTTTCTCTTTATTTTTCTCTTACTAAGTTGGGCTACTCAAATAATCCAACTACTACCTGTAGATCAGAGAGGTGTCAATGTATAAAATAGAGGGTTTGGAGTTAGGAAAACTCAAGTTTGAATTATATTTCATATACTTACTAGTTATATTATAGCTTATATACTGTAACTTACTAGTTAACCCAATGCCCTATTTTTCTCATCTGCAAAACAGGGATTGTTGGAAGGATCAAATGGGATAAACTATAAATCACTATGTAAAAATTAGCTATCATTACTATGATCTGTATGTTGATGACTCTCAACCCAAACTCCAGTCCTGTATTACCTTCAGGACCTTATTACTTCAGTGTACCATCATTTCAAATTCAACATGCTGTAAATT
>CM053584.1:283043697-283063747 GCA_028627135.1 Pseudochirops cupreus
TGCAACACTGAGGCGGGTGCAAAACCTCTGCCTTTCGCTTTTCCACTCTGGAGGCCTTCTGGCCAGACTGCTTATCTCCCCCTTTCACAATTCCCACTCGCAGCTGCCGCTAATCTGCTCACCTGAAGCTCCTCGGCTCCTCCCGTCCAGCCGCCCCCGGGGCACAGCCACGGCTTCAGGCCAGGCTGGTTTCGGTTCGCAGTGCTGATATGGTTCCTCGTAGCTGAGCTGACTTTAGTGGGAAGTATCTTTGTGTGTGTTGTGGAGTTCTAGGATTGGTTTAGAGTCCTATTTTATGGGTATTTTGGGGTGGCTATGTGAGTGCTGCGATATGTTGCTGCTGCTATGCTGCCATCTTGGCTCCGCCCCCTAAAGCATTTATTAGGAGTTTACTACATACAAAAAAAAACCTAGGCAAAGCTCTAGGGAAACAAATTAAAAGGAATGTCCACCCATGGGCATCTCTCGTTCCGTTAGGGAGAGAAAACATATATCGGACTACAAGTCCAGTAGTCTGTACAGTATTGTCACAAAGTAGGTAACAGTGTATCTTCTTTAAAGTCATTTACATTGATAGAATCATTATCTTTTCTGATGTTGTTGAACCATTTGACAGTGCCAAGGACTTGGGTTGCAATAACTTTGTTTTAGTCAGTTGTGAAAATTGAGGAAGAGATGGTTATAGAATTTGTAGATACAGCTGCCAGTTCTTATCTTTACAAGGGCATCTCCCCCCGATGATGGCTATAAGGGTTGAACTAGAAGTAAGGCTGGTGGTCTAGTGGACCATACTCTTCCTGAGGATATTGGCTTTTGTGCCATTATTGGATGTTAATTAGTAGTTAGCGTTGGTAGTAATAGAGCTATGGAGTGCCTTCTCCAGAGTCCTGTTCAATAATGACAAAGGGGCAGGGTTGGAAGAGCAGTAGTCTGGGGGAAGATATTGTTATTCCTTAGACTAGAGCATGGGGTCTCTGCCTAGGTCTCAGTGAAAGTGGTAGCTGTGGTTTGACCCACAGCACATCTTCCCTTTCTCTTCCCTCAGGATGTGTACTAGCAAGAATGGTATTCCTTTTTCCTTGGTATCAGTTGATCCTTATGGTGGCAGGAGTAACAGAACCTTTTTCCACAAGGACTGCTTTTAGGTACAATTACCAGTGAGGGAAAGGAAATGTAGACTGTGCTGGAAATGGGGCTGCAGTCTGTAAAAGGGCATTGCTATAGCTCACCTACCTATCAGCTGTCTGTAGTAGGAGCACAACAGGCTCTTTTTCCACAAGGATTACTCATCATGATGATGGCTAGGGCTTTAATTGTGAGGATAGTGGTTTTGGGCTGTTTTTTGTTTGTTTTTCCAGTGAGAAACCAGAGGCTTTCTGATGGAGGAAGACCTGAGATTAACTGCCATCTCTGAAATGCAAGTGGTTTTTCCCTTGGCAAGTCATTTTAATTTTTCCTATTTTCAAGTTCTTTACAATGAAAATAAAACTATCTATAAGTAATTGTAAGGGCTAGCATTTGTGTATAACTATAGAGAGGCAGCAAAGTATGATGAATGGAGAACTAATACTGGAGTCAAGTTGACCTGGGTTGCTGTGTGACCTTGGGCAATGGTAGAGCTTCCTCACCAAGGGGACTGTACACAGGTGAAATCACAGGTGTAGAAACATAGAGATGGAGAGAGGAGTAAAGATACACATAGAGATGGAGATAGAGATATTGAGACATATATGTCTGAAGCTTCAAGGTCTGCCAAACATTTTGTATAACATGTCACTGAAGGTAGGTTGTATCATTATTCCCATTTAATAGCTGAAGAAACTAAGGATCAGAGAGTTTTAGTGACTTAACTATTGCCTCACAGATAGTAAGTATTTGAAGGAAAATTTAAAGCCAGTTGTGGTTTTTTTTCCTAATCTAAGTCTAGAATTCTATCTAATATGCTTGGCTGGGTTATTACACAAATGAAATGCTGTAGCATAGCAATTTTTGTTGCTGTTGTTGAGTCATTTCAATCATGTCCAACCCTTTGTGACTCCATTTGGGGTTTTCTTGCATAGATATTGGAGTGGTTGGCCATTTCTTTCACCAGCTCATTTTACAGATGAAACTGAAGCAAACAGGGTTAAGTGACTTGCCCAGAGTCACACAGTTAGAAAGTATCTGGGGCCAGATTTGAAATCACGAAGATGAGTCTTCTTGACTCCAAGCCTGGTACTCTAGCCAATATACCACCTAGCTGTCCTGCATAGCAATAGCTACTTCTATTGTTAATATCCTGATATTTTTACATCGCTATTATAACTTAAAATGCTTTACAAACTTTGATATACTAGATATATTCTAGTCAGTAGTTATAATATGAGAGTAATAGCATCAATATTATCAAATGTCACACTACAATATGTTCATGAACATTTCTAATTTTCCATATTTCTTGACAAAAAATATGTTCTTATAACAAAATAATTACATTAAGGGAAATCTTTCACAGGTGGGTTAAGCACTATAAATAATGTTCCCTTTAATTGTTTTAAGTCTTGTCTCATGATGTTAAATAAATAATTACAAAAACTGAACAAATCAATTTAGTGTTGAAAATCAAATAGAATGTACTATGAAGTTAATCTTTAACCACAGAGCTTTAAAACAGTCAAGTCCCATATATTGATGGGCTCTGTTGTTAAGAAGTATAGACAAAACCAGGTATAGGAGAAAGCTGCTTTGAATATTTATTCACGGAATAATTTATTGCTTAGGAGAAGCAGGTACCTTGACTCTCCCTGAATCTCTATCAGGGAATTTCCAGATTTTTAAAAATTCTCTGGGTTTTGTATCTAGGTATTTGGGAACCAGGACATGGTAAAAACTCTGTTCATCCAGTATACATGGATTACAGTTATGCATTTCTCATCCATTTGCTGCGATATTTAGTTTTATTAATAAATGGACATTGAATAGAAAAGCTCAGGCTACAAGCTACACTTAAGAAGTTGTAGAGGAAAGGGGATAACTATTCCCTCTGGTAGAAGGGTTATCAAACCACCAAAACTGTGAACCTAGGGTTCTTCCCATGAAACTTACCTGGTTACTTTCTTTTAATTCTGGGGATATATCTGCCATCTCCACAGCTGAATGTACATTAATCTGAATGCCATGATCTAAAAAGACAGTCTTCCCACTTCAATTCTACCAGATATTAACATAAAGTAACAAGCTTTCTCTCTCCCACCTTTTATTTATTTATTTTTTAAACTGCGTCTCCAAATCTCATTTCATGCTAGAAATGCAGCAGTCATTCAGGAACCTGATGCAGATACTGATTGACAGGGGAGCTTTGACCAACACTGATTCCCACCTAGGCTAGTTCATTCCTCCTTAGACAGCCTGATGAACTCCAGTTCATGGTAAGTCACTATATTGGCATTAGACTTAGTATGGACACCCAATCAGCTTTAGACCTAATATAGCTCAAAAGTTCCATTCTCAAGAAATTCCCTTATCTCAATATTTGATTATTTTTACATTGCTATAGTAATTTAAACTGCTTTACAAACCTTGAAATGCTAGATACATTCTAATAAATAGTTATAATATGATAATGATATTAATAACATTAACATTATTCCCTCAAAAGTAGGAATCATAGATAACTACAGTTTTACTAGAGTTGGTATATTAGTCAGAGATGGTGGAAGGAGAGTTACTACTAGGTCTTCATAGTTTATTAAATCACAATACTTCAAATATTTTCAGGGGGCCTTTATAGGTCCCCACCAATGCTAATTGCTTCCTTCTAGGATTACTTTCCACCTGCATTGTGTATAACCTATATGTAAATAGGTTTTTTGTTTGTTTGTTTTTCATGTTATCTCTATTAGAATTTGAGCTCCATGAAGGCAGGACCCAAATTTTTGCCCTTCTTTGAATTCCTAATGCTTAGCCTATGCACCAACACTTATAAACTCAACCTAATTTTATCTTGCAGATTTTGCTTAATTAATCCAGTTTGGAGCAATGAGTCAAAGGAAGAGAAATATAGTTTTTGAGCCCAAGTCCCCAGGATAGTACCCTTATCCATTGAGCCTAGAGTATTGGAAGGGGGAGGCTCTGCCATAGCTTATGCAACTTAATGCTCTATATGCTTGTATCACATTTCAGCCCATGACCTGTATTTCTTTACTGCAAAGCTAGGTTTATGTTCTGGCCAGAAACTCAGAGAGTCTTCCCCTCTCAGACTGATTCTTTCATGAAGGCAAACTAGGTCATCTTTTGTCTCAATTCTTATCTAGCCTTTAACTACTGAATGAGCATTGCCTCAGGCAAATTGAGACCTGGGAGAGACCTTAGCTTACAAAGGCCAAGATCTCCCAGTGCATACAGGGTCATTTCCAGTTGTCCTGACCTATGTCTTGTCCCTGGACTCAGATGACTCTGGAAGAAAGAGTGAAGCTGATGATTTGCTCAGCTCTGCCTCACTTAAATCCCATTCACTTGCAAGTCAAGACATCATCCTGCTAATGTCTTTGGTCCTCTTTGAGAATGAAGGACTACCATCAACAGCAATGTTCAGCATAATGCCTGGCACGTTTCAACAAATGTTCTGTTGACTCACTGTCTGGTATTCTGAGCAGTGCAGGGATTCTCTTCACATATGCATTTCCAACCTCTTTTCCGACTTAGTACATGGTCTTCATATGTTTCTGGGGACCTAACAATTCATCACTCTGCAGCCAACCTTGGTGATAAACCTCTCCAGATTTACCAAGGCTTGTCTTCAGACAATACAACTACTATTCATCACTATGCTCATAACTTACTTGATGCCTTTAACAGGATTGACTTTCTCCCAACAATCCCTAGCTGAGTTTTACTCACAGTGGGAATAAAAATTTAATTAGAAGGGCTGAGAAAAGCGAGAGGTAATTTTAAAATATGGGATATTTAAGGGCAGGCTAGGCCCATATGGGTTGTCACAGTTGTAGGGAATAAAGAATGGGAAGGGAGAGAGGGTTTTGTAAAGCCAGAAGTCAATATCAGGATACTAGATTCCTGGGAACCAAGAGAAATAGGGTACCAAAAAGGTAGAGGACATTTTAAAGTCCAGAAAGAAAACAACACAACAACTTAAATTAATTTAGCTTTGCCTAGAATCAGTTCTTTCTTTTTTTCCTGCATGGAGTACTTTGGGAAAGAGGGCAAGTGGGAAGAGGGAAGAATAACGGAGGATACTTGATCACAAGGAACAAAACAGAAAATGTGTATGGGGGGAGGGGGTGGAGTGAAGTAGGCTATAGGGATTTAAGAAGTGTTTCTCAGGGGCTCCACTGGATTTGCCCAATAAAACAAGGTATATGTAATCTTATATATATATTTAAAATTTATGTATATTTATATATATATATATAATAAAATATATAATTTATATATATATATATATATATAAATATATGTATATAATCTTTTTTATCCTTCTCTGCTAAGCACTGCACAGTTTAGTGGCTATGATTCTTTTTTTACTAGCATTTCATTTTTTTCCCCCAGTTACATGTCAAGACATTCTTTAGCATTAATTTTTACAAGATTTTGAGTTCCAAATTTTTCTCTCTCCCTCTTTCCCCTCTCCTCTTCTGAAAATGGTAGGTAATTTAATATAGTTTATACATGTGCTATCATGTAAAAAAAATCCATATTAATCACAGCTGTAAAAGAAGAAAGAAATCAAAAGGGGGAAAAACACAAGAAACAATAAAGTGAAAAAAATAATGCTTTGATCTGCATTCAGAGTCCATCAGCTCTTTATCTGGATATGGATAGAATTTTCCTTCCTGAGTCCTTTGTACTTGTCTTGGATCATTGTGTTGCTAAAAAGAGCCAAGTCGTTCATAGTTGCTTATCATACAATGTTGCTGATATGTATAATGTTTTCCTGGTTCTGCTCATTTCACTTTGTATCAGTTTGTATAAGTCTTTCCAGAATTTTCTGATATCTGCCTGTTCATCACTTATTTTTTTTGGGGGGGGGGTGAGTGAGAGGGGAGAAGTCAGGGAAATTGGGGTTATGTGACTTGCCCAAGGTCACATGGCTAGTAAGTGTTAAGTGTCTGAGACTGGATTTGAACTCAGGTCATCCTGACACTGGGGTCGGTGCTCTATTCACTGCACCACCTAGCCAGCCCCTGTTCATAATTTCTTATTGCACAATAGTATTCCATCATATTCATATACCAAGCAATGATTCTTAAAGATATTTTTTGTTTGGGTATTGGACCTGTGATTTCATCTGAACTAGATAGTACACTGAACTAGAAAGTAAATGTCTTCTACAAATTTAGATCACCATTTTCTCTTTAATTTATAACCAGAACACTGAGAAAGGTTAGTTGACTTGCCCAGGGTCACATACTTAGTGTTCATCAGACTTAAGCCTAGGCCTTCCACACTCCAAGGCTGTTTCTCTATTACTCATTGGCAGCAATACTTATAGGGATGCAATGTACAGAGGTAATTCCCTAAAGATACATCAATATCCAAGCTTAAGTACCTTGTAGGTGTTGTGGTATTAAGCCATTTTTCCCTTTATGTACCAGATTCATTTAAGCTTTAGCATACGACATGTTGGATTTATGTTGTTTATATGAGAGTCAATCAAAGTTCTCCTTCCTTTTTAATGAACTTGATAGTCATAAAACACCAAACCACAATTGGAGTTTCATAAAACTCTACAGATAAAAAGACAACTTCCTCCTCTTTACTAGAGCTCTGGGTAGTGCATTTCCTGTACATTGACAATTCATCTCCTAGTAAACCCACCTAAGGACTTACTTACTTTTCAGAGGCCACAAATTAATTTGAATCTAGTTGGTTATGTCTGTTTCTTACCACGCAAGAAGGCCAATTCATCTTGAGGATGGGAAGGCATAATAGTTGACTTAGAAAATATAGTTCTGCTTATGGTAGAGTAGAGCACAATGCAATACATACTATTGATATTATAAATGAAAGATTCTTAAAGAAATACAGGACTCCAGTAGAACAGTATGGATTAGTATGAGAATGTATCAAATTTAAGAGGGAAAAAGTCCCAATTTGAAATAGTCAATTCAAGTTCCTGTTAACCACGGCAGGGATGATTTTCTTAATAAGAACTCTTTAAAAATGGCTGAATGAAATTTTTAGCACTATGTGTTGAGGACCTAGTTCCTTGGAAAGAATGATTCCCCAATAGATAATGGAACACACTAGCCTAGTCCTTAATGGAGTTCCATACATAGACCTATATATACCAGTTCAAATGACAAAGGCAATCTCCCCAAAAAGCTGTTGTTTTGAAAAGAACAAATGAGAACACACAGTACAAGATGAGTAACTTAGAAAAAAATAGATCAGTATAAGACTATCATAATTCCTTAGCCTCTATATTTTTCAAAGCATTTCCTATACATTATTTTAATTTGATCATAGTTCGACTCAGTCTAGGGTTTGTTGTAAATCAACTATAAATCTGCTTTAAAAGAAAGGCACATGAAATTGCTGTATTCTTCAGGGAGAGGGAGGAAAAGACATTGCTGCAAGTTAAGAGCAATGTCTTTTTTTTTTTAATTGAGTATTTTCCTATATTTTTGGTATGGTGTGTTATGCATCTAACAGCAGGCAGTTTTAAGCTAAAGTCATCTGTGTTCAGGAAAATATTGATTTTAAACATAAACATGGCTATAGAAGCATTTGGAGGTCTTTTAGATGAATTCATTTTTATTCTTTCAACACTGACCAACAAATAGCCTGAGTAACTGGCCCTCTTGAGTGCCACACTAATAAATGTCGAATCAGATCTGAAGTGTATCTATCTATCTGCTTCCTTCTCCTACTTAAGACAGCAACTCAGAAAGAGATATACTCTTTCTGAGGCAGCCACTCCCTAGAAATTTAGAAGATTGAGCAGGCAGCAGACTGAATGGGGAGAAGGTAGAGAGGAAATTTCATAATTGAACTCATCTGTTTTTAGCAAATTCATAAATTTGCTTTACATTTAAGAAATGAGTGAAAGTAGAAATCATTCCTTACCCCGTCTTGAGTTCCTTCATCATTTCTTAATTTTTATAGATACCAAAATATCCACTAACTTTGAAAACAACCCATCCAACATTTTTTTTCATTTAGCCTATACCTGAGAACCCTTGAATGTGTGCATGGATACATTTTTTAAAATAATTCCACAAAAATGTAGGTAATAATACAACAGCCTCTTCACTCAATTCGTATGGCTTCCAACAGTGCCCTTTCCCTCATTTCTGTGATTATGAAGAGCTTAGGAGAAAGGATCGTGCTACATTTTCAGTTCTCTCTATTTTCCAAAGTTGGGAGCAGACGACCAACTTACAGAACAGATAACTAAGCTATATAGGAAAGAATGTAACACCATGATTAAAAAAAAAACAAAACAACAACTGAATTAATATGAGGCATAATGCCCTCTTAGGCAAGTTTAGTTTATTCCTTGTTATTTTCTCCAAGAACTCATCGACTTTTTATTGCTCCTTATTTAAAATTTTCCAGCAAATGTTTGTGGGAAAGTAGCATTTATAGTTCTTTCCAGAAAACATTACAGAATTTTGGAATTGGACTGGATCTTAGAGGACATTTAGTTAAACCCATACCCAAACAAAAATTCCCACTTCAATATAGCTGACAAGTGATTATGTTATTGTCCAGCTGTATCCAATTCTATGTGACTCCATGGATTTTATCTATGGGATTTTCTTGGCAAAAATACTGGAGTGGTTTGTCATTGTTTACTCTAGTGTGTGCCCATTTTACAGATAAGGAACTGAAGCAAATAGGAATTAAGTGACTTTCCCAGGGTCATATAACTGATAAGTGTCTGTGGCTGGGTTTGAATTCATATTTTCCTGATTCAAGGCCTAGTGGCCTATCCACTGTACCACCTTGCTGTGCCTTATTATGCTTAACAGATATGTGGGGTCAAGAAGGGCTGGAGGCAGAACCTGCTACAGAGCTCATTGCACTGTGGGTTAGTTCTTATCCTTAGAAAGTTTTTCCCTTAAATCAAATCTAGGATCCTCTATTTTTCTCATATTTCACCCATTGCCCCTAGTTCTTCATAATTACTTCTTTGAAATATGTTTATCTCAATTCTTTCCCTTCTCTCTGCCTATCTCCCCTCCCAATATTGCAAGAGGTCAGAAAATGATTTTTTTTAATCCTTCTTTACTTTGAATTTAAATATTGACTCTGTTATATTTTTGAAGAACATGCTACAATCAGTGAAGGAGGAACTTATTGCTATGTTCAGTAAATCTGATATTTTACAAATTTGCTCAAAAAGCCACAGAGTTTCTACATAATTTGAGAACAAATTTGCCCAAAACAGGAAAAGTATTCATCTTTTGTAAAGGTTTCCTCTTATGATTGTTAAAATTAATGTACATATACAGCATCTTGAAATTAATACATATAATGCATATTAATGATACGCATAATGTTTTCTGCGCTCCATGGTAATTAATAAAACATAACATTTCTAAAAATGACTCTAATTTACCTCAATTTTATACAGGCAAATCTAGTTGTTACCTTTTTTCCCCTCTTCTCTTTGTCAGATCTCCAGTTTCAATAAAGAGTCTCGATGTTGGCCAGTTCCCTTGATACTATCCCCAACAGAATCCCAATCTCACATATAGTTCTTTAAGGCAAGAGACCTGGATGTGACTTCTCACATTGAAGGTTAAGGTTTCTTGTACTCTCTGTGCCACACTGTCTCCTTTCTTCTCTATCCTCCTCTACCCTAACATTGTCCCCACTTAAGAAGTCCGTGACCAACATATCAAACATTTCCCTCATCTTTGACCACCATTTGCTTGTTGGTAGTTGATAGTTCAAGTAATCTTAAGAGAAAAAGATCCCTGGGTCTTGTATGTGTGCCAGAAATTTCCAGAAACAAGATGCTAGGCCTTCATCTAGTCTTTCAACTAGGCCTCTAGCAAATCATGTTCAGAGATATGCATAAAATAGATAATTCGATTAAGGATAATGGCTAGTACTTACATGATAGCTTACTACTAGTAGTACTACTATTACTACTAGCTAACTAATGTTGATATAAGGCTTTAAATGCTTTATATAGGTTATATCATTTGATCCTAGTAGTAACCCTGGTCGGTAGCTGTTATTAATCACCCTCATTTTAATAGTGGGGATAGCCTGAAAACTGTCAGGTGATTTGCTTATGTCACCTAGCTCATAAGAGTCTAAAGCAGGTTTTGAAATTGGTCCTTCCTGATTTTAAGGCCCAAAGTCAATCCCCTCTGTTCCCTAGCTGCCTCAGACAAATGAAATGCATTCTTCAGGCTCTTCAGGACTTTGGAAGAGACAGATGTCTGTCTAACCCCGGATGCCAACAGCTTCAGCAGTTTGAAGTTTGTCAAGGTACAACATTTGATGTACAGACAGAATCACAATTTCTGAGAAACTGCTTTCCTTCTCTTTCTTCATCCCCTGGAGATCCCTACAACTTATTCTGAAGATACTTTATAAGATTAAAAAAGCAACAGTTCTTCTTCCCGGGATTACAGCTCTCTTGTCTAGAATACCCAGAGCCTTGTTTTATTCCTATCACATGAGTAAACATTGTGTTTGCTCAGGGTGCTCAGACAATCCAGTCTGACTCACTATGATCTGTACATAGGGCACTCTTCCATCAAATAATAATAAAATAGCAGTAAAGCATTCTGACTGGGGAGTGATAGGATCAGGGTCCGCTTAATGTCCTTTATAAAGTCATGACTGTTCACACCAAGTGGATCATTTCTTCCATGTTGTATGTCCTGAATTTCACAACTGCATACATTTTGATCAAATACTTAGTTGGGGGAAGTAGAAGTATAAAGTAACTTTATATTTATTATTAAAGTTGCCTATATTTCTTTTTCTCTTTTTTCTCCAAATTTATTTATTTACTTTTAGTTTGCAACAATTCAGTTCCACAAGCTTTTGAGTTCATGTTTCTTTTTTCTTAAAAAAAAAAAAAAGTAATTCCAGATTAGTGTTTGCTGAAATGGGTAGTAGAGAAGTAAAGTCAGAGAAAAAGAAGAAAAAATAAGAGGACACTATTGACTGGAAGGGTTGTAGGTTGAGAGAGAGGGAATAAGAGGGAAAGTAACCAGAACATTTTACCCACAGGGTAATAGTAATTTCAGAATTGCACTCCGCTCTTCCTGTTTATAGACAATTGAAAGAGTGCTGGAACTGGAGTCAGGGAGATCTGAGTTTAAAGACAGCCTCGGATATCTATCTCTTTCAGTTTCCTACTCTGGAAAATGTGAATAATCATAGTATTTACTTCCCAGGATTCTTGTGATGATCAAACAAGATAATATTTATAAAAAAAGCTTTACAAACCTTAAAGTGACATATGTGTGTATGCACACATATATGTGTATATAGACATACCTATATATGTGTGTGTCAATGTATATATGCATGTATATTAGCTATTTTCTCTAATTTTTTAAAATAAATTTTATGTCTTCTGTTCCTTAAGTCACCATAGTTATCCCCAGGATGCCTTCTGCTTCCCTTCCCCCAGAGTCATCTCATATGATGGGGAGAGAAGAAAAAAATCAGCACAACTGATCAATGCATTGAAAAAGTCTGAAAATTTTTACAATGTAAAACACCTGTGAACCTCCCACCTCCACAAAGAGGTAGACTGGCAGTGTCTTCTATCACTTCATTTGAGTCCCTTTGGTCTTTATAATTTTGTTATATTCACTTTCCTTTTTTTGATGTTTTGTTGTTTTTGTTTTTCCCATTTGCACTATGGAAGTTACTGTTTATTTTGTCTTTGCTCTGTTTACTTTACTTTGCATCAGTTAATATGCATCCTTCCATGCTTCTCTGTATTCACCATGCACATCATTATTTTAGTTATTCTCATTATTATTATTATTATTACTAAATACAACACTATAGTAACAAAATTACCCTGTTCCCTAGGATTTTCCCCCCAAACTCACCTGGTTTCTTCTCCATTATGGAGTCAGAGAGCAATATCAAAAAATAAAAAGGATAGAAAAATCATAGGATTTGGAGCTGGAAGGTATTTTAGTGATCATTTAGTCTAATGCCCTCATTTTATAGATGAATACACAGAAGCCCACAAAGGTTAAATAGCTTTTGCTATTCCAAAACATTCACAACATTCTTAAATAACAGTGCCTGAATTTTGATTTGAAGTTTCCTTAGAATTTCTTCAACCAGAGGTTTACAGAAGCTGTAGATTCACTAAGTTGCCCCAAGGTAGTGAGAGGAAATCTATGGGAAAGCAGCAGGGGTGTGCTTCTAAATATTTAAGAACGGAGTTTGAAAAAATGTAGGATTACACTTTTATGTTTAATCAGCACTATTAATATTTTCATCATCATTTTAGTCTAGACAATCAACAATGTAATGAATCAAGCCCTGATTTATAGTGTTTCCTGATTTCTGAGTTTGAGGTATGAATTCTCACATTTAAATATCAACAATTGGTTCTCCAGAGCAAGTTTGAGATGGCTCCAGGACACCCCTCCATAGCAGTTTTTATAGATCAGGTGTTCTCTATCCTTCCAGTGCTCCCAAACCTAAGAACTATTTAAATATTGTCTATTTATTCCTTTTGTGATTCAAAAGAGGGTTGACAGGACCATAAATATACAGTATTCAAAATTAACCACCCCTTTGAAACTTCCAGGGTGACATCCCCTGAATGAGAAAGATCTGAGAGAAGAAATCACCCAAAGATCAACATATATTTATAAACACCAACCCTTCTTTGGCTAGAATTGTTTCTGTCCTTTGTCCTCCAGGATTCTCTCCTGGAGAGAATTCACCTAATGTTGAATGATTAAGTAGCTTTTTAATGCTTGATAGTACTGCTCATATTGGTTTACTTTCACCTCTGGAGAGAGCAGGAGTTTAAAGGAGGTAAAAAGAAGAATATATGGGAAAAAGAAGGTTGATCTCAAAGACAAAGCCCACAACACAACAATTTCCTTTAGAATTATATTACTGTTTTGTTGTTGTCATTGTTTTTCCTTCATTCTCAAAGACAACCATGACATCAGAAAGATGATGCCATGACGTGTAAGTGAATTGAATTTAAGTGAGGGAGGACTGAGTAGAGTCACCAACCTCACTTTCTCCTCCTGAGTCATCTGGGTCCAGCGGCAAGATAAAGATCATGAGGACTGGAGATGGCCCCACACTGTGCAGGAATGAATAAAATCTGTGGGCAAGGGTATTTTGGTGATACATAGAAGCTGAGGTGCAATTTAGAGAGAACAATGATCACAATTAAGAAACAGAGGTTAAGATATTCAAGCACGTTCCCTTGGACAGTGGCCATTAGACTTCATACAACTTATCTTAGGTATGGTTTTTAGTATTGCCCTAGGGGCAAAATGTCTAGTTCTGGCTTTGGAGAATATATCTTTGAAAGTGTAATCTCAGTAAAAATATGAACAGTTTCAATAACCTAGATGTTCTCTCCTTTTTTGTTCATATTCATTTACTTGGTTGGTTGCAGATGTTAAAATAGACATTTCTAATTATCTAATATACTAATGTTTAGAAATATACTGAATTGATCTTTGGATAAATTTGATATTAATGTGAAGAAAATATGCAATTTGGAAAAAAATATAATGACTCAGATCCTAAAATGAATGGGTGAAACTAAACTGTTAAATGTTTTGTTTATTGAAACTTTTTGGCATGTACATGGATCTGGCATGGGCACTTATTACATACAGCTCAATCTCACTTGGAGCAAATGAACTTTGCAAAGTTTCCCTTTGACACATTTTAATACATCAGGACAATTGTTTTGCAGGTAATAAATAAATATGTGATGAATAAAAAGCTGCTGGAGGAATGAATGGATATTGCTAATGCTGCCTTTTTTGGGGTGGAGGCTGCAGGGTTTGGCTGGGGGTAGGACAGACTGGTGTTCTGTCCTAGTTGGTGAAAACTGACATATGGGACTTACACTGGAAGGGAAAAATGAAGAACATGTCAAGTAGGGTTGTCTACTAAAAAGGATAATCAATTCAAGGAAAATTATCTGGTGGGGCATCCAAAGGCAGAAAATCCTATCCAGGCAAGATCCAAGTTTCCCATGGAGCTAACCAGGCAGGGAGCTAGGGAATAGTCAAAATAACAATTGGGTTCACTCCAAAGGTCTGTGAAGTTACTAATTTACCAGGAAGGGCATGCAACGACCAAGAAGGCCTCTCTCTTCACCCCTTTTTTGATGAGGGGTTGCCTGTAATGTTGACAGCTATAACCAAAAAAGATGCTGCAACAGTCCCCCAGGACTGTAATGTGAACTTCAAAGAGTCCCTTTGGGATCAATTAAAACCTGCAAATATTTATCTAAGAAGTCACTTAATGGGTACTTGACTAATGTGTACTTAAATTCTAATGAGAACTGATAGAGTCCTGTGACTTGGGATTTTTTTTTTGTAAGACAGCATTTATACACTGAACATTTAATAAATGAGTACACCATGGTACTAGGAAAGTAGTGCAGTCTGCCCCCAAAAGCACCTCCCCATGGTTCTTCCAGATGGCAAATTTTGTTGATTACCTGAAGCAATGGAATCACCAATATAGCTACTTAAATATTCATAAGAACTCCTATTGAAAGGAGAATAAACAAGTGTGGTAATTTAAAATATGTTTGCATTTAATGATTGTGGAAAAGCACATGGATTGTCCAGTTTTCATGCTGGTGCCCTCATAGAAGAAATAAATGGGCACCTACTGCCTAAGGGCAAAATCAGATTAGTCTTTGAAGGGAATGTTGGGACATTCAAATGTGATTTTAATGCATGTTGAGGCCACTGTCGCTTACATGGGAACAACAGAGCTGAAACTGGGGCAGGGCAACTAGGACTGTGCCCAGGATGCTGAATCTAGAGGGTGCCAAGTATAGAGGGTGTTGATTACCCATTATCAGCTTAGAAACAGTAGAACTTAGCATCAAGTTAGCAAGAAGAAGTAATCAGAATAAGCAGTTAAACGACTAAGGACTGAGATGTTCTTTTTAATTAAGTGGCAGCCCCAGAGGTCAGCTGAGATCACTCCTCTCCTCTCCGCCAGCAACAAACACCACAGTCATCTATCCCCATCAATCCAGCTGAGGTCATGCTTCATATTACTTTCCTAAGGTGTTTTGGGAACTTAGCCTTGTTGCAAAATTGTTTAGTTATGGTTATGGGGAATACATCTTCAAAATTATAATGTCAAAATGTGATTTCATATAAATAATTTAATGAACCCACTTCTGTGTAGATTGAGATCAGACTTTATACATACATTTGTATGCATTTCAAGGACAACAAGACAGGAATTGTGTTGGAGAAGAAGCTAATAGACATTTTGAATAGAGGTGAGGCGTGTGTGTGTGTGTGTGTGTGTGTGTGCATGTGTGTGTGTGTGTGTGTGTGTGTATGTGTTTCATAGCACAAGCATAGGCAGTATTGTAAATCGAGTGATTGTTAGCCTACTATCATAGCATTTCAAGCTATATTCCATGCTGGCTATCCCTGATGGAAATCTGTAATTACTATAACGAAGCAAGTCAATGCATTTGAATTAAGGGAAAGCATACTGTAAATTTTATGGCTATAAGTTTTGCAATGCACATGGGATAGAATGGCATGTAATAAATACTAGACCTTAAGAGGCAAAAATAGTTTATAGGATAGCAGTTGAAGCCTAATAATGGTTTAGTAAAAGGACTTGACTCAATTATCACATAAATACATACTCTAGCAGTGGTGGGCTCAGTTGTGGTTGCTACGAAATCTTGAATGGAAATGAAATGCTTTGAAACTAATTGATATGAAGATCACAAAATCTCAGATGGAGAAAAAATCTCAGACCTGAGAGACTAGGTCGTTCAAGGTACACCTGAAAAAGTATTCCCTCTATGATATACCTGACTAAGTATGTTGCTATCAGCTATCATGTCTACCAAAATCTTCTCTTCTCCAGGTTAAACAACTCTAATTCATTTATCTCATTCTCCTTTGAATTGAATTTGCCCTTTCACAAAGCGGTCACTCTCTAGCTAGATAGTCTCCAAATTATCAGTTGTCTTGCTAAAATGTGACCGTCAGAATCCGTAACTATAAGGCTCAGCTTGCACCCTACATCTCCTTCAACAACTGATTTCCTCAGTTGTCAGTGCTCTAGCCAGAAATCAATGTGTATTTATTTTGCATATATGGTATCTTGTATTTACTTCCCGTTATAATCCGTCACCCTTTTTCCAGCATGTCCCTTTTCCAATCCTTCTCAAACACATTCCTATCAAAATAATCACCATAACAATTTAAAAAAGAATCTCTATGACTTAATCCCAATTGCCTTCCAAAAGACAAAAAAAAAATAATAATCTCTATGAAGCACAGGTATTATTTCTCTGCTCAGGAAAAGCTTCAGTGACCATTCCTTTTTTCCTTTTACTTAATAAGGCAGTTCTCTGATAGTGCATAGAGTACTGGACCTGGAGTCAGGAAGACCTGAGTTTCAATCCTACCTCAACAACTTGCTGGACAAGTCACTAAACCTCTTACACTGTCAGTTTCCACAACTGAAAAATGGGGAGAATAATAGCAACTACTTTTCAGAGTGGTTGAAAGAATAAAAAGTGATAACATGGAAAAAGCTTTGCAAACCTTAAGTCTTATCAGTGCTAGCTATCACTATGAGTGATGCTTTATTCCTTAGCCCACTAAGTCTTTCCCTGACATAGCACAGGGTAAGTTCCTAAAATCAGAGATTTTCTCACCTTCTTATTTGTAATTGCATTTGTAGCTTGACACATAGTAAGTGTCTATCTAATATGTACTAGCTAAAAGAATAAGTGCTCACTGAACACAACACTCTGATGTGCTTTGATTAGGACAACTTATAGCGTCATGGCCATTTCTGTATTCCTGGATTCTATGTCATTCAAATATCACAAGAGACCTCTATTCCTTTAATTATTTATAGGATGATATTCAAGAGATTGGTCCTCTTCCTTAATGACAAATCACACCACCAAACTACCTTCAACAGTGAAATTCTAGAGAGATACGAGACTATGAGCTGTCCTTCTACTTTAATCATTGGAAATATTAGAAATAAGTATAGCATCCACCTGTAGCATAGTCTAAATTAAGGTGAATAAGCCATTCATGCAAGAAATTAACACAGGGTAGAAAATAATACTGAGCTTCAGGGTGAAAACCAGTCTTGTGTCACAGTGAAAATCAAAGAAACTGACTTGGAGAATGAAATCCCCAAACAGCATCTCATTAATATAACAAAGAGCTTGAATGCATGGACCTGCGGAGCAAAAAGAGAATTCACAACCAGTTGCTGTTACTCAGGCTCTGTTTAAATACATTATTTAGCATTTAGTAATATCCATTCCTTCACTGAAAGGTTTAGAGGTCTGTAGAAATATGCATTATTTGTTTTAATTTCATCATAAAGTTTCATTAGATTTAATCACTTTATTAATATTAATAATAACATATAGAGCAAACTCATTGAGGACAAGAAATATCCATTTTTGTCTTTCTATTCTCTGCACCTGGCACTTAGTAGGCTTTTGATGAAAACTTGTTGATTTAGTTTATACATAAGGAGTTCTATTAAAAGTCATAATAATTAGACTTATACATGAATGGAACCAGCTGTCTTTGGTGGTACTTATTCCTGTACCATCCCCAACCAGAAGTCTATAATTTAGATGTCCACTTCTTAAGTATGATATCGAAAGGATTTCTTATCTTGCAAGTTTGGAATACATAGCCCCTGAGCTAATGTGAAATTAGCTGATTCCATTAGTCATTATTTTGTTTAGTTCTACCCATGTGCTTAAATCAGAAATTAACTTCTGACTCTGATATTTTTAACCTACTTTTCATAAAATTCTAAAGGATTTTAATAAGTGAAGGAACCAATACTTCACAGGTTTATTATCCATTTGTGGAATAAAATTTTAATTTTACCATGACATTTTCTAAAAGTTAAGTATTATGTCATTAGAAACAATTCAATTTAACACAATATCATGGTATTAATAAGAACTTACTATTTCATAATGCTACAAAATTTTTTCGTGATTTTGCAGGACCATCAGGTATAAATTTCCTTGCTACTTAAAAATTGGAAGTGTTTGTTTAGGGGAAAAACTTATCAAAGACTCTTGTTTGCTACACCAGGGGGAAGCATTGGGAGAGGGGACAAGAAAGGGGGAAGCTATGGGCAACAATAGGAGCAAGGAGAAAGAAGAAAAGGGCAAAAAGTGGATATGAGGAAGGGGGAAAGTATTCATCTAAATTCAACTTCAGTCATGTGCAGAGAAATGCATTAGATTTTGCAGAAAATTAAAAAAGATAAATAGGGTCACCACACTCACGAAGAGCATAAAGGTAGGAAGATAGGAAAGAAGTGATTGTTATTCCCTCCTCCCTCAAACAACTAATGCAAATTAAAACACAGTTTTTCAAAGTTTTTTTTAAAGAAAGACAGAATGCTAGCAGGAAATAAAGTAGTTATTGATAATTAACTAATGACTCATAACCTAGGCACTGAAGATTCTCTGGGCAGAAGGAACTGATGGACATCGTTAGTGCATAGAATATGGAATTTGAAGTTCAGACAACCTGGGACCAAATCCCATCTCTGACACTTACCTGTGTAACCTTGAACAAGTCACTTCATCTCTTTGAACCTCAATAATAGCTTAGTTTTCTCATCTTTAGGATGCCAATAATTAATAATAATAATGCCTATATTACTGAAATTTTTCAAAGATCAACTGTATATGTGCATGTATGTATGTAGATAATGTTTGTAAATCAGATGATGCATGAGAAAGCATTTGGCAAGGCTTGAATATAAATGCTATATAATTGTGAACCTTGATAACTTGAGTAATGATGCTGTGGTCTGTCAATGTCTTTCACAAAAAGTGGTACTCCTAACTAAATACAATACTGCAGATAAGATCTGATACAGGAAGAGAATTTAGGGACCCACCCTTCCTCATTCTAGGCACATGCCTTAATTAATACAACCTAAGATTGAATTAGTTTTGGTGTAGTCAAGTGATCCTATTGATTTATTTAAAACTTAACAGTCTTCAAAATTTCCCAGATAATTCTTACCTTAACCTCTGTCTGGCTATGCTATATCCATCCTTTGTACAGCTGATGTTTTTAGAATATGAAGTAAGAATTTGCATTTATTAATATTAAATCTTACCTTACATTAGAATAGTCCATGATTTTATTCTGTTGAAATAATTTCTTTTCTTGATTTTTGTCATCTGACATGATCACTACTTTCTGTAATCTTTAAACCATCTGCGGATTTGATAAACATACTATTTTTGCCTTCAACTAAGTCATTGATAAGAATATAAACAGTATAGATCTCCTGCCAGGATTATATCAATCTATTAATCACTACTCTTTGCCTCTGATCATTCAATCATTTCTGAATTTCTTTATCTATAATATTTAAGCTGATATCTCTTCATCACGTTGACAAGAATATCAAAGAAAATCCATCAGATGGTTTTCTAAAATCCTGGTATTCTCTTTGCATAACATTTCCCTGATTTATCAATCTAATATATATTTTTTTTCTCAAATGTGAGAAAATAAACTAAGTATAATACTTTAGGGGAAAATATGGACATTCAATGAAATAGACAATTTTCAAGCATTCTTGATTAAAAGACCAAAGCTGAACAGAAAATTTGACCTTCAAATACAAGAATCAAGAGAAGCATGAAAAGGTAAATGGAAAAGAGAAATCATAAGAAACTTATCAAAGTTGAACTTTTTATACTCCTACCTGGAAAAACAATAGTTGTAACACATAAGCCTTTTCTCAATATTAGGATAATTGAATGGGATATTTATAAACACATACACACATATTGTATATGTATATTTATGTGTGTATATGTATGCATGTA
>CM053584.1:283064247-283093987 GCA_028627135.1 Pseudochirops cupreus
AAAAAATTTAAAAAAATTATCTATGTTTATTATATTTTTATTTATTTTATTAAACATTTCCAATTATTTTGTAATATGATTGCCTTGAGTTTGACACCTCTGCTATGCGACAATGTTTCAGAGAGAGTTCCAATGTGTCATTGGTAGAAGACATTCTCTCAAATGAATATCCTCTCCAGTGGGAGTTTCTTACAGCAAAGAAATCACTCCTTATGGCTTATCTCTAAGAAAGAAGAGACTTAAATATGCATTTACAGTTAAATCCATACCTGTTTTAAAAAAAAGGTTCTGAATGAATGGTACCTGTTTTGAAAGTAGAAATGAAGTTTTTAAAACTGTACAAATAATTTAGATAGTGACTACTATTGTGCTGAGAAGAGTGCAGATTTGAGAACTCCTCTGACTAGCTTGGTGACTCTCAAAATATGCTTTGGGAGAGGTATGCAACACTTCAGGACATGATGCAGAAGAAAAATGCACAGAGTTGAGGAATGCCCAGACCTATACATTCTTCTTGACACCCAGTCAGTAATCTTTTTGTTAAAATTTTAAGAAGTTAGCTAAAGTTAGTGTCCTACTAAACACAAAGTTGGTTGAAGACTTTGTGAACATTCAACAAACTTATTTTTACTTTACATAGCAAAACATTTGTTAGTCTCTCTCTCTCTCTCTCTCTCTCTCTCTCTCTCTCTCTCTGAGGGGAGAAGTCAAGGCAATTGGGGTTAAGTGACTTGCCCAAGGTCACACAACTAGGGTGTCAAACATTTGAGGCTGCATTTGAACTCAGGTCCTCTTGACTGCAGTGTCAGGTGCTCTAGTCACTGTGCCACCTAGTTGCCCCTCTTAGTCTTTCTCTTAAAGGTATATAGGATGAATAGTCTTCTCATTGAACTTGGAATAAAGGAATAATTAATTACCAATTAGAGCTTTTGAAAACCCTCAAGGGGAGGGAGAGGGGAAAGTAAAAAATTATTCCAGGGAAAATTGAAGTCTAGGAGCATGGCAGTGATCAAAAGCACTGGTCTTGGGGCAGCTAGGAGCTGCAGTGAACATAGCATTGGCCCTGGAGTCAGGAGGACCTGAGTTCAAATCCAGCCTTAGAGACTTAACACTTAATAGCTGTGTGACTTTGGGCAAGTCACTTAACCCCAAATGCCGTGCCTACCCCCCTCCAAAAAGATAAAACAAAACAAAACACTTGTCTTATAGTAAGAAGCCCAAGACTCTAGTTCTGAATTTCCTGAATATAGCACTAACTTGCCATATTACCTTGGGGAAATCTAAATTAGTCTGTCTGAGTCTCACTTTCCTTATTGATAATATGAGAGATCAGCAAAAATAATTTCTGAGATGACATCTAGTTCTAAAATTTGAAGATGCTCTTATAATTGCCTGCATATTAAATGACTAATGCTAGCCTTAGAAGTAAGATTGAAAAGAAGGGAATGTATATAATATAGTAATAAAAACACTGAAATCACTTCTGATACATTTTCTCTTCACATAGCATAATGAAATCCCAATTTATACAGAACTGAGCATTTTTGTAGTATGTTTTCACTAGCTGTCCTCCATGCCTGGAACTCTCTCCTCATTTCATCCTTCTGGCCTCCCTGGATTCCTTCCAGTCTTAGTTAAATTTGTACCTTCCACAAAAAGCCTTTCTTGATCCCCCTTAATGTTACTGTGGTCCCTCTTTGATTATCTTAACTTTATCCTATATATACCTTGTTTGTATGTAAATGCTTGCATGTTTTCTCCCCCTTATCTGTGAACTCCTTGAGAGAAAGTCTTTTGACTTTCTTTGTATTCCCAGCTTTTAGCACAGTTCTTGGCACATAATATATGCTTAATAAATGATTCTTGAGTGACTGAAAAAAAAAACAGGAAGCTAATTTTTCGTCTATATTTTAGCATGATTATTACTTTTTATATCATATATTTCAGAAAATGGCAAATTGACGATAGGAATTTATTAAAAATAAATCTAAGTCAGCATCCAATTACGTATATATATTTAATAATAATCATTATTATGTATAAAGACTCTGAAGCATACACTGATAAAAGATTTCTTTTTTATTAGTAAATTTTTAATATTAAACACTTTGGGGTGTGTTTTGGTGCAGAGGAAACAGGGTGAGGACCGGACCTGTGATTTCACTTATATTGAGAACTCCATGTGAGGAAACTACCAATGCATGTAAGCAACTGTCCTGCATACAGAGTTAAAGAGTTGCCCGACCTCAGTCAACATCTTATTAAATAAAATGAATGGATTAGATAACCTCTGAGGTCCCTTATAGTTCTAAATGTATCATCTGATGGCCACATAGCCAGGATGCATTAGAGGTATCACTTAAACCCAAGTATCCTTGCCTCTGAGGCTTGTTTCATACTAACATTGGCATTTTAAGATTATGCAGAAAATTTTTTTTTAGCTTTTAGTCTTCAATTAGAACATCTGATAGCACTCAGCTAACCAAAATGATTGGTTAACCAGAATACCAGATTATCTAATCCAGTTGATTCATTTTACAGATGAGGAAGCTGAGGAGCCCAGAAAGATTTAATCATGCCCTGGGTTAAAATCATCATCAACAACAACAACAAGAGAAAACAGGAAAACAAAGAACCACTGTAACACCCTAACCTAATGAACAGTGTCAAATGACCTTCATGAAACGTATACTATATGGAGGAAATTAAGGATTAAGGAAGAACAGTATAACAATGTCACTGCAGACCACCTCAACAGATTATAGGATGCATATTTTAGTTAGTTTGAGTATGGTTTTAATGAGACAGATTTCAGAGATTGGTACAACATAGCTCCAGATAGATTGTGAAATTTCATGCCATCCCATAGCATCAAACTGGACTCCTGTTCTCCAAAGACACGTTGGTCATTAGGGAGACCTGTAAAAGAGTGTGGCTATAAGGAGCAGATCACTATAAATTTATCTCCGTCCTTGGGGGAAAACAAACAAAAACAAAACTCAAAGTACTTAACAGGGCCTGTGGCATCATTTTCACAGCTGAAGAAGAACTCTAATTACAAAGCCGTGCTCCCCGGTTCTTTTTATAGTTCTGTGGGGATGAGAAAATAACACATCGAGGAATGTTCATTCAGAACATTCAGAAGTATTGTATTTTTTTACTTTTTTCTCTTTAATATTAGCATTCATTACTCAGTATGTGTGTATATATGTGTGTGTGTGTGTATATACACACATAAATACTCAGAAGTATTCTATATTTTACTTTTTACCTCTTTAATATTAGCACTCATTGCTGCATATATATGTGTGTATGTATATGTGTGCATATATATATATATATATGTATATATACATACATACACACATATATGCTCATTGGCATAAAAAATACCTATTCAACAATGGCAAATGGGGAATATTTTGAATTAATTCAACATTGACAAGATTTTTTTTAAACTTGAGCAGCAATCTTAACTTGGAAAGAAATTCCTATATGGAAAGGCCTATCTGAACTGATGCAAAGTCAAGTGAACAGAACCAGCAGATCATTGTATACAATAACAGCAATATTTTAATGATGATCAGCTGTGAAAGATTTAGCTACTCTGATCAAGACAACGTAAAAGACAATTCTGAAGGACTCATGATGAAAAAAATGTCACCCATATCCAGGGAGAAGCGATGAACTTGGCATACAAATTGAAGTTTTATTTTTGCATTTTATTTTTCATGCTTTTTTATGCCATGGCTAATATGGAAATAAGTTTGTTTTGCATGATTTCAAAAGTATAATTGACATATTATTGTGTGCCTTCATGGATGAAGGAAGGGCTAGAGGGATAGAGAATTTTGAACTAATTTTCTTTAAAGGACTGTTAAAAATAAATGACATTTTTAAAAGCAAAAGAAAGAAGTTTCTAGTGATAGATCTTTCATATGAATAATACAAAAAATAAATGATCTGTACGTGAGGATAAACAAGGAGGTGGCAGAATATACTGGCCATAAAATATACTAAAATCACTAAGTCAAGAGTTAGAAGATACTGCATGGTGGAATTTGCTAAATCGAAATAAGGCCTTACTAAGTGTGACTGTAGAAGGGATTCTTCAGGTATATGTTAAATTTGATTGTCTCTGATATCCCCCTCCAAGTCAGAGATTCTGTGAATCTGTTATTTGGTGCACTTTCAAGAAAACATAAAAGGCCAAGTGTGAATAATTTGCCAACATAAGAGTAAGAAAAGTTCTATAAAGGCAAGTCTAAGTGCACATTTTAGGGAACAATTTTAACTACTGCTATATCATAATAGGTCTTCAATGATAGTACTTGTAACCTCTCTGGGGGAAAAAAAATCTAAGCATTAACATGAAGCATTAAATGGAAATGCCTAAAAGAAGAAGCAGCAGTTTTAAAATGAGTAAGATGTTAGACTGTGTGAAAAAAGCAGATGAGAACTAGTCTCCATCAGAATTTGGATTAATTTAGTATGTAATATTCATGTAAAATTAATATTAGCTTTATAAAATAAACAGCACTCAAAGTAGTTTAAATAGTAATGGGCCTCTTCAACTTCATGCATCAGGATACAAACTAATTGTGACCTGAGGTTAGAAACATATTTTCTGTCTTAGTTGCATCATCAGGATAATTTCATTATGAAGAGAAGTTCACCTTTCTCCCCTACTGATATGACCAATATTAGGATCAGAAGATTAAAGGACAGAAGAGATCTTGGAAGTCAACCTAGTCCAATACATTTATTTTATCTAGGGGGAAATAGAGGCTCAGACATTTTAAGCAGCTTAAGCAGAGTATGTCAGAGATGAGATTTGAAAACAGGTTCTCTTCCTCCCATCAGAAAATGTAGACAGCCAGTTTTCTAAACATTTATTAAACAGGGCTTTTTGTTTGTTCGTTTGTTTTGTTTTAGATTAAGAGGACCCCAAAAGGCACCCATATACATTATCTATCTATTTTATGTGGCAGAATATAGAACATTTTCTGACTTAATAGAAATGGTTATGGGGTTGTCACAGCAAGGACAATCAGGGTTCCTCAATGCTACCCATTCGAAGAGCAAATAAATTGTAAACTCTCTAGTGACAATGCAAGCAGAGTCACTTTCCATCCTATTGTTCAATTTGTTATTGTTAAGCAGGTCCACACACAGATAATTTGTCTATAACTACCACAAGGAAGAATATATTTATTATATTTGGTCTGAGATGACATAACCAAAGATTCTTTTTTTTTTTTTTGCAGGGCACTTGGGGTTAAGCGACTTACCCAAGGTCACATGGCTAGTAAGAGTTAAGTGTCTGAGGTCGGATTTGAGCTCAGATCCTCCTGACTTCAGGGCCGTTACTCTATTCACTGCTCCACGTAGCCACCCCATAACCAAAGATTCTTATGCACTATTTGGGGATTGAGAGAAGCTACTTAGGTTTTATGCTGAATGCTAGATTTCTAGGAAAAAGACCTGGGTTCAAAATTTCATTACCTGTGTGACCTTTGGCCTTAGATTCCTCATTAGTAAAACGAAAGGTTTGAACTAGATGCCCTCTAAGGTGACTGCCAATTATAGAATTATGATTGTTTATAGAAGTCCCTCCCCCAAAGTACTACAGGCATTACTCTTATGTGTTAAAGTAGCAGAGTCTAGCTATTTATACTTTGGAAGAGAAAGATTATACAAGAGAAGAAAGACCAGACTTTTGACTTGTACCAATGAAACTATAGTCCTCTCTGTTGGTAACCTATGAACTCAAAAAGACATACAATGAATAGTAAATGCTGATATGGACAATAATAGGCAATGTGCCATCAACACCAGCACAATAAACCATTTAACCACAGGAATATCTTGAGACTTTTGACAAACATTTAAAGGCAACCAAATCTGTTGAGTCATTAAGTCTGTCCAAGTAGGTGATTCTAAGTAGGTTGATTCTGACTTGAATTTTGTTGTTGCTGAATGCATTAGATCAACCTTGAAGTTGATGTGTTCATCATTTAAGGACCTTCATCATTTAAGGACCTAAGTATATCAGGCTGACTTTTTTTTCCCTATCAACAATATCTCTTACTTAGATATAATCTAAGAAAAATTTCTTTAATTCTGTTTTAAAAAAATGTTGATTAGGTAAACAAAGTCAATATTGTATTGTCCCTTCACTTTTTTATTATTCCCTTCACTTTTCTTACAACTGACACATTAGAATAGGTAGGCCTACTATGAATTATGCTGTGCAGTCACAAGTGGTTTCCAATATTGAAAATTAGTAGATCAAGCTCAATTTGGCATTAGCCAACAACTATGTTGGGACAGATAGCAGAAAATTTCTTCTTTAGTCATGAGTCACTTATTTATCTTTTTATTTTTAAAAATATGCAACAGTATAATATCTTTAACATCATGGCATTGTCTCACACTCCACACAATGAAGAAGAACCCAGGTGAAAATCAGTCACTTCCCTTTTGGCTTATATAACATAGTTGGGGAAGGGTGCATTAGACTTGAGAATCTTACCATCATTCATGCCTATTGGATTTTCTGACTTTTTTAGATGGCTGACTGCCATGTATGTCCTTTTATCTTGACAGGTTCTTTATAACAAAGAAAACTTTGTTTTTCCATTGACAAGAAAGAAATTGAGTTTCTTGTACATCACTCTATTTTGGATATATTTTTAGTAATGTCAATATGCTGATGCTTTGAAAAAATGTATGGTTTTGTATATGAATTGCCAGGGCTGAATGTTCATAAAAGGTATCTAACTTTTTGCTGGTGAATACATCTATTTGCTTAGACTGTTCCTTAGTGAACAGGCACATGGTCCCAGACCAAGTCCCTACTTGATAACTTTCCATCTCAGAAAGGCCGGAAAAAATTTGTACTCCACTGGTTTAGACTTACTTCCAGGTCACCCCTCCAAGCATGATGAGGTACTGGAGTAAAACTTCAATGGTGGTATACTGTCAATAATGGTAACAATCACTTTTGATTAGTGATAATTGTTGTTATAGGTAGTAGCTTCATCAAGGTTTTGAAATTTGAAAGTTATGAGACCTTGGGAATATTAAATTGCAGATATGTACTTCTATATGTCTATGTCACAGATTAGTATTTCTTAAAAGATATTAAGAAGATCTTGAAAATAATTGTCTTATATTTCTCTTAATAAGATAGTGACCTAATAAGAATATCCATGTATGTATGTGTTTGTGTGTACCCTCATGAGCTATCTACTTTAACATACACATCATCTGTATCAACATGCTACATGTATAGTTGCACATTCAATGTCATTCTAAGGTTATGACTTGAAACTTAAATTTTATGCTGATGTAATATTTCCATTAATGCATTAATTTCTGTTTAAATAATGAAGCCAAAATGGTAAAGCAGAAAAATTTGCAGTGTCATCTTCTGGCATATGATTGTAGAATTAAGTTAACAGGAATTTTTTTTGGAGGGGTGAGGGAAAGGCAGGGAATGTGTCTCCTAAAAAAGACTTAAAGAATATAACAATCAGTTCATTCAGAGGGGTTATATCTGCTTCATATGCAGTCTTCAGTGGCATTCAGGAAACAGCTGTCAGATATAATAAAAATACATGATAAACAAACTCAACTCATCTTTTAAATTGATTTTAATCTAGCTGCATCTAGGCATCATAAAGCTTCCCATTAATGGTAGGGTGAATAATATGAATGCAATTAGTTAGCAATTCACTATAACTTAAAAAATATACTGCAACACTGTCTACTATTAATACATTTCCCGTGCCCAATGAAGTATATCATTGGTGGGAGCAACCAACAATCACATGGCAATTAGTCATACTAAGTTATTCAAATTTAATTTCAAATTACAAAGGAAGACACTTGATTATTGATAGTAGTAGCAATGGATTATGGGACAATGCAACTCAATAATTTTATTGATAGAGACTGAAAGTCATTAGATTTTGGTGGCTATTCATAAAGCTCCTGTGAAAAGGGGAAGCTACTGCCTATCATAAAAATCATCACCAAGTGAATTAGATTGTTACATTAATGATAGTATCCCACCACTTAAGTCCTACTCCAGTGCCTCATCCTGCTGGAGGGGTGACTTTGAAGTCGGCATCAGGGAAATACATTATTTTAGTCCTTCCCAAGCTGGACAGGCACCAAGTGGGCAACTGGTCTAACATTATGTACCTGTTTTCTGAGGAACAGTCTAGGCCACAAATACAGAAACATACACCAGCAAACCCTTGGGCACCTGATGATAAATATTCATCCCCAGCAATCCATAACATATGGAGGTGCTGCTGTCTCTATTGGTGAAGGAAGTATCACGTATGTACAAAATCACACATTTTTCAAAGTATCACAATATTGGCAACATAAAAATAATTGGATGTCAAGTGAAACAAGAGAGATGAAATTTTCTTTTTGCCAGTGGACAAAAAGTTTTCTTTTCTATAAAGAAGCCACTAAGATAAAGGATATAGATGTTGCTCTACCATCTGATGAAATCTCCTATCTTATCTTTTCTTAAGTGTATACAAGCAGCAGATTAACTCAAATGCCTAATCCTTTCTTGTAGATATCTCTTTACAGGGCAATATCAGCACAAGTCTCATCAACTGAGGAATGGTGTCCTTCACTAATTAAATTTTAAACTACCTTTTGAAAGAAATACTACCATTGCATAAGCTAAGATTCTATAGAGAAACTCAGCATTTCATAAAGATTTTTTTTTCCTCCTGGAATTTGGCATTATATATCATTAAACCGAGCCTACATTTAAGGATAGATAGATAAATAGATAGATAGACAGAGGATAGATCTATATAGCGATAGAGATATGTATATATGTATATGCACATATATGATATATATATGTACATCCCATTAAGAAATTTTAGTGTCCATATAGACTGTATTTCTTCTTTTAGGTGTTTCTAAACTACCCAAGGGAAGGCAAATAGGGAGTCCTGTGTCATCTCCACACTGAAAATATATGTCTTCATTGTTCTAACAATTTGCAGTATTACTGTGTTTTGATTGATATACAGTATATATCAATGAACTGTGTAAAAATTATGTATATGAAGCTATAAAATCTTCCTTCTTCACTCAAATATTGTATGAAGGAATTGTCTTTTACACTATGAGCTTGATGCCATCCCTGCGATTCACCAGACCAGTAGAAATCTGAAATTATATTATATGAATAAAGTTTCCCACACAATCTTAATAAATTCTTGCCTTGTTGAAAGGGTCTTTGTTCAAAAGGTAGAGAGCACAATAAAAGGAACAAGAGTTCTCATTTCTATAGGGCTTTTATGTCTAAAATGTACTTCCTTCACACTAACTCTGTGAAGTAGGAAGTGTGACCCTATCTCGATTTTAAAGATAAAGACACTGAGGCATAAAGAAAATTTTTTTTTTAAGTCTTAAAAAGACTTGCCCATGGTCCCTTACATAGGTGTATATGTCACAGTCTGGCTTATTTAATTTGATTGAATTCAGAGCATCTTATTATTTGAGGCTTGCTACTACTCATCACTGTTGTTGACCTTGCATCATCTTTCACAAGAAAAAAAATTAAGAAATTGAGGCCTTTATCTTCTTCAAGATCTGTCTTCTCACTACTTATCTCATATTCCTCAATAAGATCACCTCTCTCCTCTTTTACATAGCTCTGATGAAGTGTCCTTTTTCCTTGTGAAGACTAACCGCTGTATTCTTTAATTCTATCACTGCCTGTCTCCTCTAGCAGATTCCCCCTACTATCTACACCTGTCTCTCTCTAATCTTCAATTTTTCCCTACTACTGGTTCCTTCTCATGCTGAGGTCTGCTCTATCCTTAAAAATCTCTCACTACATCCTATGATTATCTCTGCTATTGTCCAAGATCTTTTTTTCGGCTAAACTCTTTGGAGGTAAAACAAAAACCAAAACAAAAAAACACAACTCTCTTTAATACCCAGCAATATGACTTCCATTGAATATTCCTTTGAAATATTCTACTGAATTCCACTGAAATAATTTTTTTCCAAAGTTACCAGTTATCTCCTGATTGCCAAATCTGATGACCTTTTCTTAATCCTCATAATCCTTGACATCTCTGAAGCATTTTAACCTCTTGGATATTTTCTTCTATTGGGGTTTTTATGACATTGCACTCTTCTCCTATGTATCAAATCATACTTCCTCTGTCTCTTGCTGGATCTTCATGTATACTATGACCCTAAAATGTAGGTATCTCTATCCTCTTTCATGTGATGATCTCCTCAGCTTCCATGGATTCAGTTATCATCTCCAGGCAGATGACTCCCTAATCTACATATAATCTCTACTCTCTCTTCTGAGACCCAGTCCCACATCACTAACTGTCCATTAAATATTTTAAGTTGAATAGCTATAGACATCTGTAGCAGCAAGCACCCTATCATACCCAGGATGACTGCTAGCACAGGTTCTTTGATCTGCTTTTCTAAAGCAAAGCACCTCAAAAAGGGACTAACCATCTTAGTATTATCAAACATATATCATTTACCTAGTTCAGGGGAAAAAGTCAGTACCCTGAACTTCAGAGAAAATACAAAAAGGAATTGCAAGCTGACAAAAAATATACAGACAGAGAAACAGACAAACAGACAAACAGACAGGGCTTCCAGGTACCTGACCGTTACATCCATACCTAGTTAGTTACCAGAGAGAGAATCATCAATATCTGGGTTTTCAAAGTCTCAATGGCTGCCCAGAGTCTCTTCCGACCAAATCACACAACTCTTCCCACGAGTGAGCCCCAAAGCAAAACCTCACATCAGGGTATATATAGCCTTCTACAGGGTCAGAGAACATCACAACCCTCATGACCCACTGCCTAATCACAAAGTAACAAAATGTGGGAGTTCCTGAAAAACAAGCCTCCTACCACAGGCTTCATGTGTCCACATTCAGTCTATTAGAGGGAAAAGTATATTTTCAAATAAGGAAAGATCCTCAAATTCACTTAAGCTTATCAAAGGGCAGGGAAGATTTTCAAATTCCCATTACTTTTACAACATCTCAAACTCAATATGTCAAAAATAGGACTCGTCTTTCCCTCTAAACACACCCCTTTTCTGAAGTTCCCTTTTACTGAAGAGGGAATTACCATTCTTCCAGTTGTTCAAGTCTGTAGACTTGATATATTCTCAACTCTTCCTCACAAAATATCAATTGCTCAGACTTGTCAATTCTATCTCTATGACATCTCTAAGATGTGTCCCCTTCTTTCTTCTTATATAGCCACCACCCTCAGAGAGTCCATAATTAACCCCTTGCCTATACTATTGCACAAGCCTTCTCATTTAAAAGGAATAGCAAGTTGTACATAAGAGATTTGCAGTTTTATGTACAATCATCATTTTAAAAATTTTATAATACATTATGGAAATGCTTATTTTATTTCATAAATTAAAAATAAAATAAATGTTAAAAAATCTTCTCATCTGCCACAAGTCTGTTTCTACTCAAAGGTCTATGATAAATTTATTTTCCTAAAGTGTAGGTCTAACCATGTTACCTCTCTATTCAATAAACTCCAGTGATACCCTATCACAAGATGCACATATACTCACATATATAGAGGTTGTACGTGTTTTTATATAAATTCAAATATATTCACATGGTGCATACAAATTAAAGACTGACTGTAATTGACAGTATTTCTTTTTCTTTTGTACATTTAAGCATAGTTTCCTTGCTTAACTCATTTAAATATGTTTACTTTTACTGTCTTGTCTGAATTGTCATGATTGCCCTCTCAGCTTTATTTTTTTCCTTCTTAAAGCATAATAAATTCTGCTCCAGCCTATCATTTTAAACTCTTTGTGAATTTTTATGTTTCAATAGTATATCTTTAAAATAACTTCATAGGATTCTGCTTTCTTATCTATTCTTCTATCTTCTTCCTTTTTATGTGTTAGATCGTCCTATTTACATGCATGGTCACGATTGTTAATTGTGTATTTTCCTCCAACATATCCTTATATTTTCCCCTCTTTGCTCTCTGTCCCCATCTTTATAAAGAAAAGGATGGGAAAAAGAGATTGGGAAATTATAAACACTAGCGATCTGCCAACTGAAGCAACATGCTTCCATTCCAGTAGTTTTCCTTTCTTCCTGTCACCCAGCTCCTAATCACTAGCTCTAATAAAAAAAAAATTCCTTTTAATTCTCTTCTTTACAATCTACTCTCTGACTTTGAAGTAGAATTTACTTATGACTATTCTCTCCCTATCTCCTTTCCCTTTAAGTCCCTCCCTCCTCTCACCCTGTCCTTACCTATTTCCCTGTTGGCTTTGATGTATTTCTGCAACAGTATATATGTGTGTCCATGTTATACCTGAGTATCTCATCAAGTTTAGAGATGAGTGAGATTATATGATGATTGTTCCTCTGCTGAAGAAAAGGAGAAAAGTCCTTCCTCCATATTTGTATACTTTTCTTGAGTATCCCAATTATGAGAAATAGCAATTTCCACTTTTTTTTCTTCCTTATTTCTTCCCTAGTGTATTTCTTTTTTCCTCTTTTCTTTCCTCTCATAATACCATTCAAAACAACCCAGGTCCTCCATTTGTCTTACTTAACTCCCTCTATGATCTTCAAAGATAGCAGCGTTGTGAAGAGCTGCTTGTCATATCTCCTTTTATTAGAAAGTAAGCATTTTATTTTGAATCCAGAAGTCGCCAACCTCAAGGGATTAAATTATTTAATTGGATTTAATAAACATTTATGAAATGTAGATTGTCGAGGGGTAAAATAGGCACTGAGGGGAAAACACATTTCGGAAAGAGCATGATTTCTGCCATCTCATAGCATAAGGAGGATATGAAACACAAACAAAGAGCTATAACTCAAAATAATACAAATAATCAGGCTGTCACCTTCATGTGACATGTCATTGCATGGCTTTCAGGGAGGCAGAATAGACACCTATTGTTTCTTCTTTCTTCAACCTTCTCTAAGAGAGTATATCTTGAGGACCAGAAGGATAGCCACTCTGTTCTCCTCAGAAAGAGGAGGTTTAGGTTATCTGATCACTCTTCCTTAAGGGGGAAAGGTCCTTGGCTCGATACCCAGGGCTTGACTTCCTCACCACCAAATACCAGTTCTATAGGGCACAGATTGCACAGAAACCCATTTATCCAAGTTGATAGCAAAACAAAAATCAGACAAATTATACACAGAAGAATACATACCAGACAATATAGAATAAAAAACTTCTCCCACTGGGAGCAAATGTAACCTGAGGGAAAATTCCCCAGTCTCTTGTGTAGCAAGATATGGATAGGTACATGCTAGAGAATACTAGCCCCTCTCATGCCAGCTTCTTTCTAGAGTCTTATTTTCCCTTCAGCAACCTGAGATGACTTTGGCATCATTCATCTATCTTCTAACTCAAGACTGGAAGGCAGAAGTTCCCAAAGCAACTGCAAAGTCTGAAGAGACTACAGAGGTCCCAAGATACTGAAGAGATTCTCTGTTCCCCAACACTCACTACCTCTACTCTGATTTTTACTCTGCTGTGAGGCACTGATATTCACCAATGAGGAGAGATTTCATAGAAATGGGCTTTAAGATTCAGATTACATTCACAAAATGTAGAAATACTGGCTAATATTTAATGGCACTTTACCAGCATTATTCTAATGATTCTATGAGGTACACGTTTGATGTATCATTATCTCCAGCTAATCTAGCTTCTTAATGGCAGATACCCAAATTTTGCCTTTCCTTGTGTCCTTAACATATAATTAAGAGTCAATAAATCATAGTCAAGAAACATTTATTAAGTGCCTATTATGCACCTGGTCCTGTGCTAAGTCCTAGAGATACAAATCCCTCCCTCTCCCCCCCCCAAAAAAAGACAGTTCCTGCTCTCAAGGAGCTTGTAAGCTACTGGAAGAAGCCATACCACCACCATCCCAAAGAAAAAGTTGGAAAATGAAGGGAGAAAGAGGGAGAAGAGGGAGAGGTATCCAACACAGAGATATGGTGAAATCAAATAAATTCAAAATGAGTTCAGGCAGGCAGTAAATGAGGACATGTCCAAAGGGATGGCAGCCCTGTCCCCCATTCTTTAATGGAGGAGTTTAAGGCTCTACTTTTCAATCAGAGGAGGATTCTGATGAGGTGTGAATAACAAAGTTGACTGGATTTTGCAAAATGAGAGATTTCCCAAAGATGAATTTACTGAGGGTATGATGGGGGTCAAGAAGTTGTAGCACAATTTAATCACTTAGCTACACTTGAGTGTGTATGTCGGTGGAGGGGTGTGGTAGAGGGAAGGATTGAAACATCATTGAGACACACTTATTTCTAACATACCCTATAATAATGACATTGGTTTATAGGAATTCCAGAGTGGAGTGAGAAATGATCTATTGTACGTATGGCTAGGTGCTTAATAAATGTTTACTGACTGATTGATGGAGAAAATTGTACTTATATAATCACAAAAAAAAAATGCCTTGCACATTACCTCCACCTCATACCCCATTGGCACTTGACATGAATGAAAACAAAAACTAGATTACAGTAGATCGGGGCCCTCCAAGGGCTGAACTCAAGTTTTGTTTTGTTTTTTCACTTCAGGTCATGCCAGGGTATGAAAGCCAAAGTATAATGGCCACCCTGAAACTATTCTTTCAATGGCCTGAACAGCTCTTCAACTCTAGGATATGCCATTTGGATCAGACATCTTCACATAAGTCAACTCAAAATGCCCTCTAGTAAGCATTCAGTCTAACTAATAACATGATGCTGGCTGATATAATGTGATACAATGAGAAACTGAAAAACTGAGATATGAGCACCTCCATTAAAATGTCCTGGTTTCAGCTTATTATTATACAGGTCAAGCACCACTTTCAATGTACTCATACAGCTCTGAAACACAGAAAATAAAATCTCTCATGTGTCAAATCCTTCCAATATCATTCGGTAGATTGCAGACCAAGTCTGTACTTGAAAGTGCAAGATGTAGCTTACCCTTCTGAAGCTTCTTCACTCACCACTTTGCTTTAATAGCAGCAGAAACTGAAAATAGCACAAGGAGAGGATGCTTGCAGCCAGACATTACAGTTGCCATTTGAAATGTGTATGACTTTAAAAAAAAAAACAAAAAAACAAACCAGGGCCACATTTGGTTGTTCGGTAGTGTTTAATAGAACTAAATAATTGGTTTTTTTTTCTAATAATATTCACTACACCAATAGTCCGTGGCTTTTATAGGACCATTAAAAAGGAGTAAAGAAAGGGGGAAGCTTTTGACCTCTCACGATTTAGAAACTCAGTTTCCAAAATGGAAGGAACAGAGAAAGATTTCCAATTATTCATCCATCCTTATGTAAATCTAACACATGCAATACAGATTTAACTACTTGTTATGGGAGCAACATCATGACATTTCCTTGCAGAAAGTTTAAGAGACAAAAACATATAAAGGACTAAAAATTTCATTTCAAAATGGAAGAAAATTTAAATTATGCATCGCTAATGCTTAGGCATGCTCTATACCTTCTTTAGTCTTTGTATTTTAATGGAAATTTTGGCACCCAGACACACATGCATATGTGTTCTTTTGGGGCTTTTACTTTTAAAAGTAGACAAATACATAATCATAGTATGTAAAAATAAAAGTTAATTATACATTTCTAATTTCTGTCCTTATTTTCAGAAAATTGGGTCAATGTAGTTGTAAGATAAAATAATCACAGTAAACTAAAGCAGATGTAATTGTATCCCAAGGCTAACCCATAGGATGTCCTAAAGAAAGTTTCCATGAAGAAAATACTTTGGAAAACAATCATATGTAGTCTCAAATTAATTTTTATCATAGTGTGATATTTTATGTTTATTTCTTCCATAGACAGTAGCATTTGATAATTATTTATTTTGTGCGTAGCCTGTGTGGATTGGGAGGCCAAGGAGCATAGTGGATAGAAAGTCAGCTTCAGAGTCAAGAAGACCTTAATCAAGTTCCATCCCTGAGACATACCGATTGTTTGATGCAGGGCACATCACTCAATGAGCAAATAATGTAGGCCGGAGGCATCAAGTAAAAGTCAATGCACAGCATCAACTCTGAGTACCCCAACCAGTTTAAAGCATATGTATATGTTTGGGTGTATATATATCTATCTATATATATATCTATATCTATCTATCTATCTATCTATCTATCTATTTATATATATACATATGTGTGTATGTATATATACATGTATATATACTTATATGTGTGTACATGTATAGATAGATAAGTATATGGAAAATATAACAAAATAAAAGAAAATACAGTATAATCTAGATGATTTTAATATGTGATTTTCTAAGTCAACATGTTCCTGCAGGGATCATTCCATATAGTTTAGGGGTTCTCATTTCTGTTTGAATTTGAAACCACTGCTTTAGGTACCTAAGACTATAAGTTTCAGAGAAAATGTTGATCTACATGGGTTGAAGGGTTTTGTTCATCTCAGAGATACCTGTAATGCAGTCACAGTTACCTAAAATCACAATCCCATGGGATATAGAGACCATAGATTATGTTTAGAACTAGAAGGGACCTTGCAAGGTCCAATTCTCTAATTTTTTTTATTTGTTGTTTTTTGGAGGGCAATTGGGGTTAAGTGACTTGCCCAAAATCACACGGCCAGTAAGTGTGTCAAGTGTCTGAGGCCGGATTTGAACTCAGGTCCTCCTGACTCCAGGGCCAGTGCTCTATTCACTGCACCACTTAGCCGCCCCCCAATTCCCTAAATTCACAGTAAACTGTAAAATTTATTTGACTTGAACACTGCCACAAAGTTAGTAAGTATCTGACCTGGGATTCCAATCTGCATCAAGTCCAGCATGGTGTCTACACTGCCTCTCAGCAACCCCCCCCCCCAAAAGAAACAAAAAATCAACCCAAAATAAAAAGAAATAAATAGATAAAATACCTCCCCCCCAAAAAAACCTCAAGACAATTACATTCACTAGGATAATTATTTCTACTAAAAACATATACTTCTAAATAACAACATTATGTCTAACTTCAGTTAGCAGTATCTACTACGCATGTGCCTTATCTTGAATGGCAATGTGCTAGGTCTGCCAAGGATTTTACTTTTTTTTTCTTCAGATAGCATCAAAATATCAAGGTGCAGTGAAAAAAGAATGACCAATCTAAGTGTCAGGAGATTTGGATTCTAAGCCTGGATTTGCCACTAATTAGCTATATGACCTTGTGCAAGTCACTTCAACTCTGTATTCCTCAGTAATGGGTTTTTTGGGGGTTTTTTTTGGGTTTTTTGGTCAAATGAAATTAGCAGACTAGATGATATCAGGAGAGCACAGCAGTCCCCTGTCCTCAGTCTCTTGGATTCACGGCTCAGTTCAAATGACAAGACCCATACAAGGTCTCTCCCAAACTCCACAGTTGTAAAGCTCCCTCACTCATAAAATTACTTTTACTTTCTTTTGATGTATTTTGTATTAATGGCTTCAAGTCCCATCTCTGACAGTCTGGCTATATAACTTGACAAGTCACTTAATATCCGCAACCTGAGAAAATCTCTAAGACCCTATATTGTAGATATGGTGCTACTTTGCTTTGGTAAAGGGAATTTCTGAGCTTCTACCACTAGTGAGATCACAGGTATAATACCTACTTCCACCTCTATGAGCCCTTCAGTGTGCAAGAAATTGGGAGTTGTATATGACATAATTTAAGAATCTAATAAAATAGAAACTCCTTGAGGGCAGGAACCCATTTTAATTTTTGTATTTGTAGCCCTAGTGTTTGGCACACTGTCTGGCACACAGTAGGCATTTAATATATACTTTTTGAAATTGAGTTAAGCAATCTACGATGTCATCAAAGACATTTTCTTACTGTCATTCAGAAGTATGTGTGTATGCATGCATGTGTGTGTGTGTGTAAAAATTATACAGTAGGTAATTTTTTGTTCTGAACTTCATAATTATAATGGATTTCTCCTGCAGCTTCCTTTAAAAGGTGCTAAGAAGCATTGCCATTATACTAATCTGTTCCATAGGTGTCTGTGATCAAAGAATTTTTGACCTGCTGACTGAGTTAACAATACTTGGACAGCAGATGTAGCAGGCCAACACTGGGAGTATTTCCAGTTCAGTGAAACAAGCCAGAGCTTACAGTCTGCTGACATAGACTTTCCAAATCCCTGTGCTAGGTTGAGTCATTAAAGTAGGCATGTCAATTCAAGAGATACCTGGAATATATGGTTTTCTTGGACTCAAACATGCTAAATATTGCAAGGTGAGATTGTGGGGAGAGAAATTAGTGACATAATTCTCCTTGCCATAGGATATCAAATTACAACCTCTGAAATGTCATGAAAAGGAAACTGTTCACTCCTATTAAAAAGGTAGTTGAATTGTCTCAGGCTTGCATAAGTCAATAGATCAGTCTATATAGTGGTTTTATGCCATCTTAGTCTCTGACTTTCAAGGAAGAGAATCAGATTATTTCTAGTATCACCTGCTCAAGAATTAATGTCCTTTAGTTCATAAAGTGATTCTTCAATCCTTCCTGTTTCTAGATATCCATTTTAATGAGGAAATGGAGCTGTACTGATCTAAATATAAATGCAAAAGTACAACGTTAATGTGCAGAAGTAACACTAATAAGGCATGCACTATGATTAAAGCAGTCAAGAGCAATTCTCTTACAGCCTTGGTAACCATGGGGAACCGAAGCATGGAAGATGGGGATTTAGATCTTGTGAATGGATAATTATTTCTACTAGATGTCACATATTATAGAAGCCTCTTCCCAACAAGCTTAGAAGCAGACTGCTGAATTTTCCTCAAAGTGTCCGCTAGGGATACAAAATGAAATGCATGAAATTAGTTAATGAACTACAATATGATTCTTCAGAGGAAAAAAAATAACATGAAAATTACCCAATAGATTTCAGCTATCCTAGCCTACATGTTTGTTTGTTTTCCCCATTAGGGCTACCTTTATCAAAGCAAATGCTAAGCTACTTTTTTATTGCCAGAGTAGCTTAAGACCTTAAGTTCACGTGAAGGGAACTCCAATTTCATACAGAAAATTTTAGTAAATCAATTCAATCTGCATTACATTATATTATACTGCCAAAAGAACAGCTTTTCTTTAAATATCTATCAATATTCATTGACATGGAGTTATTTCATCAAGACTTTACAAACCTGAATGTATATAACAACAAAACTCTTAAGCCAATGCATCTAAGGCTGTGATCCTTCCATTCAGAACTTCCAAAAAATGTTTTAATGAATGAATTGACCCGTCAGTGATCTAATAGAACTCTTCACCCCCACTAATTATGTGATTGTTTGACTGATTTAATTAGATATTTAATTCAACATTTCAGTGAATTACTCTTCAGTTTAGCTTTCCAATCCACCACTTGACTAAAAGTGGTCTTTTCAAAGTTAACAATGTTTTCTTAATTGCTAAATCCAGTGGCCTATTCTCTGTCTACATCCTTCTGGACCTTTCTGCAATTATTGATCCTGCTGACCATTGCTTTCTCCTGGGATCTCTCCCTCCTTGTTTACTATGAGTCTACTTCTCTTGACCTTTGCTGCGTGATCATTCATCTCCCAACACTTTACTACAGGGGGTCACCACAGCCTCTACTCTGGGTCTTCTTTATTTTCTCTGTGTATATTCTCTTTTAATCACCTCCAATAAGTTCAAGTATGACACTAGACTTAGAGTCATGGAAATCTTGATTCTAATCCTATCTCAGAAACACTTACTAGCTGTATCATCCTGGTCAAGTCACTTAACTTCTGAGTATACACACACATATGTATGTATGTATGTATGTATATACGTATGTATGTATGCATGTGTATATGGATATACACAGATATACATATATGTATGTGTGTAAGTATACTATATATAGTTAAATAAGTGTACATATATGCTATTTTTCAAACCTTAAAACAGTATATAAACACTATTACCATTATGAGTAGGAATAGAAGTAGGAGTAGTAGTACACAGGTTGTTTCTCCTCTACCTGACTCTAGTAGAAGGTAAGATCCTTGTGTGCAGGAATTGTTTCACTTTTGTTTTTGTACTCCAGTATCTAAAAGATTTTCTTGCATATAGCAGGTGCTTAATAATTGAATAAATGTATTCTTGTTTTGGCAAAAAGTGATAGAAGTTGTTCAGTTTTATTATAGGCAAATACTTCTTATGTGATATTTTTTTTTCTTTTTAATGGGCTAATTGGCATAATAGAAAGGAAAAAAAAATCCTGCCTTCTCCCTCAACTCTTCTTGAACTACATATCACTGATTGCCTTTCTTAATTTTTCTACAGTGTTCAAATACTTGATGAGGGACAATGATGTCCTAAATTTACATAGTTGAAATGATTTTGTAAAATAAGTCACTGACAGGTTTGCTAAGCAATCCATTAAACGATATGCATTTTTTAAAATGTATTACATTTTTAGAAACCCAAGTCTGTCTCATGAAACCCCACGCCTTTTTCATTTTTTACTTTGTGTTTTTATTCATTTCTCATGTGACAGATCAGAGGATAATAGATTTAGAGCCAGGAGAGAAGTTGCAGGCATTTTGTCTACCTCTGTCTTCTGACTCATTCCCAATCAAATAATCAATAAGAACAAGAATAACAGCAAAAGTAATGAGCTAACATTTATATAACACCTAATTCTAATGTTAAAGGCTATAAGATCTTTCCCACCCATTAATAGGCCTCATGTGGAGCCCATTAAGGGAAGCTTGCTTAGGGGAGGGCTGGCTTGTAGGAAGGCTTTCACATCTTTTGCTAATTTCTAATTAGGCACTGAGTCACAAGGGTTGTGATGCCTTCCGGCTCTGAGAAGTGTATATAGACTCTGTGTTTGTATTTTGCTTTAGGGGCTCCCTTATGAAAAAGATACTGTGATGCCCTGGTCGGAATTCTGAGTGACTGTATGTTCAGAGCTCCCTGACTGCTCAGATGTAAAGGCTCTCTCAATCCAGGGATATATGTAAAGTGTATAGTTGATTGAGGCAATCGGAGCCTTCTCTGTTGATCTTTATTTCTCTGCTTGTATTTTCTCTGAAGTTCAGGGTGCTGAATTTTCCACTGAACTAGTGAATATAATTTTAAAAGATTTTTGACCCATTAAACTGCTATCTTTCCTGTAAAGCAGATCTAAGAACCTGTGCTAGCAGCCATCCTGGGTATGCCAGTGTGGTTGCTGCTACACTAACATACTAGGCACCACCTTAAATGATCTATAAATATTCTCTCATTTGAACCTCACAACAACCGTGGGAGGTAGGTGCTATTGTTATCCTCATTTTTCAGATAAGGAAATTCAGGTAAACAGAGATTAAGTGATCTGCACAAGGTCACAAGGCTAGTGAGATTCTGAGGCTAGATCTGAACTCAGTTCTTCCTGACTACAGGCCCAGTGCTCTACTCAATGCACTACCCTACTGCCTCTTACAAACATTTCTTAAATATCTGATACGTTCCAGGCATTCTAGTAGGCACTGGGGAGTTAAAAACAAAAATGAAACTGTCTGTGTCAAATGATAGCTCCTGCCTTCAAGGAGCTTACATTATATTGAGAAAAAAAAAACCACTACACACACACACACACACACACACACACACACACACACACGAAATATCCTCAAAACAAATGAGGTAATTTGGGGAAGTAATTGAGATCGGAAAGGCCTCATGGAGAAGGTAGCATTTGAGATGAGTTATGAAGTAAACAATGAATTCTAACAGAGATGGGTGAAGAATGCATTCCAAGGGCATAGAAATGGGAGATGATAATGTATAACTTCTGCACATGGTTTGGTGGCAAAAGCCCATGAATGGAAAAAAGATATAGACACAAGGAGCTATGAGTAAATCTTCAGGGAAAAGCATAAAATTGAATATGGTGGAGGCACCGATTTAGGAGGAAAGGTGGAAAACTAAGTAGACACTTCTTAGGATGAATGGCAACTGGGACGACAATATCACACATCTACGTTAATACTTGAAGGTTAAAACCATCAAAGGGGAGAAGAACTTTTAAGGGTTATACAACAGGCTATCACTAGAAATAATGGGATGATATTAAGAAACATGAAGCAGCTACTGCAAAATATATTAAAATGTGGAACATTAACCCAAGAAACATTAAAGCACTGTCAGTGATGTCATTTAGCAGTGAAGGGAATGTTGAGAATATAGAATTGGGAATGATGTCTCTTTGGTACAGGGTTTACATAACCTACCAGATGATGTTTCCTAAAACCACACATTGACCTTGTGAAGGTTTGTGTGTGCGTGTTTGTGTGTGTATCTTCCAAAACCTGACATATAACCCCAAGACAACACAAGTTCAGAGACTGGAGAGGAGGAGGAGGAGATCATTGGATCTACATAGATATAGAACTGTAAGGAACTTTGGAAGCCATCTGTTTCTTACTCCTCCTTTCTGAAGCCTAGGGTGTTTGAGTGACTTGCCTAAGGTCATAGGTAGCACATGTCAAAACAGAATTTGAATTCAGAACCATTTCTCTTTCTATTGTACCATGACCTCATGACTTGGCAGCTTCCTATTTTAACCATTTCTTCTGAAAACCAGATAGGTGCTAAACCCTGCTGTTTCTAGTTGCTGAAGGACTTAATTCTTTCAGTATTCTTCAAATTCAGCATACTAGGGAAAAGTTCTGCTTACTTTGCCATAGTTATAGAACCTCCCCCCCCTTTCTTAAAACAAGCATTTATTAATCACATCCTATGCAACAGGTCCTATGCTAAGTGATTTAAAAATATTGTCTTATTTGGTCCTTACAATAACCCTGGGAGGTAGATTATAGTATAATATATTAATAATTATAATATTATATACATAATATAATTATAATATAATAATATTACTATTATTATTTCCATTTTATAATTGAGGAAACTTGAACAAGCAGAGGCTAAGTGACTTGCCCAGGGTCATAAATGTATGAAGATGGATTAGAACTCAGACTTTCTTGACTCCAAAGCCAGGGCTCTATTCATTGTAACAGCTAGCTACCCCTTTACAGAATTTAAATAAGATTATGACTTTATGAATCTCAGACAACCCCTTCTTAAACCACATATAACAATAGCTCCTACCTCCCAAGGTTGTTGTAAGGCTAAAATGTAATATTTGTAAAGTAGTTTGCAAACTTTTAGGAGCTATATAAATATTAGTGATTACTACTACTACTACTACTACTACTACTATTACCATTGTACTCCTCCTCCTCCTAATGCTACTATTACTACTACAGCTACTACATCTATCCAACTATGGTTTTGCCACCATTTAAGAATGACATGAGATATTGTTATCAATAATAATTATTATTGTATAACATCATATATTATACCATATTATATGTTTTATTATATATTACCATGCCATAATATTGTTACATGCATCATTATATAATTATTATTTATAAAATGATAATAGTTAACAATTATACAGAACTTCAAAGCTTATAAAAAGCTTTATGGCCATTATCTTTTCCGATACTCATAATAGCTCATGCAAAACAGTTATTACAGCCATTACTGCTCTTATTACATGCATGAGTAAACTGAGGTTCAAAAAATTTAAGTTACATTTCCATGGTCATTGCAACTGGTAAATGGAAGGCATAAGTATCAAACCCAGGTCTCTGTTGGCTACAGGTCAAATTATCTTTCCACTATTCTAAGCTGTCTCAGTGAAAATCTTCTGAGCTTGTTGGAAATAGGTACTATATTTAAACCAATGGAAATGTTATATTTCTATCTTTCTTCCTCAGAGAGAGGAGAGTTAAATTTTGACCAAAATATGGTGCTCTGATGTTTTTTCAGTTATACTTATCATTAATTTTAATACTATCTCTAGCTTCCTGGACACTATGATACACAGATCAAGAAGATTCTCGTTATATCTATGTGTTTTTCTTTTCACCTCTTCACCAGCAAATCCTTTTTCCATTATAGTTTTCATGAGAAATGCTGCTGGGATGCCCTTTTTAGCATTAATCAAATTGCGGTGGCTAATGAATTGCAAATGTGTGCTATAAGCAAAAACATGTTATAGTTATTCAACCTTTAATTATATAACTATTTCAATGACATAGTTGGAAACTGATGAAGATAGCCTAGACATTTATTTTGGAGAGATTTTTTTTAATTCTGCTAATTTAACAACAAAATTAGCAGAGATGCAGAGAAACAACTGGTTAAAAAAGGTATCCTCCTTTTTACATTGAATTGTATTATAATTAAAGCAATTATCAATTATCCACAGAACATTTTCTTTTGAAATTTTCAAGTGCCTACAAATTACTTGCTTTTTGGACATCTCACATTTTCTCTATTTTCTCTGCATGTAGCCTGCTAGGAAATCCTTAACCATTTCCTTTACTGCTGAGAAGGTTTCAAAAAGGACTTCTTTCCTTAGGTTACTGATTTGTATATCAGAAAGACAGCCACTTAAGGTTGGATATTTAATCTAACTTCCTTGTCATTCAACACAAAACTGACCTTTGCAATATTCTTGGAGTATAGGCTTCAATCCTTTGCTTGACGCTTACATTTAATGTGAAAATTATTACTAGGTGATGGAGCCTGTTCCATTATTGGATAGATTTTGGCTAATGCTAGCCTAGCTCTATATGTGTGTGCATGATTGAATCCCTTCTCAGAGTAATGTTTTTAAGTAATAAAATTAAATACTTAGGATTACAAAGGAAACCAATTACCTTGAAATAAAACTATAAAAAAAAAAAGTGAAACTTGCTCATGGACCACAGGGTAAAAAAAATATCAAGATAAGCTCAAAATGGGTATATGATTTATTCATAAAAGGTATTATCATAAACAAATTACAGAAGCATGGGAAAAATACCTGTCAGATCTATGGGTAAGGGGAAAGTTTATGACCAAACAAGAGATTGAAAAGTTTATAAGGTTAAAAATAGATAATTTGTATTACATTAAATTAAAAAATGTTTTACACAAACAAAATGAATGCAGCCAAAATTAGAAGGAAAACAGGAAATAGGAAAATGTATAGTAAGGTTCTCTGATAAAGGTCTTATTCCTCAAATATATAGGGAACTCACCCAAATTTATAAAATTATGGGTCATTTCTCAATTGATAAATGGTCAAAATATATTAGCAGCCATATATTAACAAAGCATTATTCTGAGAAGGGATTCATAGCATTTACCAGAGTGTCAAAGGGGCTCATCTCTCTCAAGACACATATGGAGCTGGGCCAGCATTAACCAAAATCTATCCAATAATGGAATAAGCTGCATCACTTGGTAATAAGATTCAAATTAAATTCAAGTGTCAAACAGAGGATTGAGGCCTATCTTTTCAAAAGAAATCAAAATTATCAATAGTCATAGAAAAAATGCTCAGAATCACTAATAATTAGAAGAATGCAAATTAAAATAACTCTGAAGTAGCACTTCACACCTCTCAGATCAGCTAACATGACCAAAAAATAAAATGATGTGGGAAATTAGGTACACGATTGCACTATCGATAGAGCTGTGAACTAGTCCAAGTATTCTGAAGAACAATTACTATGCTCAAAGAACTATAAAACTGTCCATATTCTTTGACTCAGCAATAATGCTACTGGTCTGTATCCAAAAAAAAAAAGTCAAAGAAACAGAAAAAGGACTCAGATGTGCAAAAGTAATTATAAAAGCTCTTTTTTTGGTAGCAATGAATTGGAAATTGGGGGGATGCTCATTAATTGGGGAATAACTGAACAAATTGTGGTATATTATTGTGGTGGAATACTATTGTGGTGTTAGGAGTGACAGAAAAACTTGTGAAGACTTGAACTGATGCAAAGTGAAGTGATTAGAACCAGAAGAACATTGCACACAGTAACGTCAACATTGTAATAATGGCCAACTGTGAAAGACAACTCCTTTAATCAATACAATGATCCACAATAATTTCACAAGACCCATGATGAAAAATATTGTCCACCTCCAGAGAGAGAACTGATATATTCTCAGTGAATACTGAAGCATTTTTTAACTTTTTCATCTATCTTGCCTTTTTTTTTTTTGGCAAGATGACTAATATGGAAATGTTTTGCATGACTTCATGTGGATAAGAAGTATTATATTTCTTGCCTTCTCAATGGGTTGATGAGATTTTGAAGGTCAGCAAGAATTTGGAATAGAAAATAAAAATAAAACAAGAATGTAAAAAAAAAAGCTTTTCCTTCCATTTAATCAAACTGCTGACCCCTGTAATTTCCCCAAATTGATTCTATTTCTACTCTCTTGCCTTATATGGAATAAGTCTGTATCCACTGCTATATAACAAACAAAATATTTTAAAACTTCCCTATATGTCACTATAGTTTTATTAATTAAGCCTAAAATGATAATAATTTTTGTAGCAGTTTTTTACATTATTATCTTATATAGAGATTATAATAATTAAATTTCACAGGTCTTTTCCTTATGAAATGTTGTTAAGTCAGCTCTTCACTTTGCTGTATTTATACAACTGATTTTTCAAGCCATAAGAAGGATTCTGAATTTAATTCTACCATATCTAGTCTTTGTGTCTACTTTTTATTTTCATTCTGAACTTAAATAAAACAACAGCAAAGTATTGCAATATACAAAATTGAACAGAAAAAGAGGATAGTACATGAAATTGTGAATCGATGAAATAATAATAACATGAGATAACATGAATAGTGCTTCATAAACATTAAATAATTATATAAATACTGGATAGTATAGAAATGCTAGCTGTTGTGATGTGAATTGTTCTACCAGTTCTTTGCACCTCATTCCACATTAGTTCATGGAAATATTCCCATTTGCCAAACATTTTCAAAAGAAACACTAGCCTTTGGTAAGAGAATCCAGCATTTTTATGTGATCTAGAAAAAACAAATTCTGGTTTTGGTGCTATTAATTTAGTTGTGGGCAACTAGGTTGTAGAGTGGACAAAGCACCAGATGCAGAGTCAGGAAGGCTACTCTTCCTGAATTAAAATCTGACCTCAGACACTTACTAGCTATATGACCTTGGGCAAGTAACTTAACCTGTTTGTCTCAATTCTGTCTTCTGAAAATGAGCTGGTAAGGGAAGTGGCAACCACTTCAGTATCTTTGCCAGTAAAACCCCAACTGGGGTCATGAAGAGTTGGACATAATTGAACAACAATAGCAATCAATTTAGTTAACTATTTTTATATATCCTTCCCTCTTCCAAAATCACGACATTAAAAATGAAAAGGAAATGAACTGAAGGAAATAAAAAGGAGAACAATTGAAACTGCTCCCTACAGAGTTACTAATGATCTCATAATTGTCATATCCAATGGATTTTTCTCAGACTGTGCTACTCTTTACCTCTCTTCAGCCTTTGATGTTATTAATCATTTTCCTCTACTCTTCTTTCTAGGTTTTTGGGTTACTACTCCCTCATGGTTCTCTTCCTACCTATCTGACTACTCTTTCTCAATCTCCTTTGGCATATAATAATGCAGATCACACCCTCTAACCATAAGTGTCCCACAGGATTCTGTCTAGTTCTTCCTCTATACCTTTTTACTTGGTAATCTTATCATCCTCCATGAATTTAATGCTCACCTCTTTGCTGATGATTCTTAAATTGACTGATTTACATTGCTAATTGCTTTTTCTACACCTTAATGTCAATGTCTAGGAGACTTCTTAAACTCAACATGTCCAAAACTGAACACATCTTTTTTTCCCCAAAACCTTCCCCTTTACAACTTGCCATAGGCACAACTGTCCTCCCAGTCCCCAAAGCTCACAACCAAGGTATCATCCTCATCTCCTCACTATCTTTTACCACCTTCCATATCCAATCTGTTGCCAAAGCCTGTCAATTCCACCTTTGCAATGCTCCTTCTCTCCCTCTGTTATTGTCATCACTCTGGTGCAGGTCTTCATCTCCTTATGTCTAGACTGGTTGGTTGTTTTGCCTGCCAAAGTGATTTTCATTAAGTAACAATCCAATGATATCACCCTGCCCTCCTACTCAATAAACTCCAATGGCTCCTTATCAACTCAAGGATCAAATACCAAATCCTCTATTTGGTGTTTAAGGCTTTTCATAATTTTCCCCTACCCACCTTTCCAGTATTCTTACACTTTACACTTTTATTATCTAATATCACCAGCCCCTTGTAGTTCTTCAGATAAGACATTCCAACTTTTGGCTTTAAACATTTTCTCTGGCTACCCTCCTAGAAGGCTCTCTTTCCTCTTCTCTGCATCCTCATTCAAGTCCCAGCTAAAAGTTCACCTTATAAAGAAAACCTACCCAAACTCTCTATTGCTTTACTTCCATTGATTATTTCCTATTTCACATATACATACACACACAAACATATATGTATATATGCATGTATGTATGCCTGTATGTATAGAGAAAGAGAACAGGCAGGTGGATATATACAAATATCATACATTTCTTTGTGTGTCTATGTGTATATACATGTAAATATATATGTATATACACATACATCCAAATGTGCTATGTGTACATATTCATTTTTATCTCCCCCTCCATTAGACTGTGAATTCCTCAAGGGCAAGGTGCTTGACACAGTACCTGGCACATAGTAGACAATTAGTAAATATTTACTGACTGACTGACAAAATGACAGAATTTGAGATTTTGGAAAAGACTTCAGTATTCATATTGTTCAATCCATATACAAATACCCACTATACCCTGTCTGAACAAGAAGCTGTCTAACCTCTGTCTGAAGAACTCTAAGGAAGGGGGACCTATCTCCTCTCAAGGCAATCCATTTCACTTTTGGATAGCTTTGATTGCTAGCAAGGTCCTAATATCAAAACTAAATTTGCCTCTTTGAAACTTCTATCCATTTTTCATGTTTCTTCCTATGGGGCCAAAAAGAACAAGTCTATTCCCTTCTCCAAATGACAGCCTCTCAAAAACTTGAAGAGCTAGCATCTTTCTCTACTCCCCATTCTTCTGCTTTACAAGTTAAATATGTCTGGTGTCTTCAATTTCTGCCAAAAATCTTCAAAACCATCAAGAATACATTGAATTCTCCACTCACTCCTTCCTTCATTCACACTTGATTCAATAGAAATGCATAAGAGTTGTTGTACATCATGTTTTCTAAGTTTGGAGGGCCACAGCTGTGTGTTAGATAATATCCTCTCATAGAAAATGGCACACCTCTCATTTGTACTGAAAGGTATATCTGTACTCTTCAGTAGACAGGCACCAACAGCTATGACATATTTCTTCGTCCTGGCAGAATAAAATCATTCTTCCCACTTCTAAGTACCTCTAGATACATTTAAGTATTTCATTGAGTAAAGGTTGTGGCTGCCTCTTCATCAGATCTAAATTAATTTTCCATGTGAAGAAGTTGATGTATTTAACATGTATCTAATATAGAATTTCATCTTTTCTTTATCCACATCACTAATGAGTGATAATAAAATATTACCTTCATGATATCTGTTATGGGAATCTGAAGATCTTCCCTGCCCCTAGGCCCTTTGCTAAAGTGGCTACGTGACTCTGAGGACCCTTGGATATTTGAAAGTATACTCTGTTCCCTAATAGGCTGAATGTGGTCACGTGGAGCC
>CM053584.1:283094487-283110721 GCA_028627135.1 Pseudochirops cupreus
CTGATCTGTTTTTCTGTTTGTTTGTAACTTCTGTTTGTATTCTCTGAAGTTCAGGGTGCCGACTTTTCCCCCTGAACTAGGTAAATGATATTTGATTGATTAAAGTAAGATTGTTAACCCATTTTGAGTTGCTTTCCTTTAGAAAAGCAGATCTAAGAACCTGTGCTAGTAGCTGCCCTAGGTATGCTAGGGTGCTTGCCGATACAATATCCTGGACTAGTTGACAGGAATGTGGGACTAATGTCTTACTCTGAAAGCCACTAGCGTAATGTATTTAAAAAAAAACACCCAGAAATAGACTAGATTATTCATATAATGTTTAAGAATTTTACCACTGGGTATAGGGCAGCTAGGTGGTACAGTGGATAGAGTGTTGGCCTGGAGTCAGGAAGACTCCTCTTGCTGAGTTCAAATCTGGCCTCAGATACTTAATAGCTAGGTGATCCTGGGCAAATCACTTATCCTATTTGCCTTAGTTTCCTGATCTGCAGAAGAAATAATAATAGCATCTGCATCCCAGAGTTGTATCAAATGAGACAATAATTGTAAAGTGCTTAGCACAGTGCCTTACACGTAGTAAGTGCTACATAAATGGTAGCTATTATATATGAACTATATTAGAAATTGCCTATTCTTACACCTGTTTGTGTCACTCCTATGGCAGGGGGGAGGGGAAGAAGAACAAAAAGATGGATTTATAACCACTTTTTCCCTCCAGATGCTATGTTCCCAATTTGATATGAAGTGATGGTAATTAGCCAGGTGTCTAGTACAAATGCTTGTGTGTCTAACAGAATCACCAACTCTTAGAAACATTCAATCCACATAGCAACAAGTAATACTTTGCTGATCTATTACTGCATATTCCATTTCTGTCACATAAATTGTTATACATTGTCTTTTCCAAGTTTGAATTGTATGGAAGGAATTGAGCCCTGGTTAGAAGAGGCAGAATGGACTTTTCCCTAGCTTCTCAATTTAAATAAAAGAAACAAATGGCACTTACAAGGTATAGCACATACAAGGCACCTTTCTGGAAATATGTCCAGATGGATATATCTATCTATATCTATCTATCTATCTATCTATCTATCTATCCATCCATCCATTTGTCTATCATCTATGTGTTTACATATATGTGTGTATATATGTATGCATGTGTATGTATGTATATATACATACATGTACAGTGTCCCTAAAGTCTGGACACTATGCATAGTTTCAAGAAATAAAATGAATGAAATTTTCAACAACATTTTATTTAATTAGCATAAATTTTAGCCATGAAAATTTCATATGGAATAAAAGCTTTCATTAGCTATTTGGGACTATTTTCCATATTAATGGGACTAATTTAATTAATGAGATTCCCTATGTGTCTCCTATGTCTTCCTCATTTATGCTAATTAAATAAAATGTTGTTGAAAATTTCATTCATTTCATTTCTTGAAAATATGCATACTTAAAGTGATTTCCTATGTGTCCAGACTTTAGGGACACCCTGTTTTGTGTGTGTGTGTGTGTGTGTGTGTGTGTGTGTGTGTGTGTGTGTGTGTGTGTGTGTGTCCTTGGAGACATATAGGAATTACAATTTCACAAATCAAATCACATCTGAAGCACATTAGGCAGGATTTTCTTTTTAAAACATTTAAAGATGGGTTTGGAGCAATCACTTCCTAAATTTATTTTCTGCCCAAATTCTGATCCCCATGAATTGAGAATTGCTTTGATGAAGATAAACCTACAGTTTATAGCTTAAAAGCAAGTCTGAGAGACTGTGTTGTTAATATCTCTATAATTCCCCAAAACAAGCTAAAAAGGAACCAGGCAATAATCAATCAATCGGTATTTCTGAAGTTTCTATGATATATCAGCATTGTGCTAAGCACAGGGGATCCAAAGACAAGGGTGAGACAATCACCACCTTTCAGGATTTGTTTTAAAAAAAATTTTATATATGCATACATATACATATATATATATATATATATACATATACATATATATATGTCTGTGTCTGTATTCATATATAATGTATATATTTTTTTTTGCAAAAAATATCCACAGTTAGACCAAAATACTATTTTAGATAATCTCTCCTAAAGATATCAAAACATACCCTCCTGAATGAGAATTGTTAACTGGTTGTTTTTTTTTTTGGAGGAGAAAGCCCTGAAGAAAGACACAAGCCAAAGAATAGATTTTTATTAATGGGAGAGGGGGGATGGAATAAAAGCATTTATGTTGCCTACCATTTGCCAAGCACTGTGATAAGTCCTTTACAAATATTATCTTATTTGATCTTCTGAACGACCCTGGGAAGCAGGTGCTATTGGATAGTTGATGAAACTGAGGCAAACAAAGGTTATGCAACTCGCCCAGGCTCAAATAGAGGCCAAATTTGAACTCAAATCTTCCTGAATCCACTGGGCTCAAATCTCTTTTCACCGTGTCACCTCACTGCTTCTGGATTTTATTTTATTAAATAAAGTATTCACTAGAAATAAGTTCCGGGAAACACTATCTTTTGTAACTCTGAAGGCCTTCTAAGGTAGTTAGAATGTACTCTTATTTACAAGATCATATCTTAAATATTTTCACATAAGAAAAAGATAGTATAAATGAGACCTGGAGAGAAGTTTTGGCACATGCTTTTGTAAATGAGCAAAGAAACTAGCTGTTCTTTCATCCAAATGAAATGTTTAAATTTAATGCATAATCAAGACCAATATACAAATACTGTACTTAAATCATCAGCAATTATTGAAATATATATATCCCAATTTCTTTTTTTTTTAAAGTGGTCAAGAAAATTGGCATCCCAAGTAGAAAATTATAAAGAAGCAGCCTATAAAGCATTTAAAACTGAAAACTGCTGTAGATTTTTAAAACCTATGAAGGGTACAAATTTTAACAGACAGAATGAAAAGCTGAAAGTTCACATTTCTTATTTAATTACAAATTCTAACTACTCTTTTTATTAGGCATAATAATATAATATCATGATATGATATTATATAATAATAATGTAATAATAACATAATATCATAGAATCATGATTCAGAACTGGAAGGTACCACCCATAAGATCATCTAGGCTACTCCTTCACATATTACAGATAAATAAGTTAAGGTTCAGAAAGGATAAGATGTGTTATTTATGCAAATAACAAGAAATATGCATGCATGTATTTGCATATACAGATATGTATATCATATATATAGAAGTATACATATTACACATGTATCTAATATATGGATGCCTATGCATATACATCCACACATTTGGGGTTTATTATTTATACTCATACAAATAAGTGTATGTGTATATTACATATACATTTTATGCCCTGAACAAATTTTGGAAGTCCAGAACATTATATCCAATTTTCAGTCACTTCTAGTCAGGTCCAACTCATCATGATCCCATTTGTGATTTTTCTTGGCAAAGATAATAGAGTTGCTTGCCATTTCCTTCTCCAGCTTATTTTACAGAAATGGAAACTGAGACAAACTGTGTTGACTGATTTGCCCAGGTCATACAGCTAGTAAGTATCTGAGGTCAGATTTAAACTAAGGGAGATGAATCTTCCTAAGTCCAAGACCAGTACTCTATCCATTGTGCCACCTAGCTGCCCTATACTCAGCAGTAAAATCTTTTAACTTTATATACATAATCTAGTCTATTTCTGGGTTTTTCTTACATATACATTATACTAAGGATTTGCAGAGTAAGACATCAGTCCTGCATTCCTGTCAAGAGTCAGTTGAGATTTAGCTTAATATGATTTCATGCTTTGTACTACATTTAAAAAAAAAATTCACAGTGAAGCATTATACATGAAATGCACAAATAGGAAGCCTTTTAAAATGGCCACACAGAAGACAACAGACACTAGAAACAGCTCTTTAAGAGAGAAAGATAATGCATTTTCTATGCAATAGGCTAGTTAATGCCTTTGCACAGAATTGGATCCAAGCTGGTTCCCCACTGAGCAATCCAAATTATAACACTAGTTACAGTACATCAGGTTTTGCTGTAAACTGCCCCATTTCTCTTCATATATTGTATTGTTTCTCCCTCCACCCTCCTTAGCCTCCCATTCAGTGGTCAGATGAGATGAAACAATTCTGAAACAAATTGTACAACAATAAAAATCTCTTTAAAAATATTCTATTGAAATAATTAAATGCATGGCCACACCCAAATCAAAGACAATCTATTACTTTTGCATTCATTAATCTTGCCTCTGGACTTTTTCCTTGTACACATTCTGTGCTCTTTTTTTTTTATTGTGTACCTGATGGGACCCTGAAGAATAATATCTGCTAATTCATTTCATTCAGACTGAAACGGACTAAAGAATCAATTCAAATTGAATGCTTTCAAGAAATATTTACCACTCCATCATTGAGACTTTCCATCTCTAAAAATTAAAATGGTTTTCAAATGGAAACATGAATTGAGATTTTTTTAAAGTTGTTACCTCCGAACTTTGTGCTGTCTACATATCCATTGCATGAAACCTCTGATTAAGTCTCCACTTCTATAGGAATATTCAGTCAGACTGTACATAGAGCATTTGCTTAAATAATCCTTTAACCTGGAGGTCCAATTTTAAAGAACTTAGTGAATGTTTACTTTCAGTCTTTCATATTTCTATTCATTCTGCATAGTCCATCATTTTTTCTTTTTCTGATCAATTCTTTTATCTCTCTAGACGTTAGGGAGACAGACACTTTATTACAAAGGTGTCTACCATCCCACACAGGAAAAACACAATAGAGGTAACTAACCAATACATTTCCTAACATGATTTCATTTGTCTTCTGCTTTTGAAAGAGGAATAAGACCTAAGATTTTACTTGAATCCTATATGTATATGAAGGGACGTGAATATTTGGATAGATAACTAACTGCCAATGGTCTCTAATTTTATTAAGTTGGGAGTCTGTGATCATGCTCTAAAAGAGAAAAGCATGCTTCTTCCATAAGCTTTCAGTAATGATGATCAAGTATAATCAAAGAGAGTATACTGAGAAATGTAAGGAAGAGGTAGACTATGTTGACAACCCAAATTATCCTAGTTTAAGTGAGCCCCACCAAGGACAATGGTGAGAGCTGTAGATGGGACCTGGGCCCAAGGTCGTCATCATCATCATCATCACCAACAGCAACAATAAAATTTATTGGTGTCCCACCATGTGCAAGGGACAGCCTAAGGCCGAGGAGACCAAAGAAACAAAGAGGAAATTATCTCTAAAGAGGAAGCAAAAGAGGTCTAAGTTGGAAGGGTAGAGTGGAATTAGAGGAATGTGGAGATACCCTTTTCTAAGTAGAGATTTAAGGGAAGAAGGTATAAGCTGTATAAGAAGCTTCTTTCAGGTTCTTCTAAAATCTCCCCCAATCTGGTGACTCTGGGCTAGCCAGACAGTCTTCTGTCCCATTTACTGGCAAGGCACTGAGAGGCCACAATACATTCATTCATTTATTTATTCCATCAGCCAGTCAACAAGCATTGATTAAGTACTATGTGTCAGGCACAATGATTTAAAGATTAAAAAATAAAGTGATCCATACTGTCATGTTTAAATTCTGTGAAGGAATAACTCAGAAACATAATACCCTACATGTTTGAAAGTATTCTCTTAGCCACATTGCTTGAAAGTCTACAAATTAAGGACCCATTTGGTTTCAAATACATCCTTTTAAAAGTATAAATACTACTGAAAGGGTTAAGAACTAGGTCACAGCTCAGTGCAGATCAAATAGGTTTCCTAACAACTAGCAGTGATCAGCCACTGAGGGAATTTTTGATTAAAGAGTAATAAAGAAAACAGTGACAGTGATAGCAATAATGCTAATGACAGTACCTTCAATTTATATAGTATATTAAATATTTTTTCATTTAATCTTCACCAACCTTGTACATGCAGAAGTACAAAGGTATTATTTTACAGATGACAAAATTTAGCTTTACAAGTTCAGATATGATAAAGTGACTTTCCTAAGGTGACATAACTTTTAGTTGCATGGCCATGGCTAGAACCTCCACACAATTCTATTTTCACCATACTATCTGATTCCTTAGGAAGAAACAGGAAAGAGGGTGAGGATTTGGGAGTACATGGGGCAGGGTTGGGGGGATTTGAGGATGCAGCAGTAATGAACTGTGGCCAGTAAAGCCTCAAGGATATATGATAGAGAGGATAGAAAACGAGGTGACAGAATTTTGGAAACTAATTTAGGAATTTTTACCTAGGGGTGACCTTGTCCTTTCATCTCCTCCCAGAAACCAGAGGGCAGCTAAGGGGCTTAATAGATAGAGAGCTATCTACTCTGGAGTATAGAAAGCCTGAGGTTGCATCCTGCAGACATTTATGAACTTTGTGACTCCTGGGCAAGTCAACAGTTCCCAGTCTTTGCTTCCTTCTCTGAAAAAAAACAATAGCATCCACCTTATAGAGTTGTTTTAAAGACAAAATGAATACATAAAAATATATATAATATATGAAAAATTTTGTAAACCTTAAAGCTGTACATAAATATTTATTATTATTAACAATGATAACAACAATAATAAAAACAAAATAATTCTTCTCCTTCAGAAATAATCCCCAAGAAAAAAGACAATCACAAATCTTTGCCTCCACAATAACTTTTCCCTAGAACAGATCTTCAACCCCTTCCTCTTCATCTCCCTCAATATCCAATCTGTGAACCAAGGGTAAGTTTCCTCACAACATTCATTTCCTTTCTGCATCTATACATTCCCTCTGTGCACAATGCTAACTACCAATCCTGACTCTGTTCTCAACACTCTATACACCCTACTGTGGACTCACTCTGTCACAAACAAGCATTGGCCAGTTTTTCTACTGATACATCAAAAAAATATTAATGTTAAAGGAATATTTTGATGTTTCTTTTTTAGCCTAGGAGAGCAATTAATAATTATAGGCGGCTGGACTCTTCCTTTTTTTCCAAATATTCACCTTTCCAAATATGCACTTTTCCAAATTCACCTTTCAAGTCTGTCAACCTCAGAGAATAAAAGTTTATCTGAGGTTTTCTAGATAGAGTTGTCACTGAAGTTGTGTCTATCCAGAAATAACACATAATCTTAACAAGATAATCTAATAAGGTATAACATACAACCTCTCTCATATCCATGTGTGAGACATCTAGTTGCATGAGAAACTTGAAGACAGCATAGGTAATAAAAACTCAAACACTTTTTGTGGAATCAACAAATAAAAACATTGGAATTCTCTATACTTTCCAGTAAAGTGTTTGACCATGAAGAAGTGATTTCATACAGACAATTGTATTCAGAGTCTCATATCTTCTGTGCTTAAATTTTCATCAAGGATATCCAAATATGTGCAGTTCTTTCTCTTAAATATTTTATAGAAATGAAAAATGGACATGTTTAGGCTTCTCATATCTTTTTGGTCTTAAATTCATATATGGAATCATTTGTGATCTTTCTACTCCCAGAATCACAGAATTTGAAAGCTGAGCCATTTACTATAACCTGAGAATGGAATGAATGCCCCATGTAACATATCTAACCAGTGGGCATTCTGTCTCTCAAGGCAATATATTCTACTATTTTTTTTTACCCTCAACAATTGATTTTTTGATGTTTTCAAACTTGTTATGTATATATTTTCTCTAATCTATCACCTCTTCTCAACTTAATTTTCCTAATTGCCATTTATACTTCCCTATAATTGTCTTTTTTCTTTTTTGTTTTGTGTTGTTTTTGCTTTTTGGAGGGGGAAGGCAGGGCAGTTGGGATTATGTGACTTGCCCAAGATTACATGGCTAGTAAGTGTTAAATATCTGAGACTGGATTTGAACTCAGGTCCTCCTGACTCCTAGGCTGGGGCTCTATTCACTGTGCCACCTAGCCACTCTCACTTCCCCATATTTAACATCAAGGTAGTAAAAGTACAAATACATTAGTTCTCTTATCATTGATCTGCTATTAAAACGGATCAATAAAGAAATGTTAGAAAATTCCATTTTCTAACTTTTATTTGTACCTTTAGATCTTTTTATTTTTATCGATTCTTTCTTCTGGGGTGATCTAGCTTCATTTGATCTTTGATATCAAGTTTTCTTCTGACTTTTCCCCCTTACATTTTTCTTTCATTTGTGACATGATGTGACTTATCACCTCCCATCATTCTCCTTCAAAATGAGTCAAAAATCTGTTTCTACTTTGAACTGATGGTTCCTTGGAAACTTTCTTTCCCCTTAGCAAAGAGATAAGTGAAGTTTAGTGGCTGAGGTGACTTCTGTGTAATTTTAGCTTCCTCATTTCAGTGTCTCTGTCCATACCTTGGTAGACTTCTATACTATCGACGTTCACTGCCTCTGCTGTTTCTCTTCTCACTCCTCACCTCTTTGCAATCTGTATTCAGACTTCATCACTAAAACTAGCTTTCCAGCACCACTCAGTGTTAATCCCCATTATCTCTCACACTCAATCATCTAACCAAACTGATCTTCTCTCTGTTCTTCACACATGAAACTCTATATCTCTTCCCCATGCCCTTGCAATGGCTATCCCAGATTCCTGGAATGTACTTCCTCCTACTTTGACCCTAGAGAGTCCTTCCTTTCCTATAAGATGCATTTTAAACACCATCTCTCCTGATTTCTTCTGGCTGTAAATGTCCTCCCTTCCAAACTACTTTGTAAACCTTCCTATTTATTAACTTTACAGTTTTCTTGTTTATACTTTTATTCACACTTGTCTCCCATATTAGAATGTACACTTCTTATGAATAGGGATTTTTTTTCCATTCTTATTTCCTTGAATTCCTAGTAGCCAGCACAGTCCCTGGCACCTACTTAATAAATACATGCTAATAAATGCTTATTGATTGGGTTGATTGATTGATAACTCATAACCAAGTGCAGAGTTCTTTGCACTAAGCTCCATTGCCTTGCTGCCTTGCCTCCTGACTTCCCATGTTAGTAACCATTTTATTCATGAAGATATTTGGTACTCACCATGTTTAGCAGCTTCTAAAACTCTTCTTAAAGAAAGTCTTTATGGCATAGAGGCATGAGATTTATAAGTGGTTTACATGGCTTTGGCTTTTTTAAATTCTTAATTCTGGTCATATTTTTCAAAAATATTTTTTCAATATTTTCCTCTGGGTACACATTGTTATGGAAGTTATTGAGTACCATGGTATACATCGAATTTTTTAAAAGACATTGGTAAGTTCAATCATAAAAAATAAAACTCAGATAATATAATAAGAAATAAGAAAACCAATCAGCTTATTCTGAATAATCCCAGTGAAAGCACCCTATCAGCATTCTTTCATTATAATTAAAGTGTTACGTGCAAGTATACAAGGTTCACACATAGGAATTTGGCGGGAGTCTGGCTCAAGTTAATAGCTTTGTTACTTAGAAGTCAACTAGAGTTTGTTTAAGACAGAAACCTTGGGTCCATATTCTGGTTTGACTACTTACTACATGTGAGGCTTCAGTTTCTTCAACAATAAAAGGTAGCTATGTAGGCCTGAAACAGACTACACGAGTGACATTCTCACCCATCATCCCCAGAACTTTATATAACAATTTGCTCAATGGCTGGATGATCCATGCACTCCTATAATAATCCATTGTCATTTCTGAATCTTAAGCCTTGATAGCCTCAGTAGAGGGCTAGGTAGCTTCAGGAATCCTGTATAAATAGATGATCTAGGCCAGTAGGGCTAGGCTAACTTGTACTGTCATCATGTAATAGAAAATTAGTTTCTGAAAGTGATCTCTATCCCCTTAAAGTATCTACAGATAACATAAAAAGTAGAAAAAGGGTAGCCTCTGGTTTCAGGAAATCCTCATAGGATCACATTTTTTTAGAGCTGGGAAGTACCTTATGGATTATCTATTATCTATTGATCTATATCTGTCTCTTTTAATCTATGCTACAATCAACTTTTTAATATCTAGGGGAGCACATAATTATTGCCATCTCTGATGAAATGAATAAATACTCATGAGTACTTAGCAGGTCACAATTAGAACATGCGAGGTAAAATGTTGTCTAGCAGGGCACAGACATAGTATAGTAGAAAGTACAGTGAATCTAGAGGAAGTCAAACTTGGTTCTAATCCCTGTTCTGCTGTTTCATTACCTGAGTGATCTTTAGAGAAACTGGTCTCTCTGGACCTTAGTTTCTTATCTACAAAATTATGAGTCTGGGCTCAATGATCTCTAAAATCCATTCCCTCTATAAATTGTGCAATTATATAAGGTGGTCAACTAGCTTCGTCTACAAATTTACTATAATGAAATTATTAAAAAAGAAGGACTTAAAGGTAATGGAAGCAAATTAGAAACTAAGATCAAGAAGCAATCAAACATTATCTTTGAACATAGCTGGTAAAATTCTATATTGGTTGTCAAATAGGAAATAATGAAGAGAGGACATTTACCTAGGGCAAATAGTCCTGAAAGCATGATAACACAATTAAGAAAGAATTCAAATAAGCCCCAGAATTTTATACCTGTGTTGTTAGAGGTTAAATTTACTTCCTTAGAAGTCAACTACAAGGTCAGAGATAGGAGGAGACAGAGGCAAACCATTTATTAAATATTTGTCAGAGATTCTGTGTCCCCAAATACTTTGGATAACTCTTCTCTCTCCTGACATTTGGTCATGTGCCAGCATGTGCACTCATATGTTCCATTTCTTTTAAAGATTAAATAATTTCATTTATGGATGATTAGGCTCTAGAGACAGTAAGATATATTGAATAGAAAACCTGTCTTTGCCTTTGCATTATATCACTAGGGCCTAACTATTACCACAGTGCCAGGCACACAGTGAGTTAATGAATTCCTGTTGATTGGGTTGAAAGGATTCAAGTTCTAGCTCTGACACAGATTATGTCACTTTGGGCAGGTCACTTTATATCTTGGTGCCTCAAGTAATTTTCTAAGACTAAAAGTTGCAGAGTAGTTGCCAATATACATTGGTAAAGTCAGAGCTGCATTAATGAAATCAGAAATCTAGACTAAAAAATAATCTCGATGGGTCATAGAAATAAGAGCCTTCAAAATCAGTGATTCAAAAACAAAACCTCAGATTCTAGAACTTGTGAATAATCAGATTCTAGAACTTGTGAATAATCAATATTAAAATTATCCTGAGATTGTCATTTTATACCAAAATACTGACAGTCTATGTAAAAGGGGAATGAGAAGAAAATGCTTTTATAAATCAGTGCTGTTTTTGCTAGCCCTAGCAGGTCTTTCCTTGATCACAAAAGAATGAGTTCTATTTGGTATAAGAGCTTTCTGAAAGCTGGTGGTTTGAATTTTACCACCACCAACCTCAAGCATCACAGTATTGACTTTTCTCAATACACTTTGCAGCAAATGGCCAGTTCTGGTAAGTGACTGCCATTAGTAGCGATGAGGAGCCAATTTGAAGGGTGTGGGGGAGTGAATTTGTATGTGGGCAAACCAAACAGAAAAAAAAAAGACCACTTTCTCAGCAGGAAAAAAGTAATCTTCAACCATACAATTGGGTAGTTTCACATTATTTTCGCTTAAGAAATGCATCTGAATCCCATTCTGACTGATTTAACAAGTGTCCCTACAGGCTATGAACTAGGAAATCTGTGTAGACCAGGCTTAAGAGCAGGGAGAGTATTATTTTATACTTAGTCCTTCTGTATGGAAACTGGACCAAGTGCAGCAGGTGATAATTTGCTCTTAAAATCCATTCACAGTCTCAAAAGAGAATGGGAAGGAGGAGTTCTCTCATTACTGATTCTCCATAGACTAAAACATTAAATTGCATAACCCCCTCCTTCACTGGCAGCCCTAAATACCTAATGACCACAGACTAAAAGCAGAACTGTATTTTCCAACTTCAAACTTACAACTTGTTTTGTTTGTTTTTCCTACTGATGGTGGGTCATTTGAGGTTTATTAAAGATCAAACATTGGTCATTTTAATGGAACATTGCCACTGAGTTTCACAGCACAGAAAGCAACTGAAAGCATACTTTTTAAAGGTAAGCATTTTCTTTGTCATATATGGAAGCATTAGTGAGGGATCTCACTAGTTGAAGAAGGACTATCTTTAAGCCAGAATGAATGCAGCTGTTATGCAAGCCTGGAGTAAGGCCTTGCTTTCTTTACTAGCTTTTGAAGTCATTTGTTTTTTAGGACCAAATGAACAAAACTTCCTTTTCTTCCTTTTCTCTTACTGTTCTCAAGACAATAAAAGAGAACTAATCAATAAGAGACCTAGTTTGGGATGGTTAAAATTCTTACTTCCACCCACTTATATTTATACAGTAGACATAATTTTCTTTGCATTCAAAATAAAACTAATTCTTTTCAAGAAATCAACTCCACTGCTATATTTGTCTTAGTCATTATGGTTGACTTACTCCTTACTCTCATTCAACCCACATAGCTAATTGGTTGCCAAGTCTTGTTGGTACTACATCCAAAATTCTCTCACCATTTTACCCTTATCTCTGTTCAGGGACACACTATTTCAGGCCTTTCTCATTTGGCAACAGGATGATTGCAACAGCCTCATGATTAGTGGCCCTCCCTCAAATCTTTGTCCTCTTCAATCTGCCCTCCACACTAGCTGATGAAATGATTTTTCTAAAACTCAGGTCTTACCACGTCACTCCGCTACTCAATATACTTCAGTGGCTCCCTACAACCTCCATGATAAAAATATAAACCCTTCTGGTTGGCATTTAAATCCCTCAGCCTGATGACAATCTATTTTTCCAGCCTCATTACATACTGGGTGACATCATGCACGATGCAGTCCAAACTGGCCTTCCTACCATTCTTCATACATAACATCGAAGCTTCTTACTCTATGTATTTGTACTAGCTATCTCCACGTTTAGAATGTACCATCACATCATAGAATCCTTAATTTCCTCCAAAACTAAGTTCAAACGTTTCCTAATTGCCAGCTTCTAATGCTTTTACTTCACAAATCAAATTACCTCCTATTTACTCTCTCTCCCTCACTTTTCTTGATATATGCATCTATATGCACATCTATGCACATGCAAATATATATGTACATATATCACTCATGCATGTACATACATGTATGCATATATATAATATGTTTATATTTTGAAATTTTTCATTTTTGTTTTTGTATCCCCAGTGACAAGCATAGTGTTGAGTATATACTACACAGACACCTAATGAAAGCTTCTTGATTTATTGACTAAAATCTGCAAGTAAAAGCTCTGAGAGATTTAATCATCATTCAGCCAAAGTCACTAACAGGATTTATTTCTACAGAGAGCTTAAGATGCTTTTTGTTGAAGATGAGAGAGATGATTTGGATTTCATTACTTCAGTGATTTTCCAGGGTGGAAACTCCCTTCACTGATTCAGATTCAAAGCTTGTCTTCCAAAGAGTATAAGATAATTGTCTAGAGCACTGAAAGGTTGACTTGACTATGGTCACACATACAGTACATAGTTCATAAACTCAAATCTTCTTGACTACAAGAAATCTCTGTATCCACTGAGTCATGATATCTCTTAAGTATCTAAAAGGAAGAAAAAATAAAGATTTGTTTGAATTTTTTGAATCTTTTTCTTCTCTCTCAATCTATGTGTGAGTAGTATAAATGAAAGGGGAGATTTGTTAATTACTAGGAAAAGAAAAAATAGTTCAATCCATATATTTAGATTAATTTATTTCTGACTACTAGTTTGACTGTCTGTATTGGAAATGTTAGCAAACTTCCTCTAGATTTTCTGCTGGGTAGGCCCAGTTTTGGTCAATAGTTTCCTAGATGTCGGTTACCAATGTGTACACGACTTGCTTTACATAGTATTCAGCATGGTGAGTGTCAGTGAACATTTAATCAAATAAGTGGTTACTTTTAATGAGTATGCATTCCCTAGTCTATAGCACTAGCTGCTCTGGTATCCAATAGTGTTAAAAAAAATTCCTTTTCATGGGGCAGTTAGGTGGCACAGTGAATAGAGCACCAGCCCTGGAGTCAGGAGGACCTGAGTTCAAATCTGGCCTCTGACACTTGACATTGGGCAAGTAACTTAACCCCAATTGCCCTGCCTTCTCCCCTCTGAAAAGCAAAAAAAAAAAATTCCTTTTCAAGGGACAAAGAGAACAGAACAAGGTGGATGAGGATAGGAAGGAGGGAAATAGTGTTATATAATATGTTCATTGTGGAGATGTTCTGCACAACTACACATATACAGCCTGTATTGAATTACCTGACTTTACAGTGGGGCTGGGTGACAAAGGAGGAATGGAAAGAATCCAGAATTTAAAGTTCTAAAATCAAATGATAAATATATATATTAACAATAATAATAATTATTACTATTTACATGCAACTGGGAAATAAGATATACAGGCACTGGGATAGGGAGATCCATCTTACCCTACCAGAAAGTCAGAGGGATGATGGGGGAGGATATATGAGAGAGCAGATTGGTAGATGGGGTATACAGTGAGACTGCTATTTTGGGGTGGTGGGTAGGGGAAAGATGGGGAGAAAATTTGTTACTCAAAATCTTGTGGAAATCAATGATGTAAACCAAAAAATAAACAAAAAATAAACAAAAGTTAAAAAAGAAAAAGAAAAAAAGAAAAAAGAAAAAAAAAGAAATTCCTTTTCATTCTCAAAAAAGGTGTCAAACAAAATATCTGTCATTCCCACTTCTCCCTTGCAGTATTAGGAATGAATGTTTTTTACATTTATAATTTGTAAAAAGGACATTTAGTGACTTGATGTATTAATATACATACAATAAATAAGAAAAACCAAAAAAGGGAAAAGAATCTGCTTCAAGAAATGTGTCTGCAATGAGCCCTACAAGTCAATTAGATTTTACTCACTAAATGATGGAAATCTCAATTCCTATGCCTTATTACATTTCCTGTGTCCTGTAGGGCAGTGGAAGGAATGATGCATTTTAAGTTAAAGGATCTAGGTTCAAATCCCACTTCGGATATTTCTTCCTGGGGCACTGTGGGTAAATTATTTAACCTCTTAGAGCCTCATTTTCTTTGTCTCTAAAATGAAGTGGATGGGCTAGACAAACTGTTAGGTCCCTTCCAACCCTAAACTTCTGCTATAATCTAAATCTGGGAAACATTAGAAAATACAAAAGGAAATGTTCAATTTTCAATATAATTCAGGTCTGAACAAGGATTTATTTTCAGCTTTATTTGATTTTCACAGCAAACAACAAGAAATCATTACAGACTCCAGGGTTCAGACATAACACTCTATGTTTCTAGTAACTTCCATGAATAAAGCATGTATACTGTAATTCTTATGGATTTTTGCTCATCTTCACAGGCAGCTTCAAAAAATTCTACTAGTCCAATTTGTTCATGGCGAGGTTCTATATCCAAAGGGAGATATCCTAATGTCTAAGTCATATGGACAGGGACCATGTTCCATTACCACAGCTGCTGATTTCCAGTGGTGTGATGAGAAGCTCTCCTAAGCAGAATTCTTCTGGGCTACCTTTGAGACTTATTTATTCTCAATCACGTGACCCAAAGGGGACAACTGGTGTTTTCTACATGGAGAAAAGTGATAGATGGAAGGAAAGATATTTAGGAAAATAAGATAGTATTTAGGAAATTCTTTCATTTTGCAGACATGACCTGAAGGTATGTTGCTAATTCTCTCCCCAAGCTACCAAAATATTTCTTCATATTTATTTCTTTTTTTCTTTTTTTTGCAATTAAAATGAATGCATAATTTTAAAAGTACTTACTAAATACTTAATTATGTGCAAAGCATTAAGGATACAAATAGAAAAGAAAGACCCTGTTTTTGTAAACATGCAATTTTTTTATTAATCTGTTCCTAATCATAACTCCCTACCCCTTGATGAGCATTTTATGATCTCCCCCCCCAAAAAATAAGCCTGCAATATAAAGCTACATCAATGGGCAAAATAAATTCTCACATTAACAATATCTGAAAATGCCTATCTCCTTCTACAATCCAGGTCCATCATCTCTCTGTCAGGAAATGGGTCCACCTCTCTTTCTTGCTACCACAATGTCCATTACTCACCTCATATGAATATAAATTTTATATATGCCCCAAATATTCACTTATCATTAAAATGACACCTTCTTTTATTCACTGGAAAAAGAACCCTAAAATCAAAAGAACCTCAAGAATTGATCCAATGGGT